>CM068369.1:12950458-13315458 GCA_034769895.1 Magicicada septendecula | reverse complement strand
CATGTGGTCCTCAAATAGAAGAAATAAATAAATTAGGAAATGTATTCACTTAATGAATTGTAGGTTGGCCTTAGGTGATTTGATATTGCGCTGCCGTTCCCAGGTTTTTCGACAACTATTTTACCAGGAGGACGGTACGTAATTCAGGAATACGCTATATAATCATAGGACGCTGTGATCGGCAAATCTGGAATTGTAAATTCTATCTATACCTCTGTTGAAATTTGATTGACTACTCTAACAGGCTATCAGGCCGTGGTCCACTGGGGTCCCTTCTACTGCACATACGTTTCGGCCCCACGGTTGAAGGTCATCTTCAGAGTACGGTCAAGTTCTTTTGCCACACTACTGTGGTAAACTGGTGAAGGTCCGCAGAAATTATTCGAGTCTGGTTTTACACTGGAGGTGGCCTCCAACCGTGGGTCAAAAACGTCTGTTCTGTGCACTACAGCCTAATAGTCCGGACAGTAGCCAATCACATTTCAACAGAGTTGACGCCGATCGTAACAGAACAGTCTAAGGTACCAATTACATATGTATCCGTTAGTTTGTTTATCACAGAAATTAGCTAAATTTGTATGTTGCTATCGTGACGGTATATTCTGATTGTTCAGAATGCAAACGTTAGAGATACTGAAACCTACATTTTGTAGGTCCGACTGTTTCAAATGCAGTGAAACGTGGATAAACAGCTATCAGTAGGAAGTAACAAATCAAACAGAAATTATTTTGTTTTAAAAATATATTATCATTTGCAATATTCAGTCCAAATTGCCTGTTGTTTTCTAAACTACAGTATTTCTCCTTATGACAAGGTCGTCGTTCATCACGAGATTTAATAAAACCCATCCATGGCGTACAGTCTTCACTCTAAAAATAACAAAAGAGGCATATATCGACAGTGTTCACGGGCCGTTTATAATCTCATTAGTAATTAAAAAAAGACACTAAACCATAAAATAATTTAATAAAAAAATAACATTTGAAGCAATGCTGTGTCAATGCATGAAGTAATTGTCGCTATTGCACATAATATAACGTTCTACGCTGACAGAAATCAGGCGTTTACATCTCATGATTTCTATTATTTATTTTAATACATGAGAATGTTTAAATTGTAATGTTATAGCCTGTATTAGTTTAAAATTTAAGAGAATAGTATGTTAAAACTAAATATTGATGCTTTTAATTTTTTTTTGATGTGCGACTCCCCTTTAAGGTTTCGTATTTTTCGTTGCGGCTACGCTTTTTAATAGGATCGGTGTCGTGTTTATCAACCGCTGCATGTGTCGTATAGCTGAAAACGTCATCTTGCTCCTCATCATTTACATTTACAGTGGCAATTAGGTTTTTATTGTAGAAGTCTATATAATTCTAGTCCGTTTCGTGCTGTACATTATTGCAGTCACAATCTGGCTTACGCACTTACAGTCATGAGACAGCTGTGATTCTAGAGTTTCCTCTCGTTTTGTAGCGCCTCCGTTTCTTCACTAAGAGGACAGAGGAAAACTGTTGTTTATTAGGCAAATAATAATTTACCAGAACATATTCCCTGGACTACCCTTACATAGATTCTTCTTCTGATAGTTTGTATGTGTTTCGGATTTTGGGTATCATATTTTAACATTCTGTACTGCTGCACGGAATAAGTCAGTTGTATTCATGCCAAACCAGGTCCTTAAATTTCTCAGCTGTGATATTCTCGGTCGCCCAACTCCTCTCTTTCCAAGTACTTTTCCCTGTTATATGGACTGCAACATGTACAATCTCTTTTCATTTCTCATGAGATGTTCCAGATACTGATGCTTTCTTATCTTCACTGTCTTAATAACTTGCCTATCTGTCTTCATATTTCTAAGAACTGCAAAATTATTTCTCACATAAATTAAAGTGTCTTTTTTACGAGACCTAAAGGAAATGCCTACATTTTATGAATCTACAATAAACTCGTTTTTGAAGGAGAATCCTCGAATCGATCTGCAGTACAAGTAGACTACAAATACAAATAATTAATGTTTTAGCTACCTAATACAAAAACGCAAAAGCTGTTACACACCCACGCTACAGACTATGCTATTGCCATGTGACGGAACGTAGGAAGGAAACAGGAAATCGACCCCAGTCTAACAGCCTGGCAGTCGTATTCCACTCAACTAATGGAATAAAATTAAGTATTTTTACTGTTTAAAAATAAGTATACATCTGTAGTTGTGGATCTGAATGGTAGGCTGCCAGGTGACATTCCAATAAATTTGGGAGTTAGGCAGGCATGCTGTGTTTCCTCCAACCGTGTTTAATACATACACTACCGACATGTTAAGAGCATGAAAATCCATAGTGACTTATGGGAATACAGTTTACAAAATTAATTTGTATGGGTTCCCTGCTGTATGCGCATGACATAGTTCCTATTCAAGAAAATGGGAATGATTTGGAAAGGGCTATGTTTCAGTTACAAGAAGTGGTAAGAAAGTTTCCCACTGACAATTTCAGTAAGAAAGACCAAAACCATGGCCTTTAAATGTGAGTATCAAGTAAGCACTCTAAGATAATTATAAACAACAGCATTTTAGAACAAATGAACCGTTTTAAATATCTTGGCTGTGCAGTAAGCTATTAATTTGAATATGATATAGGAGAGAATATAATTAATTTTAGGAATATTTGTAGTATGATTTATAGAAATCTTAGAAATAAAACAAGACAGCACAGAAATTAAATTTTATAAGACATTTCCAATACCCACGTTGATTTATGCAAGCGAGGCGTGTGTCATAAAAAAAAAGAAAGGGACAAGATTCAGAGTGCAGAAATGCAGTTTCTTTTAAAATACTTTACATCATACGTTACAATATAGAATAAGGAATGAAGATATCAGAGCAGGGCTCAAAGTAAAGGACAGGATTGATTCCCGACAGCGACACAGAACTATAAAGCCATTGGCAAAAGAAACGTGGGTGAGATGGGTTTTGGAACAGGTTTATATAACCTAATCCTTGTAGAGGAGAAGAATAAGAAAAATAAGTAACTCTTTTACTTTGTTTTTCAGTATTTACAAAATATAAACTTTTCTCCTTTCAGTCGTTTAAAAGAGAGTTTAAGGATTTTAGTACAATGTATACACTAAAATAAACTCAGACGAGTTACGTTTTCTGTTACGTAAGTCTTAGTCGACAACAAAATTACTTAGAACTGATTCAGACAATGTAGCGTAAGACTTATCCATGTGAGGTCTCTCTGACTTTGCAAACAGCATTAGGGAATTTCAACTAGGTGTCTGTCTTCCCAACTTACAACGACAGGGTTAATAACTTTCTTGAAAAAGGGATGATACTGTGTTCCTAAAAGCATGTCACGTCAGGCTGCTGCAATAGAGTGCTCTATGTTAAATTAAATTAAATTAAATTTTAATATAATTTTTGTCTACAAGAGGTGTATAAGAATGAGTTTAATAATTCTGCTTACATTTCACAATAAAACATAATAACAAATACAGGAGAACACTTAAAATTTCCCAAACGGAAAACAAAATCAATAGGTGCATAAAAATCGTTTAAATAACTTACTTGAAAACGCGGTAATAGCGAGTATGCATAGGGGCAGACCTATAAAAAGATGTTTGGAAGACTTGGAGGTTGATTTGAGGTGTATGAATGTGAGGGGATGGAGACGTATGTATAAAAAGGGTGCAGAATAGAAGAAAGTCTTCCGATTGTATGCCCACAATTGTCAATTTACAAGACTTAAAATTTGTACTTCTCCTTAGTTTTTATAATAGAGTCTACTAAATAATGATTAATTTCCACTCCCTTTCCAGTACTGGCGCTCACAAATTTTAATATTAAAAAGAGTTTTCAGAACAGCTGGTGAAACCACGACTAGTGAAGGCCTTATTATTGATCTTACAGGAAGCTTAAACTACTTCAGATGCATGTTCTTTTGTAATAGTTTGAATTTATCAGTATTTGATTTTGTACTACCAAATATTAAGACTAGAATATTTGGCTGTTGTACAAGAATTGAAATTTGCATATCTGGAGTCGCCGATGTTTCGGTGTCTGGAACAATCGTCATCATCACAGACAGGAGTAATATCTTTTACCAGTCTCTTCTGAACATTTAACGTTGTGCCACCATTCCCGTTTAACCTACTAGGCAGTAGCACGCATCGGTATCATGACCAAAAAACCAGGAATATATTGTTACGTAATACGGAAGATTCTAGTACATTCGATAGAGTCGTTCTACAAGCTTCTTAATTACCCCAGCCGCTGCGTGATTCTGCCAAGCTCGCGCTGAAGTATCCCTATCATTTAGAATTTTCGAGTTCTTGTTAAGGACGCATATTATGGAACCCTGCAGACTATAAGTAGCCAACACCTGCCGCTTAGAAGTGAGTTTACTTCGGGCGATTACTCAATGCGGTTCAAGTGGCTCTTTATTATTAATCACTTCAATAATAATGAAAAGAGATTATTGTACGGGACTTTATTATTTGACATTATTACTGCGTGTGGAAAAACTTATCGTACTAGTATACTCCTGTTGAATAACTTGTTGATTATAAACGGTTAATTGTGATAATTAGAACTAGTGATTAGTGACTTAATTGGTGTCTTTGCTTTGTTTTCCACCGTACCATACGACGATCAGTGAGTCCGTCGTAACGGTGGGTCAGAAGTGGGACAGAACCGTTAACAGTGAAAATAGTGGGCACTTTGTACAAGACTAGTGAAATTTATAATTAATCGCAAACAATAGATGCCAGTCAGATGATGGAAGCTTTCCAAGCGCTTCTACTACAAACAGAAAAATGACAAGATGATAAATCGAGACAAAAAACTCCCCTGTTGGTAGCATAGGAATGACAAAATTTACCAATGCTGGAAACACAAGAACGCCAGAAAGCATTACTGCTCGATTCAGAGGAACTACGTACAGCATATCGATGGTAATAATCGCATAATCGAAATATAGTAAATGAGTGAGGGCACGGGTATTGGGAAAGTAGCATTATTAATATGAGCCACACATGCGTTCTATATAATTTTTCATTCACTATTGCTAATTGCCAGCAATTAGTCAGACTAACTCTGTATTAATCATACACAACATTTGTTTACTATAAACTGTTCGTGTTTAATAAAAACTTATAGGAAAAGTGTTTGAAAATCCGAAATAGTAAATATTTAGAATCTAGTTAGTAAAACGTTATTACATACAAACAGGCCCGGATTTCCCACTAGGCACGTGCCTAGGGGCGGCAGGCTAAGGGGGGCGGTACAAGGTGAAAAATGATTTATTAAAATTTCATGTTTTCGGTTTTTTAATTACAGTATTTTTATTGGACAACAAAATGGTTTTGAAATAACCTTTAATTATATCATTGAATAACACGGTATTGACACTGGCTCTATCAATAGCGGTGGTCGGAGCGGAGCACGGTCGTATATACAGGTCTGGACACTCCGTTGAAAATCTTGTCCGGTTTTTTGCCGACTAAAATAGTTTCCTTTGATATCGCTTGGGGCGCCTCGATCTAGAAGTCAATCCCTACTGCGCATGGTCATATATTCAAAGGATAATAGAGAATGTTGTTTAAATGAAGGGAAGAACTTGATACATTTAATTTAGTTTTATATTAACTAAATAAATTAATTTAGTTAACTAAATAAATATAAACAAACCTATAAAAAGAAAGTAGGCCCACGTATATTACTTGTTATAAAACTAATCTATGTGTTACTAAAATGTACACATAAATAAATATGAATAAAAGTTAAAAAAATGTAGTCTTTTTTACAATTCGATCACATTTCTCTTTTAGATTTAAGATCAAATGAGATATTTGCAATAGAGATATTTGAAATGACTATTTTCAGCAACTTTTTCCAGCAGTCAAGGAGAATTGAATGCATAGAAGTTACTTGTTTGCGGGGGGGGGCTAACAATAGTGCCTAGGGGCGACAGGACACCTAAATCCGGGTCTGCATACATACATCCAAGACCATATAATAACCCAACATTTTTATATATGTAGGAACAACTATTTTAAAATAATTATAGATTAAAAACCTTTTTTTTTCAGAGGAGTGTAGTTTCAGTGATAAAAGTGGACAATGTTTTTGAACGTTGCATCCTGCCCTGCAGTAACAGCGCATTTGTAAGCCCACAGGCTTTTCGTATGTTGTGTTACTGACAAGTAATCCGGTTCTCATCACAAAACGTCACTGACAGAAACAAGGAAACGTTAAAAGGGAAATAAATAACTTTGTTGCTACCAGCTGTTACACGTCTAGTTACATAGCGTCGACTCCACAAACGTTAACGTATACATGACTGCAAATATAATGCTCATGTTAATTGACACAATTATTTGGCAAGACTCCTAATATCCATATAAAATACCAACTTTTAATTGTTACTGAAAAGTTATAATAAAAATTGGGACCAAATATTGGTATGCAAAGAAACTACGATTATATTTTAAGCTATTAAATTAGATGTAATCTAATACTCTTATAAGATAGGCTATATATTGTTACGGTAGTCTACTCGATCGCCGTAAGTACAGTGGAAACAAAATAAGTACAAGACACCAATTAACTCACTAATCACTCCTTTAATTTTTACAGTTAAACAGTTCGTAATTAACAACACAGTCTCTACAACAAATAAAATGAAAATTGTTTACACGCAATAAAATGTCGCTAATATTAAACACAATTGTATTACAATTTATACCGCCCGCTTATAAAACGCAACACTTCACTAATAACTACTTGAACGTACTCAGTAATCTCGCCCGATAATAACTCTCGTATCGCTCTGTAAATATATCGCATTAATACTGACTTGAGCGTCCCTGGGTAACTGTATTTATAGCCGCCGAAAATCTAAACGATTCCTAATTGCGTCTTAGCGTCCGTATGAACTACGTAATTAACTGAGGCCTTGACACAGTCCGCACGGCTGGCGGCATCGAGAAGTCTCTCGCAAATGCGTCTACAACCACGTACGCCACACACAGTAGAGCGAGATTCTTCTTCCGGTGCTTGTTAAGGACGCATATTATCGAACCCTATATATACATAGGGTTGCTACAGCTAGTGCCGTATACCTTCCTTCAACCTGGCTTTCCAATTCTTCCGATGTTCCCATTGTCCTTCCTCAAGTCCTATACGTTGCATAGATTCATCCAATTCGTCCCTCCAAGATCTTCTCGGTCTTCCCCTTCTTCTCCTTCCTAATGGATTCCATTCCGTCACTTTGTTGATCCACCTATTTTGGGCTCTCCGGACATGACCGTACCACACCAATCTTTTTTCTTCGATGTAGTCAATTAGTCTTCTTTCCGCTTCCATTCTTCTTCTGATCTCCTCGTTTGTTATTCGGTCTGCTCTCGTTATTCCACAGCACCTCCTCCAATATTCCATCTCTGTTGCAAGAATCATTCTTTCATTCTTTTTGTTAATAACCCATAGGCCTACTTCTGCTGCATACATCATAATGCTTTAGACTATGGTCTGATATATAATTTTTTTGTGCTTTTCCTAATATTTTTGTCCCATATAACACTGTGTAATTCTATAGTCCCTGTTCTAGTCTGCCCCAATCTACTTTTTATTTTCTCTTCCGTTGTGCCTTGTTTACTCAGTGTGAATCCTAGGTACTTGAATTTGTCTGTTCCTCTAATTTTAACATTTTCGTCTACTTCTAATTCCGTTGTTTCTTCATCTCTAATTGCCAAGTATTCAGTCTTTTTTATGTATATTTCCAATCCCATCTTTGTGTATTCTTCATTCAACTTTCTGACCATGTAGCTCAAATCTTCTTCATCCTGGGCTATAACTACCTGGTCATCGGCGAAGCATAGTGTGTACAGGTGTTCATTTCGTATCGGTATTCCAATTCCATGGCATTTCTGTTTCCACATGGTTAATGCATTTTCGAAAAATATCTTAAACAGCGTGGGCGATGTTGGGCAGCCTTGCAGTAACCCTTTGGATGTTTTAAACCTACAGACAATTTCGTTACCTACTTTGATTTGTACGTTGTTATTTTTATATAGATTTCTTACTGCTTGCGTCAGGACGTTCGGTATTTCCAATTGTGATAGAGCTTTAAACATTTCTTGTCTGGGTACTGTATCATACGCTTTACTAAGGTCGATATTATCGAACCCTGCAGACTATAAATAGCCCACACCTCCCGCTTAGTGTCAGTTATTCTTGGACGATTTAGACAGTGTGTCTCAAGTGGTGTAGCGTATTAGTGAAACATGACTATTGGGCGTGACCCTATTAGTTGACATTATTATTGCGTGTGGACAAAGTTAATTTGAATTATTGTACGAGTATAATCTTGCTGGATAACTTGTTGATTACAAACTTTTAAGGGGGATAATTAAAGCTGGTTTTTAGTGACTTCATTGGTGTCTTGTATTTTGTTTTCCACTGTAACATAGCACGATCGAAGGAGACCGTCGTAACAATATTTATTAACATTAACATTTAAGTTATGTTAAATGTTCTGCAGAAAAAATAATGATTAGCAAATCTTTTTCTCTAAAAGTTGTTTGTTCTATATGAGATACGAAAGCGATATCTCAGCAGTATGCGCAGCCAGTTAGTTAATAAACAGTGCGCTATTGCGTACTTTTATTCTGAACTACAAGAGATGCTGCAACACTCAGCAAGCTTTATCCTTTACGTGACTCAGTTACTGTTGTTACAGTGATGTTTCTGTCTATATTTACTTAGGCGAAGCTCTACAGACGTCTGAATATTTACACTTCTCTGCAGCGACTGATTATGGGGAACATATGTTTGTTAGGTGTCCTCTTTTAACAAGGCTGTGCAAGGTTCCTCTGAGTCTAGACAAGGAAGCTTGAAAACCTCGTGATTACTTCAAAGACTATACAAGGGACAGGTAACTAAGGTAAGGTACAGGTACCGTACGGTAATGTAATTACATGAATAGAATAAAATGTACCTCTTTTATCAGTCTAGTGGCGTTTCCTTTTTTTATATTTCACTACGCGTTTCTGGACGTATTATTACGACATCACAGCACAATCTACGTGTTTGTCGAATGTGCCAGAAGAATCTCGATGTAACGCGTGTGGCGTACATGCTTGTAGACGCATTTGCGAGAGGTTTCTCGAAGGCGCCAGCCGCGCGGACTGTGTCAAGGTCGCAGTTAATTATGTAGTTCACACGAGCGCTAAGACGCAATTACGAACTTTCTGGATTGTGACTGTCTATTGACAGTGCGGTTCGAGAATTATAGTAGCGATATTGGGTTTTAGTTAAGAGTGGTGTTCTATACTCGGACAGCATAATTATAATACAAATGTGTTTAATTTTAGTGGACATTTTATAGCATGTCAACAATTTTCATTTGATTTTTTATAGAGACTGTGTTGTTAATTACGAACTGTTTAACTGTAACAATTAAAGGTGTGATTAGTGACTTAATTGGTGTCTTGTACTTATTTTGTTTCCACTGTACCTACAATGATCGAGTAGACCGTCGTAACAATATTCACTACGTCAGGTGTAATCGCTCAGTAAAGTTCGTCAGATAATTAAAACGAATTGCTGTATAATTTACACACATATCTTAAATAAATATAAAATATATGAACACGGAACACACACGGTGTTGTTGGCGCGCACCACGGTAATCGACTGTTATGCTTACGTTGTTATTGACCGTGCACTGCGGACCTCGTCTTGTAATCTTATCGCTGTGTCGTATAGAGAATTGGACTGAAAGATCAGCTGTTCGTTTTGCACGACTTTTTTGGTGTCTTTATTTTTAAAGGCCTTACATAGTATATTTCTAACTCCTCGACAGCACTCATATATCTGACTATTTTACATATGCAGGTGGTTGAAATTTAGTCTCGAAACCAGTATAATTATGATTATTGTCCATCAAATGACGTGCGTAATTTAACTTTTAACTTTGTTTTGTTATTGTCTTTCTAGGTAGATGTTCTGGTAGAGCACTTATTAATAAACAACTAGAATATAATTGTTATCAAATAACGATTTATTACAAAATTTCTGAATTTTTGTTGTCCATGATTTTTCCGTTGTTTTTAATTAAATATAACTTATAGATTACAACCGACTCTGATTACAAATTATTATTGATAAAAAAGATAAATTTTTATCTGAAAGCTTAAACTAGATTTTGATCGTTAGAGCTGCGTCAGAGGTTGCCGCTAGGAGCGCTGTCCGTTCTGCCGTTCTGCTTTTGTAGACGGCGGCGTCGTCACTCAAAACATCATTGTTCTGTGTGTGTGTGTGTGTGTGTGTGTGTGTGTGTGTGTGTGTGTGTGTGTGTAGGTGGGTGGGCGTAATATGTTCAAATAGGATTTCCATGTAACCATATAATTGAGGCGGACGAGTCGTACACGAACATAAACATTAACATGGAAATCCTACACGTACACATAAGAGGTCAAAAAGTAGACTCTCTTGAACAACTGGAAATACACAAATAAACAAAAACACATAGAAACAATGTCCTAAACGAACAGACACAATTTAAATCACGCTATTTAAACATACTATTTATTTGAACATATTACACAATACACACACGCACACACACAAAAAACAACGATCTTTCGAATGACGGCGCCGTCATCATAACCACGACTGACAGCGCTCCTAGCGGCAGCCTCTAACGAAAGTTAGTTTAGGCCATAAGGTAAACATTTATCATCTTTATCAATAATAATTTCAGAAACGAGTTGATAGTAATCCATATAGTTAATTAAAATTATTTGTTTCCTAAAACTTTCCCTTACGTTGAGAACCTTGGAGACCCAATAATTTCACCTTTTTTGGAAATGAACAGTCGAACGTCGTTCTCCACAAAGTCATTGTTCTTTCGCGCCCAAAAAACAGGGTCGCCTAATGCAAAATATATTTTATGGAGCCCAAAGGTCCGGCGCAGTTAGTAGTTCGAGCGCAAACTTGGGGCGGATTGAAAGCCATTTAATGGCAGAAATGGAGCCGGCAACACATATCTTTCTCCGTTACCTCGTTCCACTACATTTGTTCCTGACGTTTATAGCACTCGGTAGGGGGTTGATATAACACTTTCCTTTCAAACGATCTTTCCTCTTTCCCTTTGATATGTCTTTCTCTTTATTGTTTGCAGTAAATCAATTTTAGTGGCACGTTTGCCTGTAGAGCTCGCCGCCTATTCTACAGAGGAGTGGCTCGGAAATTCTTCGAATCATACCGTACCGGCCGATTTGGATCGATATTTCCAATTAACGCGTTTATTTGCTTTTTGATACTGGAAGCTTGAGCAATGGAAAGACAGTGTTGAAAGAAGAAATTAAATATTAAAAAAAAATTATAATTAGTTGTTTACAATGTTCGTCCGAAAATAACATTGATGAATAAGATTTTGTTTGGAAATAAATTATCGAGGTACATTCTAAATGTACTTTACAGTTATAATTTGCAATTCTCCATTTTGTCAGAATTCACGCAAAATGTTTTCATAATTAATTTTTAATTTAAACACTTTTGTTACAGTCTATTTTTTGATGCATATGTAATGTATCTATATATTTAAAATTTATATTTACTTTACCTCAAGATATTTTTTTCCCTTATTTGGAACATGTTTTGGGACCCTTAGTGTTCCCATCATCAGCCTTCCAAATTTTTGAATCTTGAGGAGTACCTGTATGCTGGTTAGCTGTTGTTATGGTTTCCTATTGGTTTTGGTTTTTCAAATTGTTATTATTGTGTGTGGTTGTGGTGTACTGTATATACTAGTAGTTTGTGTATTTTCGATGTTGAGTGCTTTGAAAATTGTATCATATTTGTACTGATATCATACCATCAATATTCCTATCATAGCCTTTATCAGTTGGAAATAATTATAATGGCTCACCTGTTCTACAATTTGATTTTATTCTCATTATTTTCTATTATTCTGATTATTTTTGTTTTCGTTGCCTCCTTGCCTTGAAAAACAATTACCTTTAATGCAATGACAAAATAAGATCAAATATATATATGAACAACATTTAACCGTATTGAAAACATGCAATGACAAAATAAGATGAAATATATATGAACAATACCGAATATACAAACATATAAAAGAAGAGGGCCATGAAAATCTATTAAACGTTATGACAGACTTCAAAAATCATATCACTTTTGAAATATTACGACAAAATCAACATTCAGTAATCAGCTGATATAATATGTAAACATGAACACTCTATAACAGAATCAGTTCTTAGGAAGCTTTAGACAACAACATATGTATCAAAATTAACAATGTCTACAAATTCGTTTTTATAAACAATAGTGTTTTATAATATTGTGAACAAATGTGTTATATAACCTGACGATGGTCTGTGACCGAAATCGAACGCTTTAAGAATATAAATAATAACATTATATGGTACCTTTAGGCAAAAAAAAAATTACCTTTGTTTTTAAAGTTGAGATTTTCATATTGTATGTTTGCAAATCTGATGAAGCTTAAAAACAGATTTTCGCGAAGCAGATTCTGTTTTTTAACGTACTAGCAAGTTGTCAACAAACAACAGAACAATTAAATAACTGTCTCGTGATAACTTACGTTCGATTGGAATTATACTTATTGTCAAAATTATTTAGAACCATTTTATTTAACAGAAACCCTTATATGATTTTCAAAATTACAACCAAAAACCAGGCTGTTAGGGCGTGGCCGGTTGCTATCGTACGTCACCACATCGGAAAGGTTTTGATTTCCCTCGGGAATCTTCCTCAGGCCGCCAAAAAAAACACAGATTAAAAAACACAATAGCGGCCGATGTACGCCGAACAGTACCCCATACCTGTATCTAGTAGAAGCAATAGGGTATTGTTCGACGTACATCTGCAGCTATTGTGTTCTATTGTTGTCTTGTTTTTTGGCGGTCTAAGGAAGATTCCCGAGGGGAAATCAAAAAGTTGCCGAATTGGTGACGTACAATAGCAACCGACCACGCCCTAACAGAACAGTTTTTATTAGTAATTTTGAATATATTGACATCGGCCGTGCAAGCAACAGACCAAAGTTAAAACACTTATAAATTAAATGTAGAAATGTAGCTACAGTAACGAATCAGCATACAATGACTTTTACCGAGACAAGTACCGCTAGTCTCTGATGTTACCTAGTACTTTACTGTCGGAATTGGGGGGGGGGGGGAGGGCATGAAGTAGTATTTTTGAAATGCCATCCACATCCAGTGTGTCCACCCTGTTGCTTAGTGACATCACTTTTTTACATCAATGGCTTTTTGAGTTTTTCTCTCAAAATATAAACGACATGTTTTGAGTGTGACTAAAGTATTGTTTCACTTTCTCGCTATGATTACATGTTCACTATATAGGGTGGTTCATGGTAGGCTAATATGGCGATTTAAAAAATGACTTAAGTAATATAAAATATACGTATTTTTCACTATGTAAGTACAGCAAATGTCATGCTATTTACAGGAGTAAATAATTTAAATAAGGCCTCTCTCAAAGTCCTGCATCATTTTGTATGCACTGCTGCAGTCTATCCCGTAGATTTCGCGTTGCCGCCTGGACGATGTTTGTGTTATATTGTTGCGATTTCTTGCTTTGTAGAGGATTTGTGTTCATTAATTTCGTTAGGTTCACTAAGAAACACTCTAGACTTAAAGTATCTCTAGAAAACAGTCACATACTGACAGATCTGGAGATCGTGCCAGCCTTTTATGTAATCCTCCAGAAATCACGTGGGCTGGAAACATCTCTCAAACTACAGCCATGGATGCTCTGGCAGTGCTGGCTGTTGCACCACCCTACTAGAACTACACAGCGTTCAAGTCGATTCCACTATGATGCAGTTCAGGAACAACGAACTCACGTAACGTCACTGTGTATTGATAAGAACTGACTGCCAACGTTTGTCTTTCCGCTTCAGAAAAATAAGGCGCCTATGATCCCAAAATTTGCCACACCAAACTAGACAGTGCTTGTAATCAACAACTTTATCGTATCGTGACTAGAAACATTGTCACGACGTGGAATTTCAAAGTGATGGCAGAAATATCGCTCCGTAATCACAATTAAATCACCATTTTTAAACTAAATTTTCACTGCAAACATGACGATGTGTTGACCTTCAATGAAAGTAATACAATTAAGTGTCAAGTCTTATAAAAATTAGTTACCGAACTAGGATCAAATATGGTTGAGGTAATGGTAAATTTGAATTGCAACCAATCCTTGAGGTAACGATAGCAGTAGATGAATTTTGAAAAAGATTATGCACTCAACTATAAATGTGAAGATAAAATTGGAGAATCAAATGGACATACCAGAAACCCCCATGTATGTTACTGGATTATTTTAAATAAGGTAAAACTATATAAAAATCTGTTTTAAACAATTCATCGGTTTCAAAAATTGATTGCGGAAATCTATTTTTTTTTTAGATGTATGACCTTTTATTTCAGAACTCAAGTGAGCTATCACGCTTAATGATTTAGTAGCTATTGGGTTAATGGAGGTATAACTACGCTACTAAGACTACAGAGTTTCTTTGAAAAATGAAAACATAAATGAATATTAACGCTGCTTTTCTTTTTGTGCACATTTTTAGAGCAAAATATTAAAAAATATAAAACAAATCAAGAAAGTAATGTATCTTTATAATTTTAGTAACATTTGTAGTGTATAATGTGTTTAGTTTGTGTTAAATTTCAGACTTCTATCTTTTACAGTTTTTGAAACAATGAGTGGATTAGTTGATGGATTTAACAATGTAACCATTTCCGGTTACGAGCGCCGTTCAATGTGAACAAAATACATGCTATACGAGGTGTGATAAAAAAAAACTTTGTAGTACGTCAACCTGCACACAGAGCGAGCTGCACAAACAAGTGCTGCTGGCAACAGTTTTTGCCGCCGGAATGGCGTTATCTCCGTCCCGTCATGATCAGCAGTTTTAGAGCTACACACTCTGTAGTGGGCACGTACACATACCATCCTGGGGATTTATAACGAGGTGAGAATGAAGATCTTAACACAAAGCGTATGTATAAAATTTTATTCCCAACTCCCTAGAAACTTTACAGACCAATTTTCATTACATTCCAAAATTGCCATAACCAATTTGTATTGGTATGCAATTTTGACCCATTTCAAAACGTATCTCTTTCTGATCGCCAGTCAACAAACGCAGTAAGAATTTTCAGTGAAACAGTACATTAAAATTTTTCTACTAAATTCAATTTTATGCGCTTTCTCTCAGAAAGTCTCAGCAGTTAAACGATGATTTACAATTACCACATCACAGACACTCTTGCCACGATCTTCAACATTGGTTTGATCTGTACCTACTATTAGTTTGGCCCTCTTTGGAAATACTTAAAATAATCGTTCGGCAAGCCTTCGCGTATGGTTAATCGAACAAACAGAATCTCTCTGTAAAGTTGTAAGCGAGTTTTGCCGCAACATTTTATACGCACACTTTGTTCTTCGCGGTCTTTCTTAATCGCTTTGTCACTTATACGCCGGACAGCGTGCGCACATCCCCACTCAATCCAATACACCTCAAAGACTAACGCTGATAGAGAAAAAGAGTAAATGGCAGTTTGTTGTCGAAAACTATCGCTAGGCGCGCTAAAAGTCGCAGCGCGTTGTTTGTGCGTTTTGATGTGTTATTCAAAAGTTCGGTCTTTTTTTGACACAGCTCGTACGTAGATGTTTTGACACACCTCGTGCGTAGATGTTTTGTCACACCTCGTACGTAGATGTTTTGACACACCTCGTACGTAGATGTTTGACACACCTCGTACGTAGATGTTTGACACACCTCGTACGTAGATGTTTTGACACACCTAGTACGTAGATGTTTTGACACACCTCGTACGTAGATGTTTTGACACACCTCGTGCGTAGATGTTTTGACACACCTCGTACGTAGATGTTTTGTCACACCTCGTGCGTAGATGTTTTGACACACTTCGTACGTAGATGTTTGACACACCTCGTACGTAGATGTTTGACACACCTCGTACGTAGATGTTTTGACACACCTCGTACGTAGATGTTTTGACACACCTCGTACGTAGATGTTTTCTTGCGTTGTTTATGTTGATGTTTCTGGCGACACACACTTTTTTCAATCGCAGCGATGTCACATTTATGTTGCAGGAAAACAGCCGTTGTATTACCGGAGAGTAAAGAAGAACATGGAGAGGGTCCATATTTTGGCGCCATGAACGTCGCAAAATTACAAAACAATAATTTTCCACACATCATATTTATTTTAAACAATAGACTGCTATTCGTGAAACTTTTCAAGCTACGACGTCCTAGGGTAGTCGGGATAGATAGAAATAAATGCCACAGTGAAGGGAGTGATCTTGTTTATTGTACCAAATATAACAACATTTCAACTGTCACTATATACAGAACCATGTGCGCAAGATACACATTTTTGTTTTCAATTATTTGGACAACTACAGGACTAAATACATTAACTGTCATCCAAGTGATTTTTTTATAGTTAAAAAATACTAATACGTATTTACAACATTTTTCTCTCTCTCTTAAAGTTAGCATTTTGTTCAACAAATATTGCAATTTCTGCGAAGTAACTTTTAGACGTGTCATAAACGATAGTAATGTACCAAATGTTTAAAATATTTTATGTTATTAAATTTTAAACTTTTATTTCTTTTTAGTTTTTGTAGCTAGACTTTGTAATCGAGATATATAAAATAAATTATATACAAAGTTGTAATTATGAAAACTGATATAACAATTAATTATACAGCCAAATTGATGGTTATACATGACAAAATATTTTTTCCCTTGTTCGTAAATATTTAGTGATAACTAAAGTAATATTTTGTACAAAATAATAAGATAGAATTTACATTTCCTTTACTTGGTTTGTGACATCACTTATGATGTGCATACTTACTTTCGTAGCAAATTTTCCACGTTTCAGTCATCGTGTAGAACAATTTGACAAGCGCTGTCAAGCAAAAGGAAACTAAGATAATTAACGAAAATTGTATAAGCTGGTGGCCGTATAGTTGCAGTATTTTTGTAATAACAATGAACAGTAAATTAGATTCTCATTGTTATTATTACCTATTACCGAAGGAAGAGGAATTACAAGATTATTCCCCTGTACACTGTGGAATAAACACACACGAGTGAAGACAAGAAAAATGTATATATATCAATTCTTCGAAAGCAGTGACACATGTTGATAATAGACACATGGGTAGCAAATAATGAGGTGGCTTGAAAAACGACAAGTAGTGAAAATGGAAGTCTGTCGAGAAAGCCGTGATCATATTAGAGCCGAAAGGTTAAAAAAACGACGATAATAAGAAGAGAATGAACGCAGACTCTGCTTTAAGTTAGCAAATTGGAATACCTGGCTACAGTGTGTCTTACAATGCAAGCAACGACGTGTTGATTAAGTTGCATAAGTTCCACCTTCCGTGCAGGACCATAAGGCGAACCCTGAAGTCAGCAAGTAAAGGAATACACCTAAAAATCTACAACGTGATGGCTCTTCCCAAAATTTTTTTATAGATCTGAAAACTGGACTTTAACGAAAGACCAAGCCAGTCGCATCCAGGCGGCTGAAATGAGATTTTTCAGGTACGTGGCGGGGTATACTCTCCATGATCATAGAAGAAACACAGATATACGGCAGGAACTGAATATTGTGAGTGTACTCGAGAGGATCGCCCAGTATCGGCTGAATTGGTGGCAATATCTTTGCTTATTGGATAACTGCCGCGTCCCCAAACAACTATGGAAATATAAGCCGAGGTGACGGAGAGGTGTGGGATTTCCGACAAAGTGCTGGAGTGCCTCCTGCTCTAATCTTTACCTATTTGAGACCGGAACAAACCATTCTTGGTTTAATCATTAAAGATGATGATGATGCTGATGATGAACGCAGAAGAGATATTAACATAACAAAATCTCTGAGGTGAATTGGCCGACACCGTTGCAATCTAGGCGCTGAGGATGGCCTTCGTTGGTGGCGCCAAAACGCTTGTCAATAACGACAATTGTGGATCGCGGCCTAAATCCCGGCTCATAATAATAATTACAAGAAGATTCTAACGTAATTTACGATTATTTTTAGAGTGATTGTGTGGTCCAGTGACGGCTAAAATTGAGGATGTGGGAATAACAACCAGAAGAAGAAGAAAACAAATAATAGTGACGCTGTGAAGAATACGGAATGAGGTCATTACCCGGGAATATGCGTCAAAAAGCATTAGAAGGAAATTCTAAGAACGAAGGAAATGGAATTCGGGTTCGCAGAAACGGCCAACTAGCTGTGAAACACTGGGTTATACAAGAGTAAAACTATATACTATTTGTTAGTTATTATTCACCGAAATAACAGATCATTACTTAAGGGGACCATGTACCCGCCTATCTTCCCCATGTTAAACTAATCAACTTTATGTACCTTTTTCTCAAAACCTGTTCAAGGTACAAACTTGAGGTTTGGTCAGCATATTCTGGGAATGTATTTTAACCATCTGAACTAAAAAAATTACATTTTATTATCTCACATTTATTTAATTAATTTTTTGAAAAATTGTCTAAATATTTTAATTTTTTTAAAGAGTTAATAATTTTTTATAATTTTTTGGTTACTTTCTTCTTCTGTTTTTGAGGTTCAGTAGATACACTGTAATTAGCCCTACAACTTAAAAAAAGAATCGTGTTTCTATCTTTTACAGAAGCTGAGAAAAAGGTACATAAATATGGTAAAAAGTCATTTTTTTGAGAAAACTTACTTTATTGTCAATGTTACCATAGTTACACAACAAAGCTATATTTAAAATAGTCCTGCGCCGTACTGTGGGTCTTCCTCATTTTCTTCTGATTTCTTCTTGTTTTCTTGCCTTTTTATTTTACCTTCTACCTTACTTTGCTCTGACATTTTCTTATCAGCTTCTTTTACTCTCCTCTCATCGATTCGTCTCAACCGTGCCCGACAAGACTCACTTACTATCAGTCCCAGTTTCTCTATCACAGTACATTTGCTGTAAGCTCCGCTGTTGAAAGCAAGCATTGCATCATACACTCCTACTTTAATTGTATTTATCCCATCATAAATTTTCTTTGGTAACCTTTTCCAAATTAGGGCATTGAACGATTCATTCGGGTTTTGTGTTTTAACAAAAAGGCACTTGCTCAGTAAAGTTTCATTGCTTAGGTCCCTGAATATGTTTTATTTTATGAAGCTCAGGTAAAGGCAGTGAATGCTCATGTTTGTATTCCTCACCTGTAATAATGACAGAGTAGCCAACCTAACCTATAACACAAAAATTCCTTTTGTATGTGAAAAAAAACAAATATTTAAAAGTTTCCAAGCCTGAAAATGCAAGCGCTCAACACAAAATTATGTACTTTTTATTTATTTAATTTTGTAACTTTTATTTCTCATAGGTAAACAAATTTTATATCATTTTTTTCAGAATTAACTGTAGTTTCTAAAAATTTGAAAAACAGAAAAAGTGAAATTTTTAAAAAATTTCGGGTACATGGTCCCCTTAAAACCTTTTAATTTCATTCGCAAAACACGGCTATACAAGTTCTTAATCTCTGAGGTGAATTGGCGGACACTGTGCTAATCTAGATACTGGTGGTTGGTGGGGCCGAAACGCTTGTCAATGACGACAATTGTGGACCGCAGCCTAACAGCCAGGCGGATTATTATAACCTTTTACAAGGATAGAGTACTCCAGTGACGGTTGTCATTAAAAAAGTGGGAATAGCGAACAAAATGAAAAAAAAAAAAAAAAAAAAACCGATTGACGCTGCGAACAATATGGAATGAGGTCGTTGCCGGGAATGTGGGACAAAAAGCAGTAAAAGGGAATTGTAAAACTTCAAAAAATGGGATTCGGATTTACCATGAACGGCCAACTAGCTGCAAAACACTGGTTTATATAAAAGAAAAAAGTCTACAATAATTGATGTTAGACATCATTCACCGTAATCACAGATCATTGCTCAGAAACATTTAATGACATCCCCAGTAACACGACAACATAAACACCAATTCTAAAAGTTACTTCGTGCCGCTGACACTGTACAATATACAAGTTTATCATATATTCGGTTTCAATTATATTCATCATCATCATTAATGTGTGTTTGTGTGTGCAATATTACAATTAACTGTTCTTATTTTGGTAACAAATACAACTACTTATTTATCATTATTTACACATACAATTATTTAAAGTGTTTGGTAATTATATTTTACATATACATAAATATACTTTTATTTACAACAACACTGAAAATTGTGTCCATAACGAAACCAATTTCGTTGATTTCGAACCAGTAGTTTGATAAATTACCAGATGTAATAATTTGTAGCGACGATTCAGCATATATTTAGAATAAATTTACAGAATATTTTTTTAAATATACACATTTATTATAATTGCAACAATTTATATGGATTCATTTTGTTCAGTGTGTAACTTTATAATGGCAAAAACTGTATTCATATTTTCTGATCTGAAAGTTCAATTCAAAAATAAAAACTTGCATTTTACTGGGCTTCTATAACATAATAAATAGAATTATTCATTATCAAATAAAACAATATTTTTGATATTTTAGGTTTGTACAATATAGGTGTGTACATACTAATATAAAAATAAAAAACTGTATCCAACGATCACATCGAAACCTTTCATTATGGACAAATTTGCGCTCACTCTATCACGTTTGTCTAACACTAATAACCTCGCCAGTCAATTCTAGCTTTCCAGAATTGTTTGATTGTTGATAGAAAAATCCAGTATTTACGACGAAATGCCGCTTAATTATTTATATAGCTAAGAAACAAAAAAATTCGTACATTTTAAAACTGGTTTTCTTTAAATAATATTTAAATACAAGAAGTACTTGTTAGAACATAAACTACTAATAACATGTTTGCAATAAAAACAATTAATAATAAAATTGATTAACGTTTTCTATACTTTTGATTATTTATATTATTATTATGAATATATACTGTGTGTGTATTAGTTATAATATAAATATGAAAAATTATTATTTCAAAATGTACAAAATTTAATGTCATATTTCAGTACAAAATTTTTATGGTAAAATATTGAGCACTTTAATAAACAGTTTGGCGCTTTTTAACTGTGTACCCCGCCTAACATCCCTACATTGGATTTGAGAAAATAAGTTGATTATGCTGCCTAAAGTTGTTTCTTTGTTCCCATTAGTGAACTTTTCGCTGACTCAATGTAGCATATTGTTTCCTTTCACTACTTATTATTTACAATAATGCCATTCAATACAAAAATTTTACAACGAAAATATATTTGTTTCTCTCAACAAATCTTTTGCTTGTGATACACAATTCTTTCTTATAATAAAGGTGGTGTTATAAAAAACTATAGCGGTATGTTAATTGAATATGAAAATAAGTTTATGAAACTTATATTTTCCTTGTGAAAATATTACAAAATCTAATAAAGTTTAAACCATTGGAAATATAAAACAGTTTATCTTCTTTAAGTGTACTATTCAAGATGATTAAGAACATTCTAGAAGTTATTATAGAAGCGGGTTCTGATGTTCACAAAAACATATACTGAAGCTCTCACGGCCGGAGTTATCTTCAGTAAAATTATTTTCCGGTTTATTGAGCCGTGGTCTTCATTATGTAGACCTAAATCTTTCGACTGCAGCTGAGGTAGTCATCACCTGTGGTCTTCTGTTCTGCTCCTCTGGCGACTAAATGACCTTTTAGTCGCCAAAGGAACTGAACAGAAGATCACTGAAGATGACTCCCGCAGCTACAGTCCAAACGTTTGGATCTACCAAAAGAAACCACGGCCCAACGAACCGCAAAATAATTTTACTGAAGAATCTTTCAGAATATTCAAGTACCAAAATATTATAGTTAGCATATATTAGTAAGTGCGATTTGTTCAATTAAATTTTTGATGTGGCGTTAAATTCATTTAATGCAACATTCAGCATTCAGCTGTGGGAGCTAAATATTAAAAAAAATCTGAACTACTCAATAATACTAACCTCAAACAAGAAAGTTGGTTACCTTTATTTAATTACGTAAGACCAGCGTTTTGATGTATCATTACTAGCAGTTAGGCTGACGATATACTTTGTACACAATGAGCAGTTTAGTTTTATCGTAATATTATTAATGATTTTTTACGGTAAATGAATACTGAATTTTACAAAATGACCACACATCGGAAAACTAATTAAAAGACTAATTGTGTTAAGTAATGCCCTGTGTAATATAAATATCTTGATAATTAATTATTTCAAGACGTAGTTAAATGAAATTAAAATTTTGATCCCTAGAACGATCTTCTAGAATGTTAGCAACCGATTTCGAGTCAGGTATGTGATTATAGGAAGAAGAATACTTATTTATTTTTATTAGGAATGTGATTGAAAATTATATTAGTAATAATTACTTATTATTAACTATTACTGTAGTACATAAACTTGTTTGGATGTATAAATGCTTGTGAATTAAAGTCCTTAAATACTACAAAAATATAATAATGTATTCGTACAATTTTTAAAACTTTGTGTAATTAAATATTTATTACAACTTAATGCTGCACAGTAATTACACAGTTTAACAGAAAAAATAAAAAAATAATGTTAACTAAAAACTTTATAGCATAAGACTAGGCTTTGAAAGTATTTTGTTTTAACAAGACTGCCAAAGAAGCATGTAAATTCTAAGAAATGAAAATATTAAAAAACGACAGGAGACTGTCCTTTCAATCTGGTGAAACATTGGTTTTCTGTTCTTGATGTTGACATATACGCTAACGTATCAGAGAAGTAATCATTAATTTTAGATATTCGCATTATCTTTTTGTAGGTGAATGTATTGTTTGCTTAAATTTAAGATAATATTATTAATCTCATGATAGCTTCATTTTATTATTATAGAAATGTACGTTATCCAACATAGTGTTAAAATTTTTTAGTTTAAAACGTTTCTGTGTATAAGATGTTATTTTAAAAATGTGTCCAACCGTGACTTATAAAATTTGTGTAATGAGTCGAAAACATAAAGAGCATTAAGGAGAATGGAGAGTAAAGACTGAATTAAATAAAAACTGAATTAAATAAAAAACAATGGCTTGCCTACTAAGAAAGAACTTTAACGTTGTACGAACTGATAATAAAAAGCTGGTAAAAGAGGACTAATAAAAGAATAGCTGAAAATAATGTTGCCTTTGCTTGCATTGCTTAATATTTTCCTCATCATAATGGAGTTTTAATTTAAGTGCTAATATCAGGTTTCAACCATTTATCTAATTATATTACATTCGGTATACGGTGTCGTATGTTATTACATTGCTCATAACAATCAACTTCAACAGTACATTCATCTGTGTTCAGCGAAACGTCTCACTAGTGGAAACAATTCAGTTAGGTTAGCGATGAAAAAATATTTGTTGATCAACTAAAAAGAAACATATATTATTTGCAAATTCAATTATTTTGTTCAGTCTCTCGTCATATTTCAGTGGCGTCTACTGTTTCCCCTTCGTATCCCTCGTCCGGACTCTCTGTGAGAACCGGCGGCGGTAAGTGGACCGCGTTGCTGGAGTGAGAAGCAGAGGCGTCGCTTTTAGTCGACTTGCTGGGAGCGTGGTCGTCCGACGACGTCTGCGCCGCGACGCTGCACTGAGAAACGGTCCTACCGAGCGGCGCCGGCGGCGGTCCGTCAGGACACGTTTCCGGCCACTGTGCCGCGGCGTCTTTGGGCGACGTCAGCGTGTCGCCTTTGTACGGCGCCGGCGGCGACGGCAACAGGAAGCCCGCTTCCGTGAACGCTATGCTCTCCGCGGCGGCGAACACCGGTGGCTGGTTGCACGGATAACCTTCCGCTGTGTACCTTATATCACAAGGGGTGTAGTGTTCGTACGGAGCCGGCTGCATCGACTTCGATAAGAACTCTGCCTCTCTCGAGTATCTACTGCTGGGATTGGCAGCTGTATGTCTCGTCTTGTGCGGTAGTGTTCTGTAGAACGCGCTATGTGGAACTACGACAGCCGGATAACTACTAGACATTTTCGGCAGTCCGTAGTCTAGAGGATACCCATCGCTTCCGATAAATTTTCTAGGCGACAAGTGGACGTCCGCTGTCATATTCTGATACAGTTCTCTACTGCCTCGCCTGTTCACTGTACCGAAATTCGGTGGATACCTCTTATCCATTTCTTTCCATTCCGGTATCGAGGAGAGTTTCATCGTCATTTCTTGCTTGACCACATCACCGGAGCTCTGAGTTCCGTCTTTGTAACCCGACTGACCGCATTCTTGATCGCACGGCATTTGTGATTTCTGACGTCTGTCCTTTCCGTTCTCCATGTCGTTGATCAGATCCGGATTCTGTTCCAGCTGGTAGTTTCTCAACGACGTCGGGCTGCCAAAGTCGGGAACGACGCCCAGATTGTTGGGGACGACCAATACACCGGCGTCCGTCGCGTACAGCATCATCTCGTGCGGCTGTCTGTCGCTCGGTATCAACGAGCCGTTCTGTTTGGTCGGCTGGTGCGCAGTTATCGTGTGTCCAATTCTTGTGATATGGTCGGACGTCTCTCTGATCCCCGGCGCTTTCGTGAAGTTCTGCTGGTTCTGCAAAGCGACCACTTTGCTCCGTTCCTTTTTACGTTTCCTTCTCCTCTGTTTTCGGCACTTGATGAAACACAAAGAGATTACTAATATAAGCAGAAGCGACACAATAGACACCACGCCTGAAATAAGAATCACATACTCGTATGGAAAGACGGCCAGCCCCACTACCGGCTCCTCTTTAAGCACTATTCGGATCGTGTAATTCGATTGCGACCTACCCGCTGGATTCTCAGCGATACATATAAACGTACCGTTATCGTCAATGTTTGTATTAAATATAAACAGTTCGCTTCGTTTCTCCACTGTACCTTCTTCGACATAATAGTATAGGTGTAATCCAGGCGCTATAATTGAGTCATTTTGTAATATGTTTCCCTGGAACCACCAGGACACTTTAGCTTCTGGAATAGCAGACACTCTGCAAAGTAAGGACACATTCTTCCCTTCTGCTATTTCTAAATACAGTGTTGTAGGCGTGACATCCGGTAGACATGCCAAATCGCTGACTGGCAGCGATCTCACCAGCCTGCCTTCTAATCTCGCTGGCGACGTACAAATCGGTTCAATATTTTGCGGTATGTTGTATTTTATTAACCACGCTCTTAGATCGATTAATTTACAGTCGCACAGCCAAGGGTTATGGTGCAAATCGATACCGTGTAAGTTTTCGGGCAAAATGTTTGAACCTCGTATATTCTGTATCTTGTTGTGGTCGAGTTTGAGCCACTCCAACTGGCTGAGCCCTGCGAATGCGTCGTCTTCGATCACCTCCATCTGGCAGTTGCTCAACTCTAGCGTAGTCAAGAATGCCAAAGGCTGAAACGACGCTGTTTTCAACAGTCTGATTCTGTTTCCGTTCAATATGAGCCGCATCAGCGACGGATAATCGAAGAAGGTTTCCGTCGGCGCCGCCGTAATCTCGTTGTCCGACAAGTCCAACTCCACCAGATTGGTTAGTCCGCGGAATGCTTTGTCGTCGATCTGGGAGATGCGACACCGCGCCAAATATATCCTCTGCAAGTTTATCAGACCCATCCGTTGGAACCTGTCTCTCAGTAGTAGTTTCAAATTGTTGCCGGAAAGGTCCAGCACCTGCGTTCCGGGATCTATGCCGTCAGGAATCGTAATCAACCCTTTGTTTACGCATTCAACAGTCTGTTTCCCTCCCTTCCACTTGCAACTACACGAAGAAGGACAGGCGAATGTTAGACCTATCACGCTGAAAACGATACTTAAGAAAAGCATCGTCAAGGGCCGATCTCACAAGTTTTTCATTTCACAACGTCGTTGCCTAGTGAACTTGTATTTGTGCATTTTGTGGTTCAAATACGTACAGTTTGGCTTATCGAGTACTGGTAATTTGTCACGATTTGTCCATTCATAAATGCTAGCCTTGAGTTACATATTGAAAAAGTTATTGCTATACAATTATAATTACAAAGCAAATCATGGTATGACTCAAACATTCTGTCGAATGATTTTTCTATTTGTATCAGATTATCTGTAGCAATTCGCTTAATACAGTTACATTATCATTAAAGTTTATACAGATTTAATTAAATGAATTATTATTAAGACTTATTTCTAATTATCACACAGTTCGTTATAGTGAATTTTGTTAAACTTAAATTACGCTTCTTATATTTTAAAAAATGGATAGGTAAGAAACAACAGTTCTTCGTGGTCCCATGTGAAGATTTGGCAGGAATCCGGTAGTGTCGTTAGTCACTTGCGCAGAAGGTGATCCGAAATATTTTCTCGTATCTTCTTGGCATCACTGTCCAGTTGCAGGCTCGACAGATCATTACTCGTACCTCTGAAAACATAGACAAAGTTTTAATTTTGACAATAAAAAATTTCATGAACTGTCTTCATAATAATTTATTTTAAACTATATTATAAATAATTGCACAAATTTAAAAATTGGATATGTACAACTTGTGTTACACGCTAAGATTCTAAGTCTACGAGAATGGTCGGAAAAGTTATCGGCATAACAATGAAAAAACAAATTTATAATACCAAAAATATTTTTACTTTTCAACTTAATCATTTATTAGCGTAACACTTTTATTCCGGTAATGTTCCGATGCTACTATCCCATCTCTGAAGTGGGTTTCTCTAAGGTCAGCAGAATACCCCTCTACAGCTGAAATCAACTCTTCATCTGATGAAAAACGGTGACCAGCGATATAGAGTTTGAGTTTTTGGAAAAGATGGAAGTCTGAGGAAGCCAAATCTAGAGAACAGTAAGGATAGCAATTCATAGTGAAGATCTCTTAATTATTTACCCCAAAATACTTTTAAGGACAAGTAGTAGACAGTTTTGTATGGCATCATCAATATGTAAATTAGAATGAGAAGGTGATAATGGACACCATTGTAGTACTTGCCATTGATCAAGCCAACTCTATAAGCTGTTCTCGGCTTTCTGCTTCAATTAGGATTTTATTCTCCACATCAAGACTCTGTATAGCTGCAATTAGATGTTGCTGGATCCTTTCCTTGCCATTATTGCCCAAAGTTGATTCCTATTTACTCTGTCAAACGCCTTTTCACACTCGATGAAAGCTATGTATGTGGGAAGCTGATACTCTCAACGGTTTTCAATGATCTGGACTATTCTAAATATACAATCTAAACATAATCTGCCCTTCCTGAAACCGTTCTTGGCCTCTGAAAGCAAGTTTTCTGTTATTACATTCAGCCGTGTTCTTAATATAGATGGATAAAATTTATATGTAAAATATTAAAAATACTGACACCTCCGTAGTTCCTGCAGTCCCTACGATACCTTTCTTGAATATGGGAATTAAATTTCCAATCCACCAGTCGTCAGGAACATGACCAGTGGTCAACCATAAATCGATGAATAGTAGCAAACGATCATAGAGTAAAGCTGGTGCATAGTTTATAAGCTCCATGTTCAGCCCATCTGTGTCCTGTACTTTTCTATTCTTACAGTGGTGTAGAGTGTAGAGCACCTAATAATTTATCCATTATTATTGGGTCCACACAATCACTGATATCAGCAAAGGTTGTGTCTTCCAGCTGATACTGATTCCATAGGTGCTCATAGTATCCAAGACATTATTGCTCTGAGATATTACTGATCTTCAGGTTATCCCTTTCCGTTTGATTTAAATGCCTTAACATTTTGTAAGCAATGTCCTGGCTGCCATGTACATCGTGTTCTATATTACTTACATATTTATCCCATGAACTTTACTTGATTTTCCTGACTTCTCTTGTGGCAATGGCACAGCAGCGCCTATATTCACACCTTGTCTGATCAGTGTTTAAGGTTAGATGTTTCAGGTATGCCTGCTTTCCAGCATCTGTTATTTGTCGAATATTGTCATCCCATTTCTTTTACGTTTCGTCTACAATGCTTCGATTTTTGCTGGTAATATGACGTTCCTCATGTTACTCCGCTCTTGATTTTTATTGTTACTGATGGGTTTTTGTTGTGTAAACTGACTCAACCGGGTCTGATACAGGTATCTTATAGTTTCATCTTGGAGCAGGTGTACTTTAAAAGATTGTTCATCTCCTTACTTGAATTAGCAGTCTATGAAATTCCAACTTTGTCGTGTTTACTTGCTAAACTACTACATGTTATGTTCCGGATGAGGCCTTTCAGTGTCTCTGAAATCCACGTCAAATTGTCAGATCCTAAAGCACCTGGTTTAGGATTTGAAAATGGTGGAAACAATTGTCCACTGTTGTTTAGCAAGTAAACGCGACAAAGTTGGGATTTAAAAGTTTGCTTGAGGCACTGGCGCTCTGTAGGTTGAGCTTTTCTCTACCTATCTGGAATACCGCTTTTTACATAAGCAGAAAATGGTCAGACTCAACGTCATATACTCTAATAAACCTAGTATCTTCACTAAATATCCTAATTTCCCATAAGCTAAAAGGTATTTAATTACTGAAAGACATCCTCTTGCATACCAAGTATATTTACGTCTCAATATTTAAAATGAAATTTTCCCATTTAAATTTAACTGAAGTAAATTCTTTATAAAAGTATATCTGTAGTCCTGGATTTGAATGGTAGGCTCTCAGATAACATTCCAATACGTAAAAGAGTTAAGCAGGGATGCTGTGTTTCCCCAACCTTGTTTAATATATACATTAACGACATGTTGAGATCATGAAAATCCAGAGTGACATCGGGAATACAGCTTAACAAATCAATTTGTATGGGTTCCCAGCTATATGCGGATGGCATAGTTCTTACTCAAGAAAATGATGATGATTTACAAAGAGCTACGTTTCAATTACAAGACGTTGCAAGATAGTACTCACTAATAATTTCAGTGAGAAAGACCAAAACCCTGGCCTTTAAAGGTAAATATCCAGTGAGGACTAAACTTAGTTATAAACAACAGCACTTAAAAACAAGTAAGTCGTTTCAAATATGTCTTCTGTGCAGTAAGCTACAAATCTGAATATGATATAAAAGAAAATACACGTAAATTTAGGAATATTTATGGTACGATTCATAGAAATCTTAGAAATAAAACGAGACAAAGCACAAGGAATAAGTATTTATCAGTGGATTGCGATATACACGTTGATTTATACGCGTGAGGCGTGGGTCATGACAAAAAAGGAAATCGGCAATATTCAGAGTGCTGAAATGCAGTTTCTTTGAATTACTTTAAATTATACTCTCCAAGATAGAATGAGGTAAGGAATGAAGGTATCAGAGCATAACTCGAAATAAAGGAGATAAATAAAATTATATCTATTTACAGAAGACAATGGCGGTATCATCTGCAAATGATGACAGAGGATTGATTATCAAAAGCGCTACTGAACTATAAAGCCATTTGTAGAAGAGACGTGGGTCCTCCGAGGATGAGATGGGTGCCGGAAGAGGTTTATATAACCTAACCCTTAAAGAGGAGAAGAAGAGGAACCTTTTTCCAAAACGTTACGTGGGGGCGATATTTGCTAAACACAGTAATACGCCACTGATAACGATTAAAGGCGTCGTCTGCGTTGCGGTTTATTACGCTGACAATGTGAACTTATTTCACGAGACGTGGTGGCGTACATCTCTGACGGGTGGTAACGTGCTAGGAGTGGGAGGTGGGGAGGAGAGTATGGTAAAGTTTTATTAAAGCAACCCATGCAAGAGACAGTTCACTGGAAGCAACTGTGTCAGAGCGTTGTAAGCAAGTTTCACAAGATTCCGGCAACTTTCAGACACTACTGCTACTACGTGTATAAAGAGAAACTTGTTGGAAAGGATTTCCGTTCTCTACTTTGCTCTTCTTACCCTTCCCACCCCCCGCCAACGAAACATAACGCATTTCATTCGCGAATATTAATGTAATGAACTTTAAGTAACATATTTCATTACTCCATTTGTTCGTGTTATAACTTTAAAGCATTTTTAATCAAATAAGTTGGTGACTCGCTAAGACTTTCATTGTGAGGTAGGGTACTGTTACAACTAGATAGTTGCGCTTCTTCATTTACTGTTTTCGTAATGCGATTCTGCAAACGGAATCTAATGGTTATATCAGCAAAAATTTTATTTATTTATTATCAAAATACCCTTATACCATATTGGTGTCGGGTTACATCAATATATGATAAGTACATCAACTACACTCTATATACAAATTTTTTCCATCTTACTCTATCCATTGACAATGTCTTCGCTCTTTCTCTCAAAATGTTTCCCATCATCCCATCCCAAGTCAGTCGCGGTCTTACTCTCTTCTTTCTCCCCCCTGATTTTGCCTCCCAAACCTGTTTCACCATTCTATCACTATCCATTCTCTGCATGTGTCCCCACCAGCATAGTTGTCTCTGTTCAATAAAATCCAGAATCGATATCACTTCCAGATCCTCTCTTACTTGTGTATTCCTAACTCTGTTCTTCCTTGTACTCCTACTATTCTCCTAAGATATTTCATTTCTGCCGCCTGGATTTCAGCAAAACTTATTTTATGTAAAATTGGCTATATAACGTTTTGATAATGCAATCTATATTCCGTGTTGTAAAGTGGAGTAACCGATCTATGATTTTTATTGTAGTACAAAATGTTATTTGTTTCTATACAAGCGAAAAATAGTATTACTAAGCCTGTCCTTGAGGAAGTCAGTGACTTTGAACATCATAACCATCAACATCATAATCTTCAAAGATTAAACCAAAGGTAATTTGTTTAGGTATCAAATAGGCAAGGATTAGAGCTGGTCACTCCAGCGGTTACTCGGATGTCCCACACCCTTCGACCCCTCGCCTTATATTTCCATAGTTGTTTTGGAATGCAGCAGTCAAAAAATCGGCAAAATATGTTGCCACCAATTCTGCACATACTGGGCGATCCTGTTGAGTATATTCATAATATTGATTTCTTGCCGTATGTCAGTGTTTCTTCTATGATCGTGGAGAGTATAATCTACCACATGCCTGAAAAATCTTATTTCATCCGCTTGGATGCGACTGGTCTGGCCTTTTACTAAACTCTACCCGTAAAGAAGCTGTTTAACGAGTTCTTTAAAGGGAAAGTAATATTGAAAAGGAAACATTTTGTTTAGGGTATATATGTGGTAGAAATCGTCTGCAGCTAATCATCAGAGAGAGTAAGAAGGAAGGACAGAGACAATGGAGTTATATTTTATATAAATATATAACTAAGAGAGAAGAGTTTAGTTATATTTAATAGCTAAAAGATAACAAATAAGTAACCGAAAGAAATCAACTCAATTGCAATAACTACGATTTTACGTTTTTCGATGAGAATGACTAATATAATTTTCTGCAGCAAACAATAAATTCTTTTAAGTAAAAGAACAATATCTTTCCTCCTACTAGTTTACTATAATTAAGAATCTTTCCTTAAAGTAAAAATAAATTAGGTATTAATTCTCTGAGTTCATAGACATAATATCTAACATGGGCAAATTGAACTTAAATTACTTTCCTAAAATTACAGTAAGAAAAACTTTGTTATCAGAAAAGAAATTGTAGTAGTGCTGGGGAGGGCAAACATGAGAGCGCGGGGGTTGGTATTAAAAATAGCAAAAAGAAAAGTTGTGACAATGCGCGGCGGGGTGGTGCTGGAAGTTTGCGCCAACTTTAATGCAAAAGTATATTTCAATCCGGTTTTTCTACCGTTCCGTTCTTTCTAAGTAATAACGCTTGACGGTTTCTGAAAATTCTTTTGTAATAAAACACATTTCTCTTCTCCATTTATTTTTTGTGTCAATACATTTACAGATATATTATAAGAAGCTTAAGTTTTCGTGTCGCTTATAATAAACAACGTGTTTGAGCTGCTTACGCTTGTATTGAAAGCGTTTTTGTACGTTCCTTGTTGTTGTTTAATTCTCAATTATGTTGAAAAGTTTTCTCGAAACTCAATAAGCATCCTTCTTTTTCTTTGTTATATTTTTCAAAACACTGTTTTCTATTCCAAGATTTTTAATAACGTTGAAATCTCTGTGCCGCATATTGCGGTGTATGAGGGTTGCAAAGATAACCAGTCCAGAATTTTGTTATCGAAATGAAACGGTTTTATTAATCTTCTTCTTTATCCTCAAGTTTTAAACCAAATATGGTTTGTTCCTGTCTCAAATAGGTAAATATTACAGCTGGTTACTCCAGCGCTTCCTCGGACGTCCCACACCTCTTTGTCTCCTCGACTTATCCATAGTTCCATAGTTGCTTGGGGATGCGGCAGTCATCCATTTGGCAAAGATGTTCCCACCAATTCAGCCAATATTGGGCGATCCTTCAGAGTATACTCACAATATTTAGTTCCACCCATGGTCATGGAGAGTATACCCTGCCACGTGCCTGAGAAATCTCATTTCAGCCGCTTGGATGCGACTGGCCTGACCTTTCGTTTTAGTCTAATTCCCAGACCCATAAAAAAGTGTGGGAAGAGCCATCACATTGCAGAAATTTAGGTGTGTTCCTTTACTTGCTGACTTAAGTGTTCGCGCGATGGTCCCGCACATAAGGCTGGACTTGTGCAACTTATACACCAAGTCGTTGCTTTGCATTATAAGACACGTTATATTAATGATATTATTAATTTTTCACGTAATCTGTTGCACGCTTAATACAGTTTACAAAAAATAATTTGCCCTTGTTGGCGTCCGTAATACAAACTAAAATTCAATTTTTGTACAATGCAATAAATTGTTACTAACAAATTCCTTTTTTTTTGTCTAGACCAGTCATACACAACCTTTGAATTTATGGATGCACATATATAACTCTATCGGCTGAATTGGTGAGTATATCTTTGCCGAATGGATGACAAACGCATCCCTAAACAACTATGGAACTATACGCCTAGGGGACAGAGAGGTGTTGGGACGTCCCCATCCTCTAATATTTGCCTTTTTTAAGACCGGAAAAAACAATTCTTGGCTTAATCCTTCAGGATTATGATGATGATGCATAAAAATAACTGCGGAACACTTCAATGGGCGCACCCCTCCTCACACCATTAATGGAAAATATAAAGGCTCGAAATTCAATAGCTGGACGTTACAAACACTAACTGTCGCTTTACATACCAAATACCCTTGCGCTTATATTTAGCGACGTGAAACAGCGAATAATGAAAAGCAGTATTTTTCGTATATATTTGTGAAAATTGTTTACATTAGATCATCAATCATTTGTCATAATGCACAAAAGCGTTAAGACTAACAACTTTAAGTGAAAGAAATGGTTAAATAGAAGATATTTTAATAAAAATAAATTAAAGAACTTATCAAAAGAACACTATTTACTTTCATAAAATGCACACAAATAAAATAAAACATGAAAATATTACTTTGGGGAGAAAGGTGTTTACAGGCACTGGGTGACAAGCTCATATAATTTATATTTATTTACGACATACATAAATTATACGTAATTTAGTTTTAATTATCCTACCTAATTTACTGAGGGATTGCACCTAAAGATGTTACATATGTCTCGGAAATCTTAGTGAAATAAAAAAAGGAAAAACCACTAGACGGATAAAAGAGGTAAATTTTATTATATTCATAATCTAATTTGTTATATTTTATAAAAAATTAGGCACAAGCCTTCTTTTCTGTCCGTGTAAAAATGCGGGACATCAAGACTAGCACACAATTATGGAATTAGTAGGCCAGGTAAGAGGAATGAAGAAGTCGTCCTTGGTGGTTGAGAATTGGCCATACCGTGCTTACCCATTCCTAAATTTTGGAGAACGTCCAACTACCACAGCGGTTCGCTAATCTCAGTCAACACTAGTTCGTTACCGTAGTCGTAAAATTGTTTGGCGTCTCCTTCTAATGCACGTATTTATATTGTGCCGTGCCTACACGCCGCTTCGTAAAAACACCGTATTATATTTCTATAAGGGACGAGCGAATTGATGCGTTACAATAATTCGGTGCACTGCACCGTGGGGGACGTCATTTCGGCACCGTCACGCACTCTGTAGGCAGAGCGGTGATTTGCGCTTTCAACGGCCGTGCTGGGTGAGTTGATTTCCGGCAGCGGCTGCGAGCAGTACGGCGTCTTCCTGGCGAGCAAGTTTCTTTTGTTATAAATTACTATCTGCCATGCGTACGTAGGCTCTAAGTGATCTCCCGGGTTCCTGATCTTGGAGGCTTGATTCGCTCCGTTTGGAGGCTGTACACCTGCCACCATGACTTAAAGAAAATGTGATTGACTGAGCTCTCGTGATTCTGGCCGCCAGGGAGAAGCTGCCGTTCATCATGTCGCAGTAGCCCCGAAATATCTTCAGGATGAAAGCAGGTGACATTTATGCCTCTAATACACCCTAGGCCGTTGAAGTAGACTCCATGTGCTGTGCAATTCACCAGTAAAAAGCAAATTCACTCAATTCAGATAACTATTGTGCTCACGTCCGTTGGGACATAAGTGGTTACGAACTTTCTCTGTTTAACTCATTATGTAATTACGCCTCAAAAGAATTGTGAACCCGGGGGCAGGCAATGTGTCTGGCCAACATTATTTTTATTACTAATTTTATTAGGTTGCAGTTGTGATACTGGGGGGGGGGGAGTAAGAATTTTAGCAGATTTATGTGGGTATTTTTTGATATATATATATATATATATTATAATATAAAATGGGGTTGGGTTTTTTTTAAGGGGTTTTAAGGGTTCTGTAACCTGAGGCCACCACCTGTTGATGCAGTTGTCTGCATGCATTGGACACGTCATTATGTGCTGGAACTGGTGCGGGCACATGTCTGCGCCCGGGGAGATTCAGCCCTCTGTGAATTCATTTAAATATTGTTATGATGCTTAAATTATTTATTCAACAATTTTATAACATTATTCCGGCTCTTTAATAATTAAATTCATGATTGTTTTTTTTAATGCCAAGCTCAGTTTAGGATTACTAATGTTTTTGATATAGAATTATTATTCTGGTTTATCACTATTCCATTTTATAATTGTAAAATTGATAATATCCGTTTCAGTTATAGTTTATTTTCTGGTGATTGTACTATACTTGAATTTTCTTGAAAATTCTGTATTCTCATGGAAGCATAGTGGAGAGTGAAAGTCTACTATTTTATAGACCATACAGACACGTTAATCTTGTGAGGGTAGTTACTATCAGGGGACAAGCCCAAATTTTCAATTATAAATTTGTAATAGGAGAGAGTGTACAGGCTGCTGGGCCAGTTGAAATTGCCGAATTCTAGTCCTTCTAATTAATCCAGTTTTTTTTTTACTTCGATCATGTTCTTGTGGGGTTCATGGGTTTTGTTTTTTTTTTATGAGAATTCATAAAGGCTGTCTGCCGGGTTTAACTTGTTATTTTTGTTTGTAAGGTTTATGTATTTGTGTATCTATGTCAGTTTATATGTTGCATGTCAGGGGTTTTAGAAGAATATTAAATTGTTTATATGTCCTGTTTATATGATTACTATGATGATTGATGTTATGTGCCTTTCTTAGATTGTATAGATGCATATATACTGTTGAATTATATTAACAAATTTTGAATTATTATGAATATGAAAATACTTGTAAAATTAACTTTAATTATATGAAGATACATATATATATACATTTAATATTTATAAATAAATTTACTTCAAGATATACCTTTTTTTCTTATTAGGAACATGTTTCGGGTACTATCTTGTACTCATCCTCAGCCTTCCTGTTTTTTTTGTCTGGTGAAGTACGTATGTGTTGTTGGTTGACTATTATTATTATGGCTTCCTGTTGGCTTCTGGTATTTCAAATTGGTTTTATTGTGTGTGATTGTGGTGTTTGTGTTAGTTTTTTGTGTATTTTCAATGTTGAGTGCTTTGAATATTGTGTCATGTTTTGTATTGATTTGTATTTGTTCAGGTATTAGTTTGTTTTCTGTTTTATGTTTGTATATTTGTAAATTTTCCCAAATGTTCATCATGGTGCCTTTGTGTGGCATATGTTTTATTAGTGTTACATTGGTTATGTCTGGGAATTCATGTCCTGTGTTTATTGCATGTGTGGCTAAATTGGATTTATATATTTCTGGTTTTTTGTATGCATTTAGGTGTTCAAAATAACGTATTTTCAGCTGTTTTTTTGTTTGTCCTATGTAACATTTATTGCAATCTTGGCATTCAATTTTGTATATGCCGTTAGTTGTAGTATTATCTTTGTTGTGTGAGCTATTTAGATTTTGTAATTTATTTTTATTAGATTTGTATGCTATTTTTATATTTGTGTTTTTAAATAGTTTTGTTAGTTTTGTCATTTTATTATTTATATATGTGAATGTGGCCCATTTTTTGTTGTTGTTATTATTTATGTGTTGTTCAGTTTGATTAATTATTAATTGTTCAGTTTTTATTTTGTATTTGATTTTATTTTCTATTTTGATCATAGTATTTTTATTGTATCCATTTTCATAACCAATTTGGTATATTATATTTCTTTCTTTGTCAGTTTTTTGTTTGTTTAGGGGAATTTTGTACATTCTGTTAAATAGCGAATAAAATGCTGCCATTTTATGTTGTGGTGGGTGGTCAGAATGGTTAGGTATAATGATGTTAGTGGAAGTTGGTTTTCTATATATCGCATATTGTATGTGGTTGTTGTATCTTGTGATGGTTATGTCTAAATAGTTGATTTTGTTAGCGTATTTTTAATAATTCAACAAATTTTTACCATATTTGACAAATACGATGAAATGTACTTAGTTTTGAAATACTAAGCGTGTTCTTCAGCGTAAGGTTCTTACTATTTAAAATATTGTTACGACTGTCTCACTGATCGTTGTATGGTACAGTGGAAAACACAATTACAGACACCAATCAAGTTATTCGCCAGCTTTAATGTATAACAAATACAGTTTCAATGTATAGACAGGTTATAATCACTTGTACAAAAATTCGGTCAAAATTTGTCCGCAACGCAATAATAATGTTAACTAATAGAGTCCCGAACAATTATAAAACAATAACACTTCGTCACAAAACTTCGAACCTCACTTGAATAAATCGCCACTCAAACTGACTGACCGTCGCTGGATGCTTATATTTTGCCCCGCTGACATTCCAGAATAATCTGTCATTTTTTGCATGACGTGTAGAGCAAACAGCTTATTACAGGCTGATCCGCTAGAAACAGTGAAACATGTCTAGACTTGAACACAGTGCGCCGAGTATGCGGTCTGGAATAGTCTCGATTGTTGACTCGTGATAAGTGTCACGTAATTGTCTTTCATATCCAAGTAGCAGTAATATGAATGCACACACACCTTACAGCTGGGCTCTTTTGGGACAACCGAGATACTTGTAGAAAGACACTTAATTGTTCGGTAATGTTCCGTTACGTTACAATATAATCGAGTTAGTAGCAAAATCTAAACTCCTGTCACCAACAAACGTGCATTGCACAAAATTCTAAACGATATATAATAAACACTATTTAATCGTCATTAATGTAAAGCACTTTGCTGTGTGAATACGTATTATCGTACTAGGAGCGCTCTATATCCGTACAATAAGTGGTGATAAATTACAACGCGTTTATTGTTTTAATGTGATTAGTTGAGCGGAATGAAAGTTGCTAAACTGGTTTTGTTTGGGGTGGGGGTGCCTGGTACAGTTCAGCACAGCTCATTCTGAAAGGTAAGTACTTGATGCTTTACTACGTTCCTACAATATAACCAACGAATGAGCTCCTCTCTCACGAACAGCGTCACGAATCACTAATGAGAAACGCTGTTTCCCTACTAACAGTTCCAGCGTCCAATCCAACGATATTACAAAATTTCTAATATCACTGTCTGCGCAATGAAACGTAAGTACTTGATGCTTTACTACGTTCCTACAATATAACCAACGAATGAGCTCCTCTCCCACGAACAGCGTCACGAATCACTAATGAAAAAAGGCTGTTTCCATATTAAAAGTTCCAGCGTCCAATCCAACGATATTACGAAATCTCTAATATCACTGTCTGCGCAAAATGAAAATTAAATTATTCATTGCACAATACTTCGTCTTCTTCTCTTCAAGGATTAGGTTATATAAACCTGTTCCGGCACACATCTCGTCCTCGGACGACACACGTCTCTTCTACCAATGGCTTTATAGTTCAGTGCCGCTTCGGCAATCAATCCTCTGTCATCCTTTGCATATGATCCCACCATTGTCTTCTGTAAATTGAAATAATTTCATTTGTGTCCTTTACTTTGAGTTCTGCTCTGATATCTTTAGTCCTTACCTTATTCTATCTTGCAATGTATAATTTAAAATATTTCGAAGAAACAGCATTTCAGCACTCTGATTCTTGCCGCATATATTTTTTGTCATGGCCCACGCCTCGCTCAAGACAAGTGGAAGCAAAGTGAATCAGGAAACTTGATGAAGACAGTGATGCACATTACTGTTACATTTTTTTTTTATTTCAAACAGAATTATCACTGTTGCACACCACTATAGAAACATTATTCCGATTAGCGCTTTCAAGCTTCTCAGCTCATCGTCAGATCGGAAATAACCATCGTCAGATCGCCGATCTGACGATGATTATTTCCAGTTTTGCAACAGTGATAATTCTGTTTGTCATTATAACTACTAACACAACTTTCTTAATTAAATGTTTTTAATTTATTAAAATTTCTTTTCAGCTGTTTTTAACATAGGTTACACGAAAAAACAATTATTAAAAAACGTTATTTCCAACACTTAAAAGCATAAAAGCCAAACATTCGCTAACCCAATTCAGCCACGTATGCAATAAATACAGAACATAAATCCCCAGACATCAGCAATTAAGAATTGTTTTAAAAGATGTGTATTTATTAAGAATCGTTTTATTCATTTGATCTTCTTTTCTACCTTCTCTTATATATTCTTCTATTTTTGTTTCTCTTTTTTTTTCCAAAGATACTTGTTTGTTCTTCCACAGGGATAAATCCCCCTTCTCTAGGTCTTCTCACGCGTCTGGCGAACTAGCTGGAATGGCTATGTAACTTATTAGTGTGTGTTAATTGTGTTTAATTATATCTTTGGGCATTAAAAATGTACGATTACTGTTGGCACATGTAACATTTAACAAGGAGACATTATTCAAATACAATGTAATGTTACGTGGGTCAGCATGTATTACAATCCTAACAAAGTAACAAATTATTCAGCGCTAGAGAAATTATCTTAAAATGTTTATATGCCCATGCTACAGGATATATTTATGAAACACCTACAAAGGTTTTTCCATTAGTACAATTTTCCTTCTTCTTCTTACGCTTTCTCCTCTTCTTGTTCTTGTTCTTTTTTCACCTTTTCCTTCTTCTTCTTCTTTCAAGTATAGGGCTTAAAGTGTATTACGTCGTCCGTCATTACAACTGAACTTTCAGCCTTTATTAATACAATTATACAAAACAATTAAAATTATACAGTATTAACAGACCCACGCAACAATAAAAGGCAAAAGTAAAGAATTCTAACATTCAGCGCCAGAAATAAACGGTTAGGCCACTTGTCATATTCACGGACTACCGCTATCTTCAGTCGTTCCCCTCTCTAGCGGCCTGAAATGAACGCAAAACCTATATTGCGGAATTCCCGAAACTCAAATATACACCGGTTCCAAGTGCCATCTTTTATGTAAGTGCGCAAGTTTCCTGGTGGTATCAGTGGCGTGGTGTACATGTAACCGCTGTTGCCGGCGGGATCCAAAATACTGGACATAAGAGAAAATAATATTAATTATATCACAGAATAAATACTTTAGTAATTGAATAATTTGAAATCCGAACAAGATTAGTAGGGATACTTGAAGAAAAGCGTACCATTACTTTCGAACTGCTGGGCACTTGCAGCGTCTTGTGTTGCCGTCTCAGACATCGGCAATGTTTTACTGCGTGTGGTCATTGACCTCACAGTAGTTGTCACTGTACAAACTGTGGAGGGGGGGACACATTCGTCCACCCAATGTGTTGCCGTTGTTTCAAACCGGCAAAACGCCTAGTTGGCAGCTATGTTTGTTTTTTGGGACTGACGTGCAGTAGACACTAAGTACATATTTGTGTTTTTATCGTTTAGTCATGTGTTTCACTGTTTATCTTTATTATTTTTAATTGAATTATTTGTGTTCTCATTTATTCTGTATCAGTATAATGAGAGTCAGATCCCATTGAACCTGGAACCTCTTCTTCTCCCAGCGAATGATAGAAAATGCTCTAAAAAGAGCACTTAGTACAAGAAAAAATTTGAATTAATTTTAGGACAAATTTTAGGTCTACCACAACCGGCAACAGGAGTTACGTGCCCACGGCACGCCACTAGGTAGTATTAATGTTGACTATCAGTATATCGGTACGAAAATGTTCTAAACAGTCGGCCAATCACAATATTGCGCCACCGTACGGAATAAGCAAAACATGAAAAGCGTTAGAAACATTTCCACAACATGATTCCATTTACCCTTAGAGTAGTTCAGTGCTAGATCTAGAAGATCAAATTAATTTTACTGAACAATTTGTAACTCATGATCAACAGTATGCTAATGTCACAGTTAATAATATATGTGAAGCAATTGTTATGTTAGTCAAGCCTGCTTTCATTTATCGACATTATACACAGACTAAATAACAATATTTTGTTTTCTAATTATCAACAACTAATCACACTAAAACGGTAATTACATTTCGCTATAACATTTGGTGACCACAGTGTATTCCATTATACTACTAAGCACCGTAACCCATTTTATACCATTTTGCTAAAATCATTACTATGCAGTACGCACATATCACTATTAAATTATACACGCGTAACAAGTTACACATGACGTCCAGGCGACGGTGAAGATATTGACGAATGACGATGATGATGTTAAATCTTTGCTTTCTTATTTACAACAAATTTTTGTTATCAAATTTTCCAGTTTTAATTTCATAAATTATTATTATATTTGAAAGGGCTAAGCTCAAGATAAACTTTGAATGCATAAACAGATTATCGTAAAACGTGGCATGTGTATCCAATCATATATGTTACAAAATTCTGTTGTTTAGACACCCCCCCCAAAAAAAAATGTAATAATGAAGGACGAAAATGTGGCAGTTGAAGATCTTTAAATACTTGCAACATACCCAGCGGGCCTATCTTCATCATCATCGTCGACATGTATTGAACTAAAAATGGTATGTTCCGGTCACAAGGAGATAGATTAATAGAGCTGGTCTCTCCAGCGCTTGTTTGGGCGCTACACACGTCTCCGCCCTTCGGGCTTGTTATTCTATAATTTTTTGGCTATGCGGCAGTCATCAATTCGGTTAAGATATTTCAACCATTTTAGCCGATATTAGGCAATTCTATCAAGCATACTCAAAATATTCAGCTCCTGCCGTACATCGATATTTCTATTGCGATTTTGAAGAGTATATCATGTCACGTATTTTGGTGACGTGAGTACTACTAGCATGGGACTTCTCAAGTCCAATTCTCAGCCTCATAGAGAAGTGTGGGGCGGGAAATCACCTTTTATAAATGCATGCGTGTTTCTTATTACGTAATAGTAAAGTCAATATTTTCCCCACAATCTGAATATAGTGTTCTGTTTTGGGAATGTCAAATTTTGGGCACTAAAGTACAAAGAAATTTTTAAATCCAAATTCTTTGGGTTTTCAAAAGATCAAGAGAGATATAAAATTAAAAATAATTTTAACCACCGTTTGTATTGTATTGTAAGTTTTAAAATATAAACATTTTGCTGGTACACCAGAAAATAATTTTTTTTTAATTTTCGGGGGTCCTACAGTCTATGCCGCATCCCGCAATTAGATTGTTATTTCTCCCTACTCTTCCAGTCATCACCTTCAATAGCTCGATCTCTCATGCTTTTCCTAATTCCTGTGCCCCATTGTGTTATCAGTATTCCTTCTCTTTTCCTGTTTTGTGGTGTGAAAGTTAATGCTTTCTTTGGCCATCGCTTCTCCTCCACCCTCATTACCTGACCATACCATAGCAACTGTCTGGATTCTATTCTTTCTGCTGTTGTTAATACGCGCCCTGTTCTTCTTCTTATATCTCCGTTTAGAAATATTACACGCTCTTATTAAGAAGTTCATTTTAACATTTTCTATCATGTTTTCCTCTTTATCTGAAAGTTGCCAGCATTCGCAGCCATAAGTTAAATGGGCTCCACAATAGTTGTGTAGATTGTCAGTTTAGCAACGAGTTTAGCAAACGAATAGCACTTTTTCACTATTGTACCTTATTTTTTGATGTCATTTCTTCCATCTTCTGAAATAATGCTTCCCAAATATTTGAATTTGCTTCCCCCGATTGTCACAGCCAATAGAAAAAAATTAAAACTTAAAAAAAACTGTGAAACTTCGTGCCGACATGAGACTAAAAGAAATGACGTTAACTCAAACCCAAAAGTAGTGCTTCAGTTAAAAATTTGTATCTTTAGCATCACCACGAGCTGAAAGTGGGAGGTCAGAGTTTCTGGAAAACTGTAATAGTTCTGGAAGTCTGAACGAGTTTTGCCGCTTAGAGACTTTACTAATTTAAATTTAATGTACTAAAGAACAGTAGTGGACTGTAGCAAATTACAACCCAACTGTGCGCGCTCGCTCGTGTTGGGTGTGGTATCATAGAATGCGTACTTTTTATTACCAAAACTCTCACCTTTATTCTAGAAAGAATAAGATATAACTAATCTAAACTATTTGCATTAGTATCCCAAATGGGTAAAATGAACTTAAAATTACTTCTATACAATAATGATAAAACGAAAATGTTTGCTAAAAAGCAAGAGATTGTAGGGTGTTACGTCAAGCTCCGGTTTGTATTAAATATAGCAAAAAGCAAAGTTGAGACAATGCGCCGCTGTTGGAAGTTTGCGCAAACGTTAATGCAAAAGAATATGTTTAACTGGTTTTTGCGCTGCTCCTTACTCCTCTCTAAGTAATAAACAAGTCATTTTTGACATGACGGCTTTCCATCTGTCAATACGTAATTGATGTCTAAGGTGATTAATTGTCATTAAAAGTAATATAAATTTAGCGAATTGCTTAAAATTACTATCTTCTTCTTCTTCTTCTTCTTCTTCTCCTTCTTCTTCTTCTTCTTCTTCTGAATTTCCAGACAATAATCCGCCTGCGGGTTAGACAATAATCCGCCTGTTTCGGATTGCTTCACCATCTAATACTTGGTGATCCCACGTTTCTTCGACCTTTTAATATTATTCGGGCTGTACAATGTTTACACATTTTCCGAGACCAAAGATTACAGAAGTGATTGAATTATCTTCCACTGCTACTTATTCGTCCAAAGGTCTTCTTCAATTTCTCTTTCCCTCAATATAGTATGACTTTCTTTTCTCCAGGTGATAGGTGATCTTCGTCTTTTCCTTCTTCCTGGTGAGGTTCGTTCCATAACTCTACTTGGCAATCTATCCTGTGCCATTCTTTTACTGTATCCATACCACTGTAATTTTTTTGTTTTGATAAAATCAATAATTGAATTTTTCGCATTCTTTCTGTCCTTAATGACTTCATTAATAAATTTCTCACGTCTGGATACTCTTGCTGAACGTCTTCAAAAGGCTTCTGAGCCGTAAGTCATGATACTTGTAACAGTGGCTTCACATATTTTGGTTTTAGTTTCTGGTGTAATTTGGTTACCCCACAGAATTCCATTTGATGTAGATATAGTCATCTTTTATAAATTAATTCTGGATTGTATCAAATTAATTATGAAAGTCTGGATCTGGACGCAGCATGCTGGTTCGCTGCAGGCCTCCGTCCAGAACCAGAAACGTACTGTGATCGCTATGAATCGGCGGAGTGAAAGCCTGTCACTCTTTGGCATGGTGTGTTGCGAGCCAACTCATATACGTTCTTCTTTCTGATTGGCTGGCGGTTGATTTATGACTGCACCGTGAGACTTACAGAATTTATAAGTATGAGTTGTGTTCACGGGACTGCTGGTTTTAACCACGGTACTGCGGTCTCAAACGTTTACCACCCTACGTTAGTGCAACTCAAGTTTTACACTGATGATGGCAGTCGATGGTACCGTCAAAACGTCTGTTTTAGAAATTAATAAATACCTTTTTCTTTATCCGTGCTGCGACTACGTCTTTGATGTCTTACGACATGTTTCGGGAACACGTTTCCATCTTTAGGTAAAATTGTTTTTTCTTCTAGTTCATAACGAACGTGTCAAGAATATAATAAATAAAACACATCAACACATAACACAGTGAGTATGATAGAACTCAGTCCACGTAACAGTGCGCACTGCCGTACTTTAACTGACCGCGTAATCAAACTCTATATTCGGCTGGTGTACACAAGCGTTATCACTCTTCAATACAGTATCATATAAACAGTGAGATTTAAATGTTAATTGATCATTAAGCAGTAGGTTTGGTTGAAATAAAAACGCTTTATATATTTCATATTCTTCAATGGCATCCATGTATCGGCTCTTACTGCATATATGTATGGGCGTAAAGTTATCTGTGAAACCACTATAACTGTGATTGCTGTTTACCAGATGTAAAGCAAAGTTGGATTTGATTGAGTTGATGTTCTTTTTGGCAAATGTTCTTTATATCTGTCTTTAAATTTCCTGCCCGTTTGTCCTATGTAGAATTTATCACATTCACTGCACTGGATTCTATATATGCCAGAACTGTTTTCGGTTGTTTTTTGTGTTCGAGGTTTCAATATGTTCAATATGTTATTGGTAGTTTTGAAGGACACGATGATGTCTAATTTTCTTAATTCATTTTTTATTATATTAGGAATCACATTAGTATATTCAACTGAAATATAATGGTTCCTTTTACCATCTAATTTTAATTTTCTTTCCATTTTATTCCTACGTTTGCGTATTAAGTTATCTATTATATCACTTTCAATTTCACTGCGACTGGAGACCAAATATAATGAGTCTGTTTTAGTTACAAACAATGGACTACAGCCAAACAGCCCGGGAACAACGTTGACTCCTGTCGAGTAAGCCTACAATGTATGTAAAGCATATTGTTTCAACGCCATGCAAAACGTCGCTTTTCAGCTTAATAAGCCTACAGTGTTCCACTGTACAACAACAAAATACGTTCCATTCCGGCCGTCACGTACAATAGTTGAATGTTGATCACAACTGTAAATACGAAGCAATTATTGTTTTAGTGTGATTAGTTGCGCGGGATGAATGATGTTGGTGGAGGGGGATGATGCATGGCTCACGGCTCATTCCGCAAGGTAAGTATTTGACGATATATTGCATCCCTACCACCACCCCACACACAGTGAACGAGCCACCCCACAAACCACATCAAGTATCCGCTAACGAGAAAACTCTACTTCCCTTATCACGGTTTTGTCTCCCACTCAACACAACGGTTTTATGGAATCTCTCCGATCACAAACTAGGATAATAAAATACAGTCACATAAAGTTTTTGCACTAATAATTATACTTTATGAAAAACGTGCATTTATCTCTTGGGTTAAAAAAATATAGAATAAATAATATGACACAGAAGACAGAAGACCAGATATAGCCGGGGATATTTACGTTCAATAGCGTCATACAAGACTATGGGCTAAAGATCTCTGCTACAAAATCTAAAACGATGGCATTTCACGGCAGGTATCCTATAAAAACTAAGATAGTCATGATTTAGTCGGATTTTGGATCATGTTAGTAATTTTAATTCCTTGGGTGTAATAACTCATATGGATCTAATATTAATTGGGATAGTAATCTAACAATATTTAGACGCATCTGTGGAACGATTCATAGGTACCTGAAAAATAAACCACTGTAGGATACCTGAATGAACTTTTATAACACCGTGGCTGTCCCACACTCCTGTATGGGGGTGAGACACGAACTGTTGGTAAAAGGGACGTGCAGAGGATTCAGGAAGCAGAAATTAAATTTCTAAGAGGGAGCAAATTGTTCTCTCTTGGACCGGAGAAGGAACGAGGATATTAGACCCAATTTATACAATGTGTCTTCGGTTATCACCGTACTGGGAAGAGGGATGTCTGTAGACCGAGGAGGAGATATATTCCAGAACAGATCTAAGCCCTATTCCTTGGAGTGATGATGATGATGACGAAATGTCTCCTTGTATGAGGTTTGGCTAATAATCTACAGATCCCGGTTCGATTACACGGCAAGAGGTACAATAATGTGAAGCTGTTTCTTTTACCCGTCTTGTATTCCGGCTGTGAAAATTAGTATGTGGGAAAACGTCCGATGGTTATATACACCGGATTAAACGTAGTGTTGGCCACATTTCATTTATTCTAAGTCACACCGCTTACATGAAGCGCTCATACCTCTCTAACTCTTAGACTGCTTAGATGGTAAAAAGGGACCCAATATGCTACGCCGTTACAGAAGGTTCTCCATGATTCTCGGCTATTCCAGCAGAGACCAGCTGTAATGTTGTGTGTGCGTACGTGACACTTAACATGCAACGCGGTGTTACGGAACATGCTCGTACGTTCGATGGTGTCGTTCTACGAGCTTCTCAACTAGCCTAACCGGTGTGTGTTTCTGCCAAGGACGAGCTAATGTATCCTCTAGAATTTTCAAGTGTTTGTTAAAAACGCCTCTTATGCAGCCCTGCAGACTATAAATAGCCAATACCTGCCTTCATGGAACCATCGTTAAGGTGTCTTCTCACGCTTCTCTTCCCACTTGGATGACAGTCAAGCGCTCTTCTTGAAAATCTAGTTGGATCCATTCTCTCTACGCGTAATCGTCGCTCTGTTTTGTACCGGGAGATTTTTCTCATTTAAGCTTTCAGCTATGCCTAGCTCCATTCTAATATTAAAGTCACTGTATTGGTATCCGCGTCACAATTATTATAATTAAAATTTAAAGTTTTTACCTTAATCCGTCTATGTGATCGCTTAATTTTGTCTTCTTTGTCTTCTTACGCGTTTCGGATTATGTTAATCCATCATCAGAGATTTAAAAAATTCGTCGGTTAAGACTTCGTTAAAACATTAAAAGTTACACTAAAAGACATTTAAGTATATATTCCACAAACACAGCGACGTACGCGGATGTGAGTGCGCACTCAATACTGGTTAGCGACGTACTATAGAACCTCATTTCCGCTCCTTGTATTCTAGATATATCTTTGGACGTTCTAATCCAAGTCTCACTACCATGCAGTAGTTGAGTTATGACCATTACGTTACAATATTTAAATTGCGTCTCCTTCCTTGTTTTTTTCAATAGCGAACAGTAAATCATACAAATACTTTACCCACTACTATAGAAACGTTAATCCGATTAGCGCTTTCAAGCTTCACAGCTCATTATCAGATCGGAAATGGGCTGTGATCGATCATTTCCGATCTGATGATGAAGCTTGAAAGCTACTATAATTTTTCTATAGTAGTGTGTAACAGTGATAATTCTGTTTGTGGTTATAACCATTAACACAATTTTATTTAGTTAATAATTTACATACAATCTATGCAAAATACTGCATTGCCTAACGGTTGTCAATGGTAGAAAAATTAGGAAGATGCAGAGTGTTGCAGAATATCACAGGCGGATTGTGGAAGGTGAAATATTCAGGCGTGTCCCACATGTGTCGCCTATTAGAGTATATCATACACATAAGTAGTATATTTATGGCACTTCTTGCAACGTCGTATATTACCAGCCTTACTCTGCATATTCACGTTCTGTGTTAACGTATATTTTGCATAATATTTCAAAAGACTGAGACCATGTGATTTTCAAAAAGATAAAATCGAAAGATATATACCAAGGTATATATACTTTTCTAGGTATACGACAGTGTTTTTGCTGCTCAGTCTCTAAATTGGTTTACTACAGCTACCAAATAGTTACACAATCGTTATTAAAATAGGTTGGTATCTATTAGATATTTACAAATTAGAATAATAATTCAGTAATAAATTTATCTGAATTGATAAATGTCAAGCACTGAACAGCAGGATTTTGAAACAACAGCTAAATTTGAAGGAAATTAGTGGGTAATAAACATAAACTTAATAAACGGAAAACCAATTAATGTTTAGTGTGATTAGAAGCTGATAATATGCGACATTCAATTTTCAATATCAGACTATATCAAATACAGCGAAGTTATTAATGACAGTACATTAAAATTACATATAATATTCTTGTTTTAGGGGTAGTTGTTATAGCAACGGTTTTAGCAGTAATTGAACATTACTTTATTCATAGCAAAAAGCAATCGCTACAGCAAACTTCCAGCAGTATCATGATATATCGTGAAAATTCTATACTGCGTTCGGACGATTATTTGCATAACTCAAATGTTTCGTTGGGTATTAAACTCCAGTATATACTGAATCTGTAGTTATTTTACACATATTGTATATATACTGCATATATGAACTTCACTACATATATTTACTTCATCTAGAACTTTTTCTGCTTGATCCGTAAACTCTTATGTTCCAAGTACCGTTCCGTTTTGTTTGTTATAAACCATTAAATTCGTTCAACTGCTAATTCTTCGAAGGTTTTTTAGCGTTAAACGTTTTTATAGGTGCGAGGTTCCTGATCGAACCGTCGCACTTTTTGCTTAGTTTAAATCATATTTATAAAGAATATTATTTTCAAATGTTTAAGCAAAAAAAAAATAAATAAATAAAATCTTCGCTTGTTGGGGAAAGTTTTTAATCAGGTCAAAAATTATTCTTGACAGAATAGTTTTGAAACAAGTCTCTGACTTCAATTACCTGGGTTGCACTATCAGTATTGGGAATTACACAGGCCGAGACACCACAACAAAAATGTCGAGGTTTTAGACGATGTGTACAGTCATAAATAGAACGTTAAGGAAAAAGACAAAGATTGAGCCAAGACTAAGTTTTATAGAACAATGGCCGTGCCTGTTTACTAAATGCATCTGAAAGGTGGGTTCCTACAAAGAAGATTAAGAACTAGATTCAAACTTTGGAAATGAAGTTCATGAGAAGATCACAGGGTTGAGAGACAGGATCGTTTGCGCAATGAGGATATTAGCGAAGAGCTACAGGTATTCTTCACAAATGATAAGATCCAGATGTATCGCAGGAAATGGTTACACCAGCTGAACAGAATGGGGGATGTGTTTCAAGTTTGTGATACCTAAGGTTGTGTTTCAATATAGACCCTTTGGTATAAGAGATGTACTAAGACCGAGAGTTAGATGGAGAGATACTCTGTGAAGACGGAGCAGGCAAAGTGCCTACTCCGTGAGGGGAAAACACTAAGAAGAAAAAGAATAATTATCCATAAGAAATATTATATTACAAAAATATAAATATAATGCACATCCCTGTGTGTAAAACCTGTCCTATTACGTGTGTTCTATTAGCTCTAGAATACATCCACAGTATTAAAACACGAAGCGATTATTGGTTTAGTGTGACTAGATGTGAGGGATGAAAGTTGCTAACAATCAACTCTGTAGAGTGGGGTGGGGTGATGTATAGCACAGCTCATCCCGCAAGGTAAGTACTTGACGCTTTATAGCGTTCCCACCACCACCCCTTTGACTGCTGTACTAACGAGAAAATTCTACTTCCTTGATCACCCTTTTTGTCTCCAGCCTCCCTCTTGATGCAACTGTAACAGGAAAATTGCTGTAAATAATGTATCATATTAAAACTTACCTGCAAAGAAACTATGCGCCATAATATTTTTCAAACTATATTTTCATATTATTTTATTTTAAATGATGTCAATATGTTTGTAAGTATACAAATAATTACGATCAATAGCATCTTACAGACTATGGGCATCAGAGCTCTGCTACAAAATCTAAAACGATGACATTTCAGAGCAGATTTACTATGAAAACTAAGATAGTCGAGAATAATCAGATTTGGGATGAGTTTAGTCATTTTAATTACTTGGGTTGTAATATCTCATACGGATCTGATATTAATTGGGATAGTAAACTAACAAAATTTAGACGCATCTGTGGAACGATTTATAGGTTCCTGAAAAATAAAGCACGGAAGGATACACGAATGAAATTTTATAAAACCCTGGCTGTCCCCCGAATCTTGTATGCTAGTGAGACATGGACTCTTGGTAAAAAGGGTCGTGCAGAGGATTCGGGCAGCCGAAACAAAATTTCTAAGAGGGGCGCAAGGTTGCTCTTTCTTGGATCGGAGAAGGAACGCGATTACTAGAAACATTGTATTATTCCACCAGAAAATTAAAGACCACAGAAGGTGTTGGTGTGAACATTTGAATCGTATGCATGATATCCGTCTACCTGTGGCCGTCGTAGGGGGAAGAGGGATGTCTGTAGACCGAGGAGAAGATGGATTCCGGGACAGATCTAAGGCCTAGTCCTTGGAGTGATGATGATGATGATGATGATGATAACAAAATGTCTTCTTATATGAGGTTTGGCTAATAATCTAGAGCTCCCGGTTTCGATTACAGGGCAAGAGGTACAATAATGTGAAGCTGCTTCTGTTACCCGTCTTGTATTCGCCGGCTGTAAAAAATAAGTACAGTACGTGGAAAAACGTCCGAGGGTTATACACCGGATTAAACGTAGTGTTGGCCACAGTTTATTTATTCTAAATCGCACGGCTTACATGAGGCACTCATACCCTCTCTAACTCTTAAACGGCTTTTATATATATATATATATATATATATATATATTCAATCACTTTCTGCTACAGTTCGTTTCTTGATATATATAAAGTATTTAAAATTTATAATTATATTACCTCAAGATGTTCTTTTCCTTATTTGGAAAACAAACAAGAAAGTGAGAAATTGAGAAAGAAAGAAATATAATATACCAAATAGGTTATGAAAATGGATACAATAATAATAGTGTGAACAAAATAGGAAATAAAATCAAATATAAAATAAAAACTGAACAATTAAGAATCAATCAAAATGAACAACACATAAGTAATAACAACAACAAAAATGGGCCACATTCACATACATAAAGAATAAAATGACAAAACTAACAAAACTATTTAAAAACACAGATATAAAAAAAGCATAAAAAACTAATAAAAATAAATTACAAATTCTAAATAGCTCACACAACAAAGATAATACAACAACTAACGTTATATACAAAATTGAATGCGAAGATTGCAATAAAGGTAACATAGGACAAACAAAAATACAGCTGAAAAAACGTTATTTTGAACACATAAACGCATACAAAAAACCAGAAATATATAAATCGAATTTAGCCACACATGCGATAAACACAGGACACGAATTCCCAAACATAACCAATTTATCACTAATAAAACATATACCACACAAAGGCACCATAATGAACATTTCGGAAAATTTACAAATATACAAACATAAAACACAAAACAAACTAATACCAGAACAAATACAAATCAATACAAAACATGACACAATATTCACAGCACTCAATACCGAAAATACACAAAATACAAAAACATATACCACAACCACACACAATAATACAACTTTGAAAGACCAAAGACCAACAAACTACCTTAATAACATCCAGCAGCCAACACACAAATACTTCACCAGAAACAAGATGGCGAAGGCTGAAGATGAGAGAACAGGAACTCTCGAAACATGTCCCAAATAGAAAAAACATCTTGAGGTAAATTTAGTATAAATATTAAAGTAATATATATATATATATATATATATATATATATTAGATATTAAGGGACCGAATATAATATATTGTTACGATATTATGGAACTTCTCCATGTTCCTCGGCTATCCGAGCACACCCGAACTGTAATGTTGTATGCGTAAGCGACACAACTTGCAACGCAGTGTTACATAATACGGGACATGCTAGTACATTCGATGCTAGTGTTATCGGACTAGTTTCTCAACTAGCCTAACCGGTGTGTGTTTCTGCCAAGGCCGCGCTAAAGTATCCTCTAGAATTTTCAAGTGTCTGTTAAGAACGCATATTATGCAGCCCTGCAGACTATAAATAGCCAATACCTGCCTTCATCGAACCATCGTTTACGGGGTCTTCCAACGCTTCTCTTCCCCCTTGGATGATATTCAAGCGCTCTTCTTGAAACTCTAGTTGGATCCATTCTCTCTGCGTGTAACCGTCACTCTGTTTTATACCTGGAGATTTGTCTCATTTTAGCTTTCAGCTATGCCTAGCTCCATTCTAATATGATGATTTCTGATAAGATTACTTCTGGTACAACCCGTACAGCCCTCAAGAAACTCATTTCCGCTCCTTGTATTCTAGATATATCTATGGCCTTTCTAATCCAAGTCTATCTACCATACAGTAGTTGAGTTATGGATATTACATTATAAAATTTCAATTGCGTCTCTTTCCTTGTTTTATTCAATAACGAAAAGTAAAATATACAAATACTTTGTCCACTAACATAGAAAAGTATTCCGATTAGCGCTTTCAAGCTTCACAGCACATTATCAAATCGGAAATCGGTCGGCTATGATCTGATCATTTCCGAACTGATTCTGAGCTGTGAAGCTTGAAAGCGCTAATCGGAATAATTTTTCTACAGTGGTGTGCAACAGTGTTAATTCTGTTTGTAATTACAACCACAAACACAATTTTATTGAATAAATAATTTACCATACAATGTATGCAAAATACTGCGTTGCCTAATGATTGTGAAGCGTAGGAACTTTGCAACGATGCAGAGTGTTGCAGTATATCACAGGCGGATTGTGGAAGGTGAAATATTCAGGCGTGTGCCAGATGTGTCGCCTATTAGAGTATATCATACACATAAGTAGTTTATTTATGGCACTTCTTGCAACGTCGTATATTATATTACTGTCATATTTACGTTCTGTCGCAACATAGCCCATATTATGCATAATATTTCAAAATTTTGAGTCCATGTGATTTTCAACAAGATAAAATTGAGAGATTTACACCAAGGTGTTTTTGTTGATCAGTCTGTAAATTGGTTTACTTCAACTATCCGGCCCTGTCTATTCTCGGATCTCTCTACCATACTACTGTAATTACTAATCAATTTGTCTCTTTTCGTATATGTTTCTGTATAAAGTATTATATTTTTTAATTCATTACAAATTGTTAATCAGTTTGCCATGCAAACAATAATCAAATCGTATGATATAAACACATATGATTTTAGAACATTGTTAAACTAGCTTAACAGTGATCATCATCATCATCTATCTGTCCAGGATTAGGCAGGTTACCTGTGCCGGCTTCACCATCTCCGTCTCGGTCTGCCAACATTTCTTCTTTCGGTTGGCTTATAATTCAGGATTTTTCTTGGAATTCTTTCTGGAGACATGCGCATAACAAGCTCTAGTTCCGTTACTGGTTGTACTTTTAATTCCTGTCTTATATCTTCGTTCTTTATGTGATCTAATCTTATACAACCTTTCACAGATCTAAGATATTTCATTTCAGACGTTTCCATCTGTCTATAATCTTTCTTTCTTGATGCCCTTGATTCGGACCCGTATAATAGCATGGGGACTGCCATCACCTTATAGAATTTTATTTGTGTTTCTTCCATGGTCTTTCCTTTGAGTGTTTTCCGTAATGTCCAACATATTCTTTGGAAGTTGTTTGTTTTATTAAGAATATCTTTGTCTTCTTCATATGTAATATCACATCCTAGGTAACTGAAATGTGATACGTGTTCCAAAATTTTATTTTATCTTACAATTTTTGTCCGAATCGAATCTTTTCCTAGGAATGCCATGGTCTTAGTTTTTTCTATGGAAATGTTCAAATTATAACCTTTTAGTTTCAAATTATAACAGATTTAGTTTGTGGATAGCCAGTTGTAATTTATCCTCACTATCTTGGATTACCAATTGATCATCGACTAACAGCATAGTGTTTTGGATCTCGTGTCGGCTAATCTGTATACACAAAGGAGCACTTTGTTTCCATTCTCGCAAGAGGGCTCAGCAATGATATGACGAATTACTTCCGGAAAGCTTATGGGTCGAAAAAACAGAACTTTCTTGAGGATTTGTACCAGGTGTTAAGACCATGATTACGTGAGCTGACTTCCAGAGAAGGTGAGACTTTTGAAGTCAAAGTATGGCCTTTAATCTGTGAGTAACTAATTAAAATAATTTTTGTGTCAGTTTGTCAGTTCCTTTAAAACTCCTATGATAACGAATCAATGCCAAGATCCATTTTACTTTCTAAGTTATACTGGATTATTACCTTGTCTTCAATAACCTTAACAGGCTAAACTGCAAGAGCCAATTATTATGGGTAGTGTAAATATTGTTACGAGAATCCTACCGAAGAATCCAGATTATTCTCCACTCCCCCGTCCAGTGTGGCAGCTGTTGCATCATTCAAGTAGGTGATTCTAGTGAGTTCCAGGAACACTTAAGATACGCACTAAGCCGCCGGCGCGGCGTGCAGTAAGGAGGGAAAGCTGTACTGCACCTCTGCGAGGCCTATATAAAGCCATAGCAGCCGGGTTGTCAGTTCTGTTACGTGAGTGATTTTCATTAGCGCGGATCGAGTGTTTCTCGAAGTGAAGAATTATTGTGTTATGTGTTTTATAATTGTGCAAGACTCTATTAGTAGACATTTTTATTGCGTGTGAACAACTTTTATTTCTTTTGTTGCAAGAGACTGTCTTGTGCTTTACAAAGTGTTTAATTGTGATAATTAAAGGTGGCGATTAGTGACTGAAGTGGTGTCTTGTGTTTTGTTTTCCACTGTACCATACGACGACCAAGTAGACCGTCGTAAAATATCTTAGCACTTCTTTACAAAAACAGACGTCCTTGCTGCCTTCAGCTTGATAACCTTGACCAAACTGTATACATTTGAAACAAAACAAGATTCGTGGAATGATCATTCTTCCGGCCATGTCCCCAAACTCGTCCCGACCAAGCTGCCATGACGTAGAATATGGTCTATTACAATTGTTCTACTACAGATTGAGTAACTATCACTAACAGACTCCTGAATGCATGCATAAGTTGATTTGATTCTCTAGCTGAGCCTTAAATTTTCTCTGTCTGCAATCAATAAATAAATAAAGTTAACTGCCTTTACGTCGCATACCATGGCCCATGTTTCACGCCCATACAAGGACACGCTCTAGAAAACTGTAGTCAGTAATCTATACAGGATCATACAGTAATTATTATTTGTGGTGAAAACACGTATTAATCTGTGAAAACATATTTTAGTGCTATTTTAGGATTTCACTGCTAAGTTCATTTATAACTTTTCCATTGTTTATAACATTTCTTTTTAACCTATGTAGTCTCTTTAGATTCCCCAATGTTTCTACATTCAATAATACTCACACTTAAAAGTTTTCCAACAAACAAACACAATTACTTTAATTTCTGCTGATTATTGTACATCTTTGTGTTATATTCTTGTTCTACAATTCTCTGCAATAATTTCAGAACACCATTAATATAGTGATCATTTTCAGCTACTGTCACAATGCTATTAGTAAATTAAATAATGTTTATCCTTTCTCCTTGTGTTATTCTGTTTTAAGGTTATCCTTAACATTATGAATGGTATCTTAGTACAAGTATAAAAATTATAAAATATTAAGCCCAACTCTGCGGAATTACCTTATTACAACGTCTACTAATAGCTAATCCAGATTATTTTAGGAATTCAATTATTATATGAAAACGAGTTAGTCCTAGTTACTTTTTACTTTTTAACAAAACCCACCCTTGGTTTTTAAAAGTCTTTAGGTGTGTAAAGGTTGTGATAGGAGGATGTTATAAACCAATCAATATTTTGTCCTCTTTTCTGTATATTCTCTTTGTCCTCTGCCCCATTTACGTGTTATTTTATTCTCGTTTCCCAGTATGTAGGTACATGAACACATACGCAAATACAGTTTAGCTGTAGGTAAATAGTTACTTTGATTAATTCCTTTTTATTTCAATATATTGTGGATTTCATTAATGAAGAATGGTACTTTTACAAATATTTTAGTATTTATTAATACAAAACTTAATCACCTATTTGTGTGGATTGTGGATATTGTGGATTTCATTAATAAAGGATGGTACTTTTACAAATATTTTAGTATTTATTAATACAAAGCTTAATCACCTATTTTACCTGTAACTTTGCCATGGCAGCATCATCATTATATCTTGTCACCATTTCGTTCAACAATTTTTAGGGAATATATTAGTAAGGTATCTTCTAATCTCATTTTTGAAATATTCTTTTTCATTCGAATACACATCACGTCATCGCTTTCTGGGTAAAATTTTGAATTACTTCCTTCCTCTTAGCTTGCAATTAAAGCAGACTTTGCCCTCTGTCTGGTTACCTACTCCATCCAACTTTGAGGTAGTAATTAGTAATATTTTTTTTTAAATCTATTATTTTTTACAACTTGCCCATGGGGGTCACGCCTTGATAGTATGGATGTGGCAGCCTGCAAACTTTGCTTCAATTCGTCTTTGGTAACCTCCTTTACTTTAATCAATGCTGTTGATCTCTCTTGGCCAAAATCTCTTGCCCCACCCGAAGCTATTAGCGGAGACTAAGGATTTATATTTGTCTGTCTCATTCTTGGTAGTAAAATGTTCAAAGGTCTCGAAGGCGGAATAGGTAACTTACTCACAGTGAATTGGACGGAAGAGCCTTAGAGGTAGGTTTCAGGATGAAATCCAGAGCACAAGTTGCTCCAAAGTGGAACCTCCACCATTGGGTCTCATCTCTCTCAGCGATCGAGACGCGGCCACGAGAGTTTTTATAATCGCACTGGTGATAATGGAATATCTGATCAGAAAATATTTCTAGTTAACTATTTAGATATTCAATACATATAAGGATTTAAGACAGGAAAAAGTGTCTATATTTACTCCAGGCTGGAATAAGATTTCTGACGAAAATCTTCTATTTTCAAAAGATATATAACGGTCATGCCGTATGTAAGTCCTTTAGAAGTCACAGAATAGTACGTCAAATCCCATGAGACCTAGGAACAAGGCCAAGATCCCCTTTGTGAAAGCCCAAATTTTTGATTTTTTAAAGAAGGGAAGGGATGACTTTAACTGTACAAAACTGAGGTGCGTTTCTATTCTTATGTTGTTATATGTACCTCAATCGTCTCATATCTCATTCACAAACCTGTAGATGTTTTACTATCGTTAATTCTGTAATACGTCAGATTATAACCAAGCTATGTAAAGTATTTATCACTCTCTTTCCTTTAAGGATAATACACACTTCTATCTGCTTTGGTTGTGATAAAGTCCACTACTTTTTGGATCTTCCGTACTAAATCTGCCGCTGCTACTGTAATTATGAATTAACATGTCTGTATCATGTTTTGGCACACTATTTCATGGTTTCCTGATTGCCATTATTTTCAGACATTTTGTCTAGCACGTCACACTTAACTTTAATGTTCTCAGTCCTTTGTGTACATGAATTTTTACTGTACATTTCAGTGCTTTGATTATAAATTACGTCGACACACTATTGTATAGAGAAAGCCGAACTGTTGTAATATTGTAAAACCATAATTGAGTATGTTATGTTGTGTTTCTGTGCGGGCTCTCTTAATTTTAACATACAAACTGATTGGCAACGAGTATATTATTTAATCCCCTTCTCTTTACAAATTAAAGATGCTAAAGTTTAGGAAACTTGCGAAAAAGTTGTAAAATATCTATAGGTTTTATCAAGGCATAGAAGTTCTGCCCTAATTGTATGAATCAGAAATTTGGTCTAATGTTTGACATTATTATTTTAGAGAATGTGGTTAACCGAAATGTATTGATGATGATAATAATTGTCAAACCTGCTTTTTTCCACCATATCTTAATAGCAATATTTACACAGTTATCATTTCTTTCGTTAGGTATCTACTAAATATTACAAAACTGGTATAAATAATTTGTAATAAAGTTATTTGAGTTGTCAAATGTGAAGCAATGAAAAATAGAATTTCGAAATGATAACTATAGTGGAAGAAAATTAGTAGGTAATAAACATAATGCATGACGTAATAAACGGAAAACCAATTAATGTTTTAGTGCGATCAGTTGCTGATAATACGTGACATTCCATTTTCATTATCTGACTATATTAAATACAGAGAAATAATTAATTACAATAAATTTAAATTACTTATAATTTTCTTGTATTAGTGGTAGTTGTTATAGCAACGGTTTGAGCAGTAATAGAACATTACTTTATTCATTGCAAAAAACACGTGGTAAAGCAAATTTTCAACAATATCATGATACATCATGAAAATTCCATAGTACTTTCAGACGACTAAATATGTAATTCAAATATTTTGTTTGGTATTTAACCTCAGTTTATATTGCATCTATAGTTATTTCACATATATTGTACATATATTGCATATGTACTTCAGTACATATATTTATTTCATCTAGAACCTCTTTCGGCTTGATCCGTAAAACTTTAGTACCAAGCACCAATATGCAGAGTCCATTTTTGTTTGCCGTAAGCCGTAAACCATTATAGTTGTTCACCTGATACTTCTCGGAAGGATTTTTTCCTTTAAAATTTTTTACAGATACAGGGTTTTGGCTGCACTTCTAAATTTGGCCGCAAAACTGGAGGATCAGAGAAATTTATTTCCGGGTGTTTTTCCTAAAGATGGATTGTTTTCACTACAACTGAGAGTCCCACCTTCCTCTTTGCTTTTATCTTCCCTTCTCAAAGCTAGGTTGCCACCTTTGCCAGTTTTAGCGAATTGATATTCTCCACACCACCATTAATGGTGATGTGAAGATCGCTGTAAACTTGGGCATGTAGCCTCCTGAGAGGAGCTATGCTAATTCCTCGGGCTAGAAATTCCGTAAAATATCAGGTAGACAATAATTGATTTAGTTTCAAAAACATAACACAGGACGAGTTGCAGTATTCTTTACATTTTTTAAACCATATTTGAAAAAATATGAGTTTTAAATACCTAACCAGGAAACAAAAAAACAAAACCATGGCTTTTTTCTGAAAGTTTCCAGTCACATCAAAAAAATTGTTCTTGAGGGAACAGTTGTGGAACAATTCCCTGACTTCAGTTACCTGGGTTGCACTGTCAGTATTGGGAATGACACAGGCCTAGATATTACTACAAAAATATCGAGGTTTCAGATGATGCGTGGCGTCATACATACAACGTTGAGGAAAAAGACAAGGAAAAAAGACAAGGCTTAAGTTTTATAAAACAATGGCAGTGGCTGTTTTACTATATGGATCTAAAACATGGGTACTTACAAAGAAAATTAAAACTAGATTCAAACTTCGGAAATGAAGTTGTTTCTGAGAAGAACAAAGTCATACACGAAACCGGATCGTTTGCGTAATGAAGATATTAGAAAAGAGCTACAGGTATCCTCCATAAATGATAAGATCCATACTTATCAAAGGGAATGGTTACAGCATCTGAACAGAATGGAGGACTACCTAAGTTCTCCGTAGACCCTTTCAATGTAGACCCTTTGGTATAACAGATGCAGGAAGACTGAGAGTTAGATGGAGAGATACTCTGTGAAGACGGAGCAGGCAAAGTGCCTACTCCGTGAGGTGAAGAAGACTAAGAAGAAAAAGAACAATTACCCATAACAAATATTATGTTAATAGTGTAAATATAATGCACATCCCTGTGCGTAAAACCTGTCTTATTACGTGTGTTCTATCAGCTGTATAATATATATGTAATGCACAGTATTAAAACACGAAACGATTACTGGTTTAGTGTGACTAGTTCCGAGGGAAGAAAGTTGATAACAATCAACTCTGTAGAGTGGCGTGGGGTGACGTATAGCACAGCTCATCCCACAAGGTAAGTACTTGATCACGCTTTTTGTCTCCAGCCTCCCCCCCCACCACGATTCAACTGTAACAGGAAAATTTCTGTGAACAATGTATCATATTAAAACTTACCTCCAAAGAAACTATGCGCAATAATATTTTTCAAACTATATTTTTATATTATTATATTTTAAATTATGTCAATATGTTAGGAAGTAAATAAAATTTTAATTCAATAATTATAATGTACTTAATTATAGTTACACTTTACCTCCATGTTCCGTAAGGAAATGGAAGTATGGTGATTGCGAAAATGTCGTGGTCGAGATAAGGGCAAATTCTGATTGTAATACCCTCAAAACATGAAGAAAAGTCATTTTCCGAAAAGTGTCTGTATGTAGAAGTTTTTCTATCTCAAACGGTTACTGCCACAAAATCAAAGAGAATAAAATAATTTTTTGTTTTCAGAAATTCACAGATTACAAACGCTGGGCTGTATTCGCTTTCTTTCAATTTCTTTAAATAAAAGAAAATTTAATCAAAATAATTATTCTTTTTTTTAATATATTAACGACTATGAACAATTCATATTTTGGTTATATTTTTCAGTGTTTGTACCAAAAGCATACTGATATATTTAGGTTTTTTCTGAGTGTACATATTAAAAATTATTTTTTAAATAATTAGAAAATGGAAGTCATGTATGGTTCTCTATACCAATTTTTTTAAACGTTTTTAGTAAAATTCAAGCACAAACACTATTCATTTTATAACCTACATGACTTTTTGTGATTTTGCAAACATTTTTAGCTACTTTTGTGCCGTGACGTCCAAAAATTCTGAAATTTTTAAAAGTAGCCTATATATTTAGATTGTGGTAAAAATTTAATTTGCTACTCTACATGGGTTTTTATGTTTTTTACAATTTTTACGTAATCAGATTTTTCTCCCGCCACCCAATGTTTATGAGGGGGGGGTAATTCTTCAGAACAACAGTATCATATAGGTAAATGCATGGAGACGTTTGGAAGTTTTTGGAAAAACGCTTGATGCGTTCAAAAATGCAGACATACAAAAAATGCAAAAACAGTCGAGCAAAACTAAGAATTCGTTTCGTTAGTTGAACAAACTATGACTTGTAAACTATAAAACTGGAAATGAATCAATATTTTACTGACTAATTTCGGTTGCCAACTCTAATATTTCTTTAGTAATATACCAATTTCAGGGCACGTAATCATGCAATAAATACTAAAATTTCAAAGTATTTAGATTAATTTACAAATTTCTTTTATTCTGATATTATCCTGGATTTACACAACTTGTATTTAAATTTTTATCTTTTATTTTATAAGAGATAAGTTTGTCCCGGAACAGGTTAACAATTTTTAATAGCTGGGCTACAGTGTGTCTTATAATGCAAGCAACGACGTTTTAAATAAATTGCATAAGTTCACCCTTATGTGCAGGACCATTAGGCGAACCCTTAAGGCAGCAAGTAAAGGAACACCCCTACTTGTCCTAATGATTCTTTATTATCGTTGAACTTACGGGGTTAAAATACAACAATAAACAAATTCCCATAGAGTAATCGCAACATAATTATTAATATTCATGTTTAATATGGTAACAAAATCACTTGTACGAATTAATAAATTACTTACCTTAAATTATCCGCCGTGTGATTTCTTGTAACTTCGTCTATTACGCGTTTCAGAGCTTATGCTCCATCATCAGATATTAAAAAAGATAAAACTATCACTCTTGCGAGATCGTTAATTGGTAAAAATGTCAAAATTTGCATGTGAACTGTACGCGGATTTGGGTGCGCACCCGAGTGACAGAATGAACTTAACGGGTGCGCACCCAAATCCGCGTACGGTTCACATGCAAATTTTGACATTTTTTACTACTTAACGATCTCGCAAGAGTGATAGTTTTATCTTTTTTAATATCTGATGATGGAGCATAAGCTCTGAAACGCGTAATATACGAAGTTACAAGAAATCACACGGCGGATAATTTAAGGTAAATAATTTATTAATAATTATTAATTTCAACAATTACTAAATTAATAATTGCAGAATTATTAATAATTGATCAATTGTGAAGTGCGACAAGGGTATCAATTATCAACTTCTCTTTTTAATTTACATATTGACGATATCACACAAAACTGGCAGATGTGTCTTCCAGAACATTTTATGATTGGTCACTCTACAATTGACATTTTGTTGTTTACGGACAATCAGGCTATTCTGTCGGACTCTGAAAAACAGATTGCAGATGGGTATACATTTGTTAAATGGAATCTGCAAAGAATCTGGAGTGCAGATAACCACACGTAAGACTAAGGTGATGGCTTTTCGTGAAACCGATCATGTACGGGCAAAAATTGTTATATATGGTACTGTCCTGGAACAAATTAGGAATTTCGAATACCTGGGTTACAGTGTGTCTTATACTGCAAGCTACGACGTAGTGAATATATTGCATAAGTTCAATCTTATGTGCGGGAACATTAGGCGAACCTTTAAGTCAGCAAGTAAAGGAACGCGCTTAAAATTCTACAAGGTGATGGGTCTTACCACATTTCTTTATAGGTCTGAGAATTGGACTTTAACGAAAGGCCAGGCCAATTGCATCCAAGCGGCTGAAATGAGATTTCTCAGGCACGTGTCAGGGTATAGTCTCCATGATAATAGAAGAAACAGAGATTACGGCAGGAACTGAATATTATGAGTATACTCGACAGGATTTTCCAGTATCGGCTGAATTGGTAGGAAAATCTTTGCCGAATGGATGACTGCCGGATTCCCAAACTACTCTGGAACTCTAAGCCGATGTGACGGAGAGGTGTGGGACGTCCGAGGAAGCGCTGGACTGACCAGTTCTAATCTTTGCCTATTTGAGACCGGAACAAACCATCCATCCTTGGTTTAATCTATGAAGATGATGATGATTTCTTATTTGCTCTCTGAGGTCCAAAATTCCTAAATTTCCAAAACGTAACACGAAAACTTAAATGTTAGTTAAAGTCGTCACCAATTTTGATAACCTGCATAACTTTTTCGATTTTATAATAATTTTCACATTGTTTTGTACCATGACGTATAAAAATGTTTGAAAAGTAAAGGCTTCGGGATGATGTCAGTCTCCAGAGCAACAATATTTATTTTTTAATACACAAATCTTAGAACATGCAATCATACAATAAAGACTAAAATTTTAAAGCTTCAGATTTAACTTCAAATTTCCTTTATTCTGACACCATGTCGGATTTTCATAATTTGTATTTAAATTGTTATCTTTTTTTTGATCTCTGAGATTTAAAATTTCTAAATTTGCAAAACGTAACACGAAAACTTAAATGTTAGTTAAAGTCGTCACCAATTTTGATAACCTGCATAACTTTTTCGATTTTATAATAATTTTCACATTGTTTTGTACCATGACGTATAAAAATTTTGAAAAGTAAAGGCTTCGGGATGATGTCAGTCTCCAGAGCAACAATATTTATTTTTTAATACACAAATCTTAGAACATGCAATCATTCAATAAAGACTAAAATTTTAAAGCTTCAGATTTAACTTCAAATTTCCTTTATTCTGACACCATGTCGGATTTTCATAATTTGTATTTAAATTGTTATCTTTTTTTTGATCTCTGAGATTTAAAATTTCTAAATTTGCAAAACGTAACACTAAAACTTAGATGTTAGTTAAAGTTGCAATTTGATGACCTACAAAACGTTTTTAGATTTTATAATAGTCTTTACATCCTTTCTTACCAAGGCGTATAAAAATTTATAAATTTTTAAAAGTAAACACTTCGGGGGGTGGTGTCAGTCTCCAGAGCAACAGTATTCTGTAGAGTAAAAGCTTCGTCATGTTAAGTTTTAGGAAAGCCGGTTAATCGGTTCAAACATTCTTTTAGACATACACCAAACATACAGACGGAGAGAAAGGCCAAAATGTCGAGGAAAATTAAAAATTGTTTCGCTAGTCGAAAAAACCGTGACTTGTAAACTGTAAAACTGAAAATGAATCAATATTTTAATGACTAATTTCGATTTACACAGTCCTCGTTGTCAACACGTAAGGGTTCGGTACGTAGATTTGTGACGTATTTTCCGCCAGTACGTTCGGTTTTACGTTTCGTGTCGTTCACTTTACGGCAGCTGTAAATCACATTTACGAGACACGTGTTATCTGAATACCGCCAGGTGCGGAAATTTATAGTTTCAATGTGGAGAATACATTAAAGGAGACGGCGTGGTGTTCGTAAATTCGTTCATTCCTCCTTACTGGTGTGAATCGTGTAAAATACTAGTAAAATATCAACTACTGTTAATTCTTTTTTCGTATGACTACAGTCCACCTTTTTCTATGCTTTTCCTTGCGCGTTCATTAGTGCATTAACGCTCATTATTTAGAAACCTCCACGCTATCCATAACTCTGGACTCTAAAACAGATTTTGCGATATTAATTGATGACTTGTTGGGCACTTGGTGAAACATATTAATACAAAGGTTTTGTAAAATATATAAAAACACTATATATAAAAATATATAAATAAAATTCCATAGAGCCAGGTCAGGGTAACAAAATGTTTCATTTAACAAATTACATTCCGTTTATAACAGATAGGATTAATAATAGGTTAAAAAAGCACTTGTCTTAACATGGTATCAGTAAACAAACGTAATCTTTTTTCATTACAAGTCAATAATAAAGACAAATCAAACAAACTGGAGAAAAATGGAGTTTATGAAATACATTTTGCAGAATGCGATGCTATTTATATCGGATGCAGCCGTGCTCTGAAACATCGCATTTCTGAACATAAGAAGGCGATTTTAACCAATAGAGCCTATACAGGTTTTGCAGATAATTGCATACAACACAATCACTTCATAGATACAAACAACATAACACTACTCCACAACATACAAAAAGGTAAAAAAATGGATTTGTTAGAAATTCTAGAAATTTAAAAAGCAATAAAAAATAACAAAAATTTAACAAATGAACAAACTGAATTCTGTGTATCCCCTTTAGTAAAAGCTGTTATTTAGTTTAGTTAATTTTATATTTTGCATTCAGGTTATATTTAGTTTTTACAGACACTTGAGCTTCTCTTAGCTCCTGCAACCCCCTCCATATTTTCACCCCTCGCACGTGTTCCCACAACACATGCCCTAACCAGATGTCCACTTTACATCCTATGTTCAGTCTTCATTCATTTCTTTGACAATGACTTAAGAGGTCGAAACAGCTGTCAGAGTTAAATAAAATCTGTGAAACGTACCAAGTGTTTTTGTATATACTACAAAACCTTTGTAAACAGATTTTGTACTGTAATATAATTATTTACTGTAAAAATTAATACATTTTAGGAACCCATTCATACCATACAGCCTACTGCTGAGATCGACTCTAGAATTCTTTTTGCTAGAGTTTTCCGTGGCCACTATGTCGTCACTGTAAACTTTGTTTTCAACCTAGTCTTACATGTACATTTCCCATAATTTCCTGGAAGTGTCACTGGAATACAATCTTCTGCGAATAAGTTTTTCAAAGACCTCATTTCCGCCCTTTGTTCTCTAGACACACCTTTCATCTTTCTCCTTTGTATTCCAGATAAGTATCACTTACATATTGTAGTTGAGGCATTGGCAGTACAGTATTATATTTTAAATGCTTATTTTTTGTTGTTTCCTGATTAACATATTTAATAAAACATCCAGAATCCGATTGTAAAAACTTATTTTGCTTTCAATCTATTTATTGTATGGATATATAATGCTGCAAAAGCCATCTGAAATCTAACAACTTTTCTATTGGTGAGTCTTATGTAATAATTTTAGTTTTCCTTTATGAAAAGCGATAACTTATGTTAAATATGATATGGTTTGATTACAGTCTTTAAAAATTTTTATTAAGATGAAATAGCGAACTTTAGAGGTGGTTTCGTTCTCTTGGATGATCACAAGGTCGTCTGCGGAAATAATTAAATGAAATCGTTAAGTATAATTCTTTTGGGGCATCCAATTTCCATTTCCTTATGGCATCAACTATAAAAACATTAAATGCAACGGGAGACAGACTCCAGTCTTGTTAAACACCTTGGGTTATTTCAATTGGCTCTGTTAGGCGTATACAATTTTGTTCACTCATAATATAATTGCTGAACCATAGAATCTAAGTGGAATTGAACATACAGGAAAAACGTCGTGAAAAGCCTGTCATCTTGCAACAAAAAGCAGCAGAGTATAATAGGATGAGTGTCTTGATTGAACATTATGAAATGTTGTTTCAACAACATTAAGTGTAACATATTTGTCTAACAGTAATTTTATACAAACCACTATGTTGTGTTTGGTATTGACGAGCGCTTTCGGCAGTCAAGCCACCTTCAGATCATTTACCAACATTCAGGTCGTTGGTAAATGACCTGAAGATGGCTTGACTGCCGAAAGCGCTCGTCAATACCAAATACAACATAGTGGTTTGTATAAAATTACTAGTAGAAAAATATTTGAGATCACTAACACTCCAAAATGACAATAAAGTAATGTATTTGCTAAACATGTAATCAAATTGACATACCTGTTAATTCATAAAGTTTTAGAATCTAAATGTTTGAGAGGTTAGTTGATGCTTATAGTTAATTACATAAAATTAAACAATTTGCAAGTTCCAGTAGAGACTTTTTGAAAGCAGACAATCGATGTAAATACAAAATTTCAAAACTGTTGTACAAGATGCTTTCCTTAAACTGGAAGAGTTGTTTAAAAATTTGTTATATTTAGAGATTTCTCGTATTTACGAATGGTCGAAAAGTTACGCAACATAGAATTTGAAGATGCATCTTCTACCTTCAGCATTATGTAAGGAAGTTAAACTGACGCCGTCGGTAAAACTGATTCTTGTTTTTATTGTGAAAATCATCCATTAACTGCAATTCATCATCATCATCATCATCTTAAAAGCACGGCACAGGCAAGATCCTCCACCCATCACTTTCTGGGTCCACCCACACACCTGTGTCCTATACGCTTCAATTGTCAGATTTGTTTAGCCAGTCTAAAATCTAACATTATTTCTAACTGTTGTTTCCACGTTGTTTGATATCTTTTAATTTTTCATTTTAGTTAATGCTTGTTACTAACAGCAATACCTTTGATTAATAATAAAGTTAGCTTAAATATATATTTTGTTTACTGTTCTTTACAACATATTTACGGGTAACGTTTATGTTTTACGATTTTTTCTAACTTGTGTACTCCACTTATCAGTAGATTATATTTTTATTATCAGTAGATCGTCAATTCGGCAGACGACTGGATTTGAGTCAGTGCCGCATTTGCAATCTCTTCCAGATTTTTGGTTTTTGCTTCGCTACTTCGAATTAATGAAAAACACTTCAATATTAGTTGTCATAAAGTGAAGCAATTTTACTTAGTTTAAAATAGTAACATATAATCTAATTTTATTTGTTTATATTGCCATATAAAAGATTTTTTGTTTCTTTCACTTCATATTTGCTGGACAGTACCTGTCAGTAAATTGTCTAATTTCACATAGTATAGGAAAATATGTGTGGTACTGTGTTGTTAAAATAACTTCTCGGGCTGTTTGGCCGTGGTGCAAAGTTATCGACAAAACCAGACGTTTCGGCAGTGCCATCGACTACTAACTTCAGCGAAAATCGCGTACGCTAATATGAGGTGGTATATGTTAGTGACCACTGTACTGAGAGGTACGTTGCATTACATTAGTTACCACCTCACGTTAGCGTACTAGATTTTCACTAAAGGTGGCAGTCGATGGCACTGCCCAAAACGCCTGGTTTTGTTGAAAACTTTGGACCACGGCCAAACAGCCCGTGAAGTTATTTTAACAAAATTGACTCGGGCCGTGTAACTCTACGTAACACATATGGGACATTGAGTTTCTGTCAATATACTTAATGGAAGTTTTATTATTTTTTTCCTTTACGCAAAAACCACTAATGGAAGTTTTATTATTTTTGACGTGAATACGTCTTTAAATTTGCTTCCATAGTGGGCGGCAGTTCAGAAAACTGATGATAACAAAATGGGGGGATACAGTTTGGTGTTGCAGCTACATATCTATCATCTACATCCAAAATTTAATTATACCACTCGATAGCTAAAGGATCAAAAAATTCGTTACGTTGAGTGAGGACTGTGACGCATCGCGTGCGGTGGAGGGGGAAGCGCTGCCATTTTGAGGTCGTTTCGCTGCGTCACATAATGTCCGTTTAGTATAAATTTTGACTCGGAGAAGCTAGGATGTTCGTTTGAGTTTCAATCGTCAGCTCTCGTCAAGATCTATCGATTGCGTATATAAAACATTAGTGTGAAATAGTTATAGTGAATATATATGGTGTTAAAGTAAAAAATTAAAATAAATAATGCAATGTCGGCCTATACTCGTCAAAAAGCCAAATCAAAATATAGAGATCGTATACGGTTGGAAAGGGCTTCTCAAGAGCAATCCAGTGATACCCGTAAAACACCATATGACAGAGTGAAGCGGTGCCGGGAACGTAAAAGAATGAAGGCGTCCGAGCGGATCAACGACGGCGCCAGTAAATCTGCAGCTGGGGCGCCCGAGCCTATGCAAGTGGATGATGTAATCGCTTCTATATCAACGCCGGACTGTATAGACATCGATTGTGTGCTATCGCCGATTATGAAGACACATTGGGCAGCAGCTAGTGCACGTTTCACTACTACGTTTGTCAACAATCCATTCGGACATAAGTGTGATGTGTGTGACCGTCTATGGTTTCTGCGCTCATTGAAGCCACCAAAGTAAAAACACTTACCGCTGCTTAGTAATACTTTCCCAGAAGAGGCAGTGGCTGACTTTAAACTGTGCGGTACGTGTAGGAAATCACTGGACTCGGACAAAGTGCCCACGTTGTCACGTTCGAAGGGATTTGTGTATCCACCTAAGCAACATGGGTTGCCCGCATTAGATCCGATCAGTGCACGTCTAGTATCACCGCGTCTGCCATTCATGCAGATACGTCGGTTGCGTTACGACGGCAGCTACGGCATCATCGGACAAGTCATTAATGTACCCGTCGATGTGGACACAATGGTGCAACACCTACCGCTCAAAGAAAATATTACCCGTTACGTACACGTATTCACGTAAAACACACGGCCGTGTCCACGACACAGCCACACCCCGTAAATTTTTTCCTTTACGCAAAAACCAATATAATCTTGTAATATGCTGCGGTTATTTTTAAACGAAAGCTGTGGTATCGGGTAGGTCTTCTCTCGTTGGTACCGCGGAGCAAGTACATACTAGCTTGCAGAATGATCTGTCCTATACATGGCTCTCGCTTTAACCGAACAGTGGTTGTTGACAACTGTTAGCCCGCGCAACTAATCACACTGGACTAATAATTGCTTGATTCGTTGCTACAGTGCAGAGTTGCGATCAGTAACACTTAGAGAGCTCACGTAATTCGAATTACTTCTGTTTAGTACTTCTTAATTTCATAGTGATAAATGGTTTGCAAGGATCGGTCAAATGTATAACAAAAACTTTAAGTTATTTGTGTCGACGTTTCGACATTATTTATTATCATCATCCGGGCGTACATTGTACATACGTACCCACTCACACACACATATATATTCACTTAACTAATTTATCCGTTGTGTATGATATTTTTTCTTGTATCCGTACGCAGGTCCTGATGATGACAATAAATATTTTTTCGAAACGTAGACACAAATAATTTAAAATTTGTGCTATACTTTTTGACCGATCCTCGCAAACCCTTCATCATTAAAAATCTATTTTATACGTTACAATGTATTTTGTTAAAAATTTTAAAGTAATGATTCAATTTAATTCTGCAATTACTAGCCTTTTGGATTCGGACACACACACACACACACACACACACCCATACTCGTTTGTGTGTGTAAGTGTAGTCCATTAACAATCACGTTTGCAAGTACATTATATATTTTACATTATTATCGCTGTACATATAAGATACGGTGTTTTACACAACGGTAAAAACATTTCATCCTTAATTACTATATGACAACGTGTTTATACGTATTTACCTCTTGTAACATTAACAATTTTACAAGAAACATTGCTTATGGCGAGCAGATGTACGGATTTAGAACCAAAATAGAAAAAAAATTAGAAAGAAAACGTTTTTCTTTACTTATATGCAGTCTCAGGAATTAAACAGTATGTCTATTGTCAAACACTTTAAATTTTATTTTAATAAAGTACCTGAGTTGTATGTCTATTATCAAACACGTTGAATTTTATTTTATTTTAATAAAGTACCTGAGTCTTATGTTCTTACTGCTATCGGCTACTGTTGACTTGTAGTCAGTTTTTATTGATTGCGGAGGGGGGCGATACTGGTGTTATTATTGTCACGTGTGGTGTATAAATTTGTTTTCTAAGTGTTGTCAACATTTAGTGTTTTTAAATATTTTCGTGTTGTGAAGTACTTTGTATCTGTTCTGGTATTAGTTTGCTTTTAATTTTATGTTATTACAGTTTTAAGTTTCCACAAATGTTCAACAAACTGTGTTGGTATGTCATTAGTGGCATGTTGCTGTTGTTTAGGAATTAGTACTTATTAAGTGTGTGGCTAATTTAGACTTATCAATTTTTGTTTCTTTTTTTAAATGTAGATGTCAAAAGTAAAGTTTTTTTCGTCTGGTACGTATATTTAAACAATCTTACAAATTTGTGTACAATTTTTTATATTTACATACGTAAATACAATCTAATGAATAAATTAATTAATATTCACAAAACAAATTTGTTTAATTATTAATTAATTTATATAATTTAATAACATTTTTCAAACATCTTTTCATTATTTTTATTTTTTTGTATCGGCCAGCTGAGGATTACATACCAATTTCAATTCTTGTTCTTTCGTTTTTCTCCAATATTCTTTCATGTTTTCACTATGTCTCTTCTTCCAATGTCACTTTAAACTGGCTTTCCCTCTCTCCCACCCTGGACTCATCACATTTTTAACACTTTTGCCCGAAAACGTCTCTTTAATTGCTTCTTTTGCGTTTATATTATGTCTTCTAAATCCTTTTGGAATTCTTTGATCCAACCTGATGTTGACTTCTTTTCCCACAGATATTTGGAAATTTGTTTTGTTAACTTATTGCCGTCTGTTTTATATAAATTTCCAAAAATTAATAACCTTATTTTTCTCATCATTTCAGTTACATTTTCTATTATTTAATATATTTCATCGTCAACTCTTAATTTCTAACCTTCTAAAATTTTTCAGGGGCCTAATATTTGCCTAATAAATCGTCTTTCCAATATTTCCTGTTTATCTAAATTATAATTCAATGCTAGTCATTTACTTGAATATAGGCATTCTGGCATCACTACTGTATTGTATGCCTTATTTTCGTATTTTTGGATATACACTTTTATTGTAAATAACTTTAGTTATAACATATCCTCTTTCCATTTTATGAATCTTTTCTTCTATAGCAGATTTTTCTAAACCATTCTCTTGAATTATTTCTCCTAGATATTTAAACTTTCTAACCCTCTCTATTCGACCAATATCTGTTTGCAGAAATTTTGACGCATTTTTAATGTTCGTGAGAAATTTTGTTTTGTCTGCAGAAATCCTGAGCCTGTTCTACTGGCTATGTCCTCTAGAAAAGTAACTTGTAAAAGATATTTTTATTTATTGAAATTTACAAGAATAATATATTACGTATTTTTTATCCAAACAGTCATGTATAAAACAATTTCTATTTTACTTTGTACATGTTGTATAAAGAAACTCTGAATAGATTTTATCCCTCTGTTAGAAGGAAGTAGAAAGAAACGACGTATTGCATCTCTATCAATACATCGTAAGAGAATTTTATTATTTTGTCCTTTAGGCAAGAAACCTCTACTGCTTTGTAATATGCTACGACGTGTTCCAGAGAAAAAACGTGATCAGAGGAGAAGTAGTTTTCTCGTTACTGTGGGACGCAATAAAGCGTCGAGTACTTACTACCTTGCGGAGTAGTGAGCTGTGTTATACATTACTCCCCCCCCCCCCCCCGGCTATGGCGGTTGTTAACAACTTTCATCCCGTGCAACTAATCACACTAAACCAATAATTGCTTTGCCGACCTAATACTGTGAAATATGTCAATACCACGACTGCAGACGACAACAGTCGTAATGGTCTAAACATTTATGTGCAGTGAATCGTATTAAACCATAGCCACGCTCTAGTAGAAGGCCGGAATATTAAACGTGGCAACACTGGAACCAGCTGATATTTGAGGCCGACTAGACGATCTCTTAATTTGTGTATTTCAATAATCTAATCGCGCCATTTTTAATTGCCGGTTAACAGCAGTTTTATAATTATTCATTTTTATCAAATTAAAAGTTTATTAAGTAAAGTACTGACATATTATTTAAGAAATATATTAATTAACTGATTCATATGATACAAATTCAGCAACTCGAAAAAATTGATTCATTACGCCTGAGAATATGTCACAAATTTTTTCAAATTAAACGTATATACTAAGTGTGCACGAAAAAAATTCAGTCTAATAGTTTACTTTGTTTCTGAAATAATAGGTTATTTATTTAAGAAAGTAGATTTTGTTAAATAAAAACGCGTCTAAAGCTTTATAAGAGGTTTTTATTGTTTCACTTGATTTAATATAGTCCATATCCATACTCGAGGTCTGCAATTAATTCCATTTGGTAATCTAGTTCTTCTTTACATTTCTAGTTGACTGTCCAACCTTTTTTACCAATTTCTATACAGCTGTGTCTGCCTCAAGTATTCATTGCAAGTCAATTTTTTTCAATAATTTAATACATCAACCATAATTAATCCTTATTTTTTGTCAGACTTGACAGTTGCGTATATAATTTTCACTGAAGGTCAACACAACATTATGTACACCTAAAACCAAAGTTTCTAGTCCTACAAACACATATTTTTTGGCAATTTATTCCAATCAAATGGTTTAGCGACTCAAACATTTTAAAGACATTTTTTTTACAAATTAGGATAGCAAATCAGATCAGCAAATATTGGCTTCTTACAATTTGTGTTAATACAAAATTTTCCTTTGTAAACATAAAAATTATTTTTCCAATGGTAAAAAACGCATGTGTTTACGATTTGTTATAAGGAAGTTACAGATTTGTAAAAAATTGTAATTTTGTCAACACTTTAGACAGAACGTTTCCTATGATCTCTAATCTTTTAAAAATCATAAAAAAATTATTATCAGGCTATTCACATAAATCTGATATCATATTACTAAGAAAATATTGAAGACTATTTTAACATAAAAAACTAGAATCGATTTTTGTGTCGATTTACCGGTTACGAGTGCCCTTAACCGAGCAATGGTTGTTGACAACGGTCATTCCCACGCTTTTTGATGCGCATCCCCACAGTTTGGTTCGCATCGCGGAAACAGAGTAGCAATAAGTTTGTCAATTGTATTTTACTGCTAATAAGATATTCTATACACAATAACATACATAGCGTAGGATGCAATATCATAATACAAACATTCATAATATACGACGGTGCAATAAGTAAAACACTGGTACGGATATATATATTTGGCGAAGGCTGAAGATGAGAGAACAGAAACTCTCGAAACATGTTCCTAATAGGGAAAAAAGTATATGTTGAGGTAAATTTAGTTATAAATATTAAAGTATTATATACATCAAGAAACGGGCTGTAGCAGAAAGTGATTGAAATATATATTCTAACAGGTGACATATCTAGGACGTGGCTGAATACATTATGTCTGGCAGACAGGGAAACGGACCATGATAGATTTACTGCAACATATGGCAAAGGTGCAAATCTGGCGCACCATACTTACGAAGTTTATAAATGCACCGAACATTAAAGGTTGCCATAGAACATATGTTACGCTTTTCTTTCATTAAAATATTGATGTATGCTTATAGCACTGTAACGATAACCACAGCTCCACCTAGGAGTGCATATGAGTGCCAATACTGTCTAAGCAAACTCACATTTCCCGTACTAATCACAAGCTGAATATAACATTCCGAAATCCCGACAGAACTGAAACATCTAAGCTTGTGATCACTAATTGCTTATCATTAATTGTCAGAGTTTAAAGCAATTAAGGGTATTGCCATCAGTCAGGATTTATGTTACTACCTTGACGTAGTAAACTCATATGAAAGTACTTAGACGGGCACCCAGCAATCTGCAACCTTAGATCACTTACAAGTGACAGATGCCTGCCATATATCCATACTTTTACACCTTCTTGAAACGAATTGCTCGATTGTAAAGAGAGACAATTACTGTTTGAGAATCATTCAGCTTCTTGTATACAATAAATAGTTTTGAAATCAATAAATATAAAACACTGGCTTTAGGAAATTAACGTTTTCAAACGACAAGTAACAAAGTCTGGATGATGATAAATTGAAATGAAGCACCAGCGTTTTATCATTATGATCATCTTCAGCAAGGATTAAAACGAGTATGATTTGTTCCTGTCCCAAGGAGATAGACTAGAGCTGGTCACTTCAATGCTTCTTCGGACGCCCCGATCTCCCCGTCCTTTTGGCTTTTAATTCCATAATTGTCTGAGGATTCTGCAGTCAGCCATATGGTGAAGATGTATCTCTCTTCTGATAGCTTAATAACTAATACGCCCTTTGAATATTTTACTAGCATATGGCAGAGAAAGACGATGGTAGGGGTGTAAGCTTTGTGCTTAACGTCCAGCGCGATTGTCTGGATGGGTTGAATCCCATAGACTGGCTGCCCTACCGAAAGAAAAGAACCACTTTTCTTGCCAGCAGTATTAGGCCTACACCCGATTAAAGCCAGCTAGCTTTAGTGCTGTAATATTCCAAAGAAAGGCCGGTCTAGTGTTATTTCTCTTACGCTTTAACTTGGTATGGTGGCGACTGCTTATCTCCAAGAGGAATATTTATAGTACTACCTGTCTAGAACCGTACTGTTCTTCATCAACAAGGTAACCCCCCCCCCCTTTTAGAATGTGGCACTTCCATCACGCAGTACGGTCTTGTTGAAGAGAGGCTGAGGCCCATTTTGGGAACATCACTTCATCCAACTCTGCAACTCTGTGAGGACTTGTCCCCAGTCAACCCGGTACAAAGTTCCTCTATAAATTCCCTCAACCCATCGCCGAGAAAATCAACATCAAACTAGTGAGTTTTTTTTATGTAGTTAATTTAAGCATTGTAGCGTCGATCTATGAAATCTCCTCTGTATTCCTTGAATTTGGTTTTATATTTTCCGTACACGGTCTAAGATTCACAGACATATTTTGACACAAAATACCATAGTCAATTTTGTGTCATAAACAGGTTTGCATACTGCCAGTATTGTCCAGATTGTCTTTTGAATTTTGTATGGGTTCCATAAATACTGCTGGCTGCCGAAACTACAGAATTCTAATTTTGTGTCAGTCCTGCCACCCTCACTTAACACTAATCCTAAAATTTTCAAGGTGTCCAACTGGTCGATCTCACTGTTACAAACAACTAAATTCCGTTGTTTTGTGTGTGTCCTTATTAATCAATCTTGTGGATTTAGTCGTCAGGATTTTTTTTTATATATAATTTTTTACCACATATTTCTGTTGATTTTATTCCAATTTGACAATCAGAACAATGTCGTCGGGAAAAGGCAAGATTGTGTAAATAACCCAAGTTGTAATGTTGAGTTTCCGAACGTAAACGCAGTAAAACAAGCAGTCGTTTCGTGCTAAACACATTATTCTGTAAAGACGACGTTGTGAACAACACCGCACAGTTTTGCAGTATTCAGGTTACGCTACCCTATTGATTTATAATAGCAATAAAAAGAACTCTATTTTCGCTCACACTACGGTACGTTATAGAAAAAGAAGATATCTGACGCCTCAGGACATCCATTATCGGAATTATTTTACACTGTTTGAACGACATACAAAACGGCCGCTTACCTTTTGTTTTACGGTGTCTGTACCTTACAAACACCCATTTAACACATATAACCGAATTTAATTCAAACTATCTCTCTCTCTCTCTCTCTCTCTCTCTCTCTCTCTCTCTCTCTCTCTCTCTCTCCATATGACACACACATAGACACGCTCACTAACACACATTCACTTATATAAAGTGTTATCTGTTTCTACCAGTTTTCAAAGGGATGGCTAACAAACATTTAGACTCGAAGCAGTCTGTAATTCGTGGTTTTGTATGTAATCAAACCTAATCTACTCGTAAGCATATGGCCTCTGTTACACTACGCAACTGATTGCAAAGCCTACATGAAACTAGTTGTACGATAGTAAACACAGGCTTGCAACTGCTGTGCAATCAGCTGTAGAGTAAACATGGTGTCTTTACTACTATTATAAAGAGGTAAAATTTGTTTGTATCGTCGTCTGGGCTAACCTCAGAAACTACTAATCCGATAAAAAAATTGTTTCACCACCGTGTTCCTTGAGGTTTGAGGATGTTTTTTGACATACATTTGAACCAATAGCTTAATAATTTTCAAGAACAGAGATTTAAAACTGTCCCATGTCATGAAAGTTTTGTTAATTTGCATGTAGTGAAAGTTTTGGCATCGATAAATATTCGTTCTATAAGAGATAGCTAGACGGTGTTAGCGATTAAAATTTAGAAAAATTCACAAATTTTCTTTTTGTTTTGGTTTTAATAAAACTTCTCTTTTTTCCTTTTTTGAGATATTGACGGTTTGCAAAAAAATGGCATATGTTGTGTCGGTTCCATGTTGTGGAATTTCTTCGTTGTCTACAGAATCCGCGAGCAGCAGAGTTCCATGAAATCGGTTGCGTAGTGTAATGGGCTACACTTGAATCAATGCCCCACAATGAGTGCGCGAAACTAAAAGTTACACAAGCAGTTGCAAGGCTTGCAATTGTTTCAAAATCTATTGCAAGCTGTACAACCGATTGCAGTAAGTGTAATACGCTGCATTTGAACCAGTGGCCCACAACGGTTTTTCCAATCAGTTGCGTAGTGTATTAAAGGCCTTCACCACAGTAGAATTCACGCATTGCAAAATTACAGCCCATTAAAAAGTCAAACCTTCTCTAACAATGACTGTGAAACAACTGCCGGGCTGCGGTTAGGGCGTGGTCCAACATTATTAAAATTATAATTACTATCGTACAGCTGTTCCATGACCAGTTATGTGACGTAAAGCTCACATAAAGTTATAAAATGTTTGTAAATATACACACAGGCACCTCACAGTAACGTTTGGAATTCCGTTAGCTCGTTATGTAATGTGATATCACTTTATCCCTTATATGATGCAATGGGGAAGTAATAATCCCATATGAGTAATATGTGATAACTCTCACATCCCATTTCTCAGTTGACGCTACAAGTCTATCCACTTTACGCTATTGGTTTCTCTTTAGTTTTTTTGTTTTTATCTAAGTGTGGCAATTTTATTTTAAGATAGTTTTCCTTAAATTATTAAAAATTTCATGCGCTTTTCTTCTAGGAATTATGAAATTTTTTAACTGGCTATCTCTTAAGTGACAAATCGTTCGTGTCCACATAAACGCCCGTGTACGCTGACGCGATAGCAAATACTAAGGTTGCATGTTTAAATTCCACGTCTTTTCAAATATGGTCATGAAATATGTCACTAACATGTAGCGAACAGTGATTTATTTTATGGGCGTTACACGAACGGACGCTTGAAAGTAACGACGCATGAATGGAAGGTAAGAGTAGAAACGTGTAAAAACGCACGACGCGAGATAAATGTACTGGAACGCGTGATGTAGTAACGCGATGTATAAAACGTGACTGTTGGCACCACTGTAAATTACGTACTTTCAATTCGGCAAACTGGTTGCAGCCGTGTGCTGACCTTGAGCTACGCCAAACTTTGATCCTGTTAAAACCTTCACGGTTACTTTCCGTTTGTGATAATTGTGTTTGCCGGTTATAATTAAAGAATTTCGAAAGACTTTGCCAATTTTCATTTTAATACCACTATAAGTTAGGTATTAAAAATATTAATTATATTTAATTAAATATCACCATTACATTAACGACTCGGAACACTAGGTTTTTTATAAGTAAAAGCATAAAGTTTTACCTTACAGCCTGAACCGGTTTTCTCCTTTACAAGGCTTCTTCAGAGGCTGCCGCTGGTAGCGCTCTCCGTCTTGTTGTGGGTGACGGAATCGACTTTTGAAGGATCGATGCTGTGTGTGTGGGGTGAGATATGTTCGAATAATGCTTGCGATTTGAATTGTGTCTGTTCGTTTAGGATGTCGTTTTTATTTGTTTTTGTGTGTTTGTATATTTCCAATTGTTCTAGAGTGTCTAGTTTTCGGCCTTTTGTGTGTACGTGTAGAATGTTCATGTTATTGTCGATGTTCTTATATGTGTGGTTTGCTTCAATGAGGTGGTTTGCAAAGGTGGATTCTGTAGTGGAGTGGAGTGCCTTTGTGTTCAATGTGTATCTGTTTGAAGCTACGTCCTGTCTGGCCTATGTAGAATTTATTGCAATTTGAGCAATTTAGCTTGTAAACACCGGGTAGATCGAATTTGTTTTGTGCTTTGTGTGTGTGTTTTGATAGTGTGTGCTCTGTTTTGTTAGTAGTTTTGTAAGCGATTCTGTATCTTGCTTTTTTGAATTTCTGGGCTATTTTTTCAGTTTGTTTGTTGATGTATGTTAGTGTTATGTATTTGTTGTTTTCTGTCTTTGTCTGTTGTTTGTTTTGTGTTTTGTGTAGGAGTTTACTGACTATTGTTCTGTCATATCCGTTAGATTCGTTATCCCTTATATTTAATGTCTCGTACATACATTTGTAAGCTTGATATACACAGGATAACATATTGTGTGTTTGAGCAAAATAAAATTGTCAAGTACATTCATAGTTTAACCTGGCAAAATAATTTTGGGTATAAAAGAGAGTTTCTTATCTCATATGGAACTGATATTGAGTGAGACATTAAGGTAACAAAATTTAGACGCATCTGTGGAAAGATTCATACGAACCCGAAAAATAAAACACGTAAGGAATGAAGATTTATAAAACTGTGACTGTCCCCTCATTCCTGTATACTAATAAGACATGGACTCTTGGTAAAAGGGACGCGAAGAGGATTCAGGCAGCTTAAATAAAATTTCAAAGAGGAACGCAAGGTTGTTCTCTCTTGGATCGCAGAAGGAACGAGGATATTGGACGCGATTTAATCATCGTATCATTGCTCCAGAAGATTGAAGACCACAGAAGGAGATGGTGTCAACAGTTGAACCGCATTCCTGATACCGTCTGCCTGTGGCTGTACTGGGTTATCACTATACTGGGAAGAAAAATGTCGGTAGACCAAGGAGAATATGAGTTCCGAAACAATTCTAAGGCCTAGTCCTCGGAGTGATGATGATGATAATGATGAAGAGAGTTTCTCATGGCCATGAGGAGGTAAACTGTAGGGTTATTATTTGAACTGTAGCTAAAAATCATGATACCAAATAGAATAAAATTTAAAGAAACGACACTTGGCCAGATGTACAGGCGAAACGGAACAAATCTATGTAACTGATGATAATGTGATGTATTTATACGCACACTTATTGTTTACTAATTGTACCTATAATCTCAATTTTCTATTGTAGTGTATTTATTGTTCATAGCCTAAAGGTACAAAAGCCTAAAGGTAGCCTAAAGGTTCATGCGGGGAGGGTACAAACCAGTCGAAGACTGAAGGACTAAGAGACGAGCCTAAAGGTACCATACATATGATTTGCAATCAGGTGATTATAGTAACCAGCTGATATGGAACTGAATTTAAACATTGCAAATAATATGTATGATACGTTTAGGCTATAAACAATAAATATACTACAATAAAAATTTGAAATCTATGTACTAAAATTGGAGGTAAATTCCTTGGTGCCAGAACTCCAATGATGTTAGGCGGATAATCTCAGGACAGAATCAGCATATTTATTAAACAGAGTAGTATAATGTACCAAGAATAAAGGTTACATAATAACTGAAATAACTAAAATAACACATGTTAAATCCTCTCTACATTGAAAGGATAGAGGGAACGTTCACCTTGTCCTGGAAAATCATTGTACCCTTGTAAAAATGTTTTTCTTGGTTTTTTGGGGTACATATAACAACTATCGAATTATCTCTTTGTAAGTAACTCTTTAGAGGTTTAAGTCACTAAGAACCAGCTTCAACTATCACAATCAACAGTTTGTAATCAACAAGTTATATAACAAGGTTATTCTCATACAACAATTTAAGTTAACCTGCCCACACAAATAATAATACCAACTATAAAGAATTCCGTACTATAATCACTTTTTACTAATACACCACTTGAAACGCACACTGTGTAAATCGTCCGACAATAACTCAAACCTCGCTTAAACAAATTCCCACTTAAACTAAAACTAAGCGTCGCTTAATTCTTACATTTATACCCCGCTGAGAATCCAGAATAATCCAACACTACGACAAAACACTAGAGCGTAATTGGTTGCGGTCTTGAACAGCCTCGGCTGCGGACGAGTGACAAGTCTCACGTAATTGTCCTTCATCTCAAAGTAGCAGTAATATGTACGCACACACACACACACACACGCACACACACATTACATCTAAACTCCGTTGGGACAGCCCAGAAAGACGTAGAATTTTCTGTAATGGCGTGAGAATATAATAAACAGCTGACTACATAAACATTACAACAAAAGGAATTAGAACTGACGCAATATCGATTATTATCCGTTATGTATATTTTAAGCGAAACATTCAATTACAATTCAAACAAACCTCTGAAGACACAAAATAATTTCTGTGAAACGTAAGTCAGGTGGTAATAAACCTACTTGAAGTGTATTTATTTGAAGATATAAGTATGCAATTATAAGCTAAAAGAACAGAGAGGTGTTGATAAAATATGTAGAGTACATAGGTTACTAGATGTTACCTATCCAGCGGTTATGGTTACTGTATTGTACGATGGAGACGCAACACATCGTCACCGAAACAACAGTATAGTGTGTGTGCGGCATCATCTCATGGTAGGTGCAATCTTGAAAACGCAAAACGTACGATTGCACCTTTGCCATATATGGTGCAGCAAATCACCAACGGATGCTGCTAGCCGGCCCTGCCAGACACGTAATATATTCAGCGGCCACCTCCCAGAACTGTCACGTCTTGCAATATTTCATAACAACGTTTTACTTATCGCTGAGCGCCGTATTTTATCGACACTACATTTTCATAATATATTGTCCGCTGTCTATAAACAATATATTATTTGCAGTAAACTACAGTAGGCAAATTTATCACCAATATAGAAATAGAACAGAGCAGCGTCTTTCTTACTAATAAGTTTACGATTGTTTTCTTAAACTTATACAATTTGTTTGTATAATTTATTATAGAAACAACAACAAAATATATTCTGTCAGTGGAAAACTAATTGCAAGACACCAATAAAACCACTATTCTCCAGCTGTAATTATCAGCGTTAACAATTTGTAACCAACAAGATAATTTCTTACAACAAATCAATAAAAATTGTCCACACGCAGTAATAATGTCGAGTAATATAATTCCACACAATTATAAAACACAAAACACTTCGCCACAATATTTCGAAACTCACTGGAATAAATCGGCACTAAAATTGAAACTTAGCTGCAGCTTTCGTTGTTTAAGTAGTTAGCACAAGTGTTCCAGAATAATCCATAATACGCGTCAACACTACTAGAAAACACTATAGCGTAATTGTTTTTTGACCTTGACCGCAGTGTGCGGTGAAGTCTGGACGCTCAGTCTTTGACGCGTGATAAGTGTGACGTAATTGTCTATCATCTCAAAGTAGCATCAATATGTACACACGTACACTCTACAGCTGGGCTCTGCTCGGAATAGCCGAGGAACGTGTCAAGTGTCCTGTGATGGCGTAGCAATAGCCTACGTTTACTCTGGCTTCTTGTCACGGTAAAACTATTTATCTCCCTCACTGACCTTGCCTATTTTTTCCAACGAAATGCATAGGGTAACCTGGGGTAAAGATGCGCAAATTCTACGTTATGGATATTTTCCAAGTCAATTTGAAATACTTATTAATAAAAAACATTCTACACTATACTTACGTCTGTGCTTTACATTATGATGTATAAAAAGTCTGGCCAGAAGCACACAGTAATTAACGAAAAAAAAATATTTCAGCGTAATGCAAATGCGTACTTTTGCCCCCCCCCTCTGGTTGGGGCAAAAGTGCGCATACCTTGTAACATTCTGAGGCAAATAGAGCGAGTTTAATTTGGTATTGTAGGATTTACATAGAACATCTGTAACAAATGTTTTAATAATATATGTTTATTAACAGTAAGAAATTGATATCATGATGTGATAACAGTAAGGGATTTTCATAAATTGGACATTTATTAACGTGTAATAAAAATTGAAAAATGTTATGAACAACAAACATTAAAAAATAGTAAATATAAAAAAATGAAGTTAAAAACATTTTACAAATCTTAAACACAACAGTTAAGGCTAATACTAAAGACAATAGTCACAGATAAAATCTCTTGTTCATAAGAACAATTTTAATCGTTTTATAAGGGAGGATTCTTTTAAATGCAATTTAGTAGTTGCCTGCCTACGTGAAAAGCCTTCACTTATCAGATTCCTAGCTCTTTCTAATAATTCTTCGGTGATAGGAGTAGCGTCTGTTTTCCGTTTGTATGTTCTAAAACAGAAAAGAAAAACGACGAGGCTATAGTGATAAGTACCAGCATCACGCCTGGTACTATGATGATAAGAACGTCACGTTTGTTTGTCGATTTTGCCCACGCCTTACTATAGGTTAACTTAGAAGTATAAACTGTTCTAATTACACACAAAAATACGGGTATTATCATAACATATATGAAGGATCTTGAACGTTTCAGAGCACTACGTTTTTTTAATCAGACCATCGCTTAACATCTAGAGTTGAAGAGATTAAAAGTAATTTTTGCCTCATTTTGAAGCAAAGCAATGACGAAGCGTAGCGTAACTATGCACAAGGATACACCACAATGGCACCACAAAGGATACTCCTGTAGTAGCAGAGCTGCCAACATGCAAGCGATAGATGAAAAATCCCTAATTCGTATCTTTGCCCCATGCGTACTTTTACCCCAGGTATGCTACTAAAAAGTTATAATAATAGACAATTTTTAATTGTTCAAAACATTACAAAAACGAGGGTACAATTTTCTGTTGTTTCTGTATGTACTTATATCCACACAGTCGTTCAAAGAGATACCCAGTTTCATCATTTCTTCCTTGCTTGGTGTATCCCTTCAGACTGGAAAGTTAACAAATATAGTTACAAATTTGTTTCTTTAATCTAGACCGATCCATCCGAGCAATATGTCCAAGGAATTTCAGTCTTTTCCTACGAACATTACTTATTTATTTTGTTAATAAATAAATAATATTTATGTTATTACAAGCATATAATTATATTTTTAAATATTTACATACATTGGTAATATAACAAAATCGAAATAATAAAAAATATTAATCATTTCTTTTAATAAAAACACAAAAAACCTTTAGAAAACCAAATAAATTAATTTTACACGTACAAGGACTATTAATCATAAAATTACAAAATAATTCAAACCAAAAATATAAAAATCACATATAAATTAATAAAACAATTTTCAACAGATTCGAACAACTAGTCATTTAATTCATAATTTAATTGATGTATATAAAATTAAATGATCTAGCTGTAATACATTTTATGTATGCAAAACAAAAATTCGTTTAAAATAAGGACTTTAGCACCTTAAAATAAGGTTTAAAATTCAGCACCATAACTCAAATTTAAACCGAGAAATTTACAAATCAAATTTAGTTACACACTCAGTCAGAAATAACCACACATTTCCAAATGTAAATAATATTATTTTTATTAAAACACAAAGAATGTAAGAAAAAATTTGGAAATATTGAAACACAAAGTAAATAATAAAGTAATAACTGAACAAATCCAAATTAATAGCAGAAATTGATAGTAAACTAATTTAGTAAAAATAAATATGCATATTATATTTTTACAGTCATTTGATGACATATTTTATATACATTTTTAAACATATAAAATTTACACTCTGACACATTTCACGACTGCTTAACAAGTAACAATACATAAAAACGTCCGTCAAATAATATAGATCAAAACTTATTTAAGGTCATTTAAAATTTTCAAGATGTGCTAAAGGATATTAATTCAGTCAAATAACTAAATATGACGAGTTCAGCTTTGGATGGAAATAATTATACAAAGTCTTAATATCCCATACAACTTTCTTAACATTTTATGTTTTGTTGTTAGCCCACGGTGCACTACAGTTTCAGCGTTTTTAGTAAACGGTGCTTTTGTATTTGGGTAAAAATGTTTTTGAATAAATTTGTGCTTTAATAAATTTTAAAAACATTAGAAATTGTGATCCTATTTTCAGCATTCAACTGTAAAATAAATTCAGTTGTTTGTTAATATTCTCTTTAATTAGATACCCCAAATAGTATTTTCCAATTTTATGAAAATATTAATTTGCCCTTTGATGTTACAACATTTTTAATTTTAAGAAATATACACTATATTTTCAATTTCTTAAATTTCTTCTGTACTGTAAGACCGAGATCTACTATAATTAATCTGCTTATAGATGTTATCATCAGACGCTTCGTCCTGACCTCTGGAGACTTTCTTCAGTGAAACTGTTTTTGAAATAATTGACAAGGATTACGTCACCCTTTGGCACAGCACTGTAGTTTCACTGGCGCACATCTTTGTTTTTTGATAGTTTGATAATGTCATAGATAACAATCTCATCTTGTTATTTGAATTAGGAGTTTTTGCAATTACAATTTTGTTATGTTTAGTTGTTGAACTGCTACTTGTCATGTTACGGACAAGGCCTTTCAGTGTCTCCACCATTATCAAGTCCTAACCACGACCTAATCTTAGTTAGGACTGGATAATGGTGGAAACATTGAAAGGCCTCGTCCGGAACATGACAAGTAGGCCTAGCAGTTCAGCAAGTAAACACAATAAAGTTAAATTAATGCGCTGTCATGCTGATAAAATATCGCGTACGGTACTAAATTTACAAACGTAAGCGCTACACTTTTGTAAAGAGTAAGATTGTGGTATTGCTTTAACGTTTTCCATTTTAAAAGCCTTAATACTAGAGCCAATCATTAGGTAAAATTGTTTGGTTATGAGCTTGTCATGTGAGGACGACGGTTGAGGGAGGGAGAGAGAGAGAGAGAGAGTGATTGTGATAATGGGAGGGAGAGGGTTGGCTAAATGGAAAGTGATATACAGTCTGTGGAGTAAATGTACTGGAACGGGTGGCGGTGGCGTAGCATACGATATGTGAAGCCGGACTGTTGGCACTACTGTAAATTGCTTTCAATTCGGAGAATGGATTGCAGCTGATCGCTGACCTTGAACCCTGCGGATTCGCTTTAGTCCCGGTGCACGAAAGTGACCTCCAATTTGTAAAAATCTCACCTATGTAACAAAAAGTATATAGATCTGACTAGTAGTGTTGGTGTGCGCCAGAAAATGTTGACCTATTTGTAATACATCTGTACTTATGTATATCGCAGATTGTCTTGGCGAATTTTATAGACAATATAAAAGTCTCCACTATAAAAAAAAATGTAATGGAATTTCGAGGTAAGGATCCAATGGCAACAAAGATAATGATTGATGATCGACTGTAACAGCTGAGCCACTTCAATTATTTGGGGAATGATATTGTCTATCAAAGAAATTATTTTGCTGACGTTAAGTAAAGTAAGTTCCAAAAGATCTGTGGGACAATAAACCGTATTTTCAGAAACAAGATACTACGTACAGAATACAGCTGTGTGGGTAGGCCCAGGAAGAGATAGCTAGAGGATCTAGTTATAGGCCGAACAGGCAGCAACTTGCCTGTGCCCTGTTGTAAAGTTGATGATGATGATCACTGAAAAATATATTAATAAGTTACCAGGAAAACATACAAAACAAGTGCATGCAACATCATGTAACGGTCGATGCGCATTCTCAAATATTAGAAGTAGGTTGCAACAGATTTACACCTTCCCCATGTGGTGCAGTAACTCTATAGCGGACAGTCCTCCTGCCTGGCAGGCAAAATGTATTCAGCCACGTTCCACATATGTCACGTGTTAGAATATATATATATATATATATATATATATATATATATATATATATATATATATATTGCGACAGTACAAATAAGTGATGTACTGAGCATGAGTCTTAAACGTGAGACCGTTCACACCTATTTATGTATATGTAACGTTGTTTAAATTTGGTGCTCCAAGATCGAGGGACTCCACAAATTTAAATTAAATTAAATTTGCCAAATCGTCACGTTGCAATATATCATACTAATGTTTTACTTATTGCAGCGTCGTATAATATATTATCACCTCCGAATTTTCGTTTTGTATCGTGAATTGCGGGTATAACACTGCGCATAGGAAACGTCTTAATTGTACGAAACTGCAATACACAAGTTTGTCACTTCGGACCGATCCATCCGAGCATTATGTCCAAGGAATTTCAGTCTTTTCCTACGAATATGACATTTCTTTTGTTAATAAATAAATAATATTTGCGTTATTACAAGCATATAATTGTATTTTTAAATATTTACATATATTGGTAATATAACAAAATCAAACAATAAAAAATAGTAAGCATTTCTTTTAATAAAAACACACAAAACCTTAAGAACACCAAATAAATTAATTTTACATGTATAAGGACTATTAATCATAAAATTACAAAATAATTCAAACCAAAAATATAAAAATCACATACAAATTAATAAAACAATTTTCAACATAGTCGAACAACTAGTCATTTAATTCATAATTTAATTGATGTATATAAAATTAAATGATCTAGCTGTAATAAATTTTATGTATGCAAAACAAAAATTCGTTTAAAATAAGGACTTATTCAGCACCATAACTCAAATTTAAACCAAGAAATTTACAAATCCAGGATAGGATGTTGAGAAAGATTCCTAGATCGGTGTGAGCATATTTTGATGATCGAATTCTGTAACAGCTGAGCCACTGTAATTATTTGGGGAATGATATTGTCTATGAAATAAATTATTTTACTGATGTTAAGTAAAGTAAGTTCAGAACGATCTCTGGGACAATAAACCGTATTTTCAGAATCAAAGTACTGCATATAGAATACAGATGTGTGGGTAGGCCCAGGAAGAGATGGCTGGAGGATCTAGTTATAGGCGGAGCAGGCAGCACCTTGTCTATGTTCCCTAGTTGTGAAGCTGATGACGATGATCACTGAAAAATACATTAATAAGTTATCAGAAAAACATATAAAACAAGTGCATAAAACACGGGTATTACACGAAAATGTCACAATGGCAACTGCCCAGAAACAGGGAAGTGTAAGGCCAGCAAGGGAGTTAAACTAACCTGTGTTGAAAGGTTTAGAATGTTGAAAATAGAGTATTTTATAGAGAATGAACACAGTAAAAGACAGGGAAAAAGATAAGAAAAAACTAAGAATACTGAGGTGGGGCATGACAAGGAGAATGATAAAGGATGAGGAAGAGGAGAGCATGAAGAAGATAAAGCAAGAACGCAAGAAAGAAGAGGAAATTAAAAAGAGCAGGACAAGAAGAAGATTCTAATATGTTAGGCTGCGTGCTGAATTACTATGATCAAATAGTTACGATACACGATAGTTAATACTTCGTAGGCTTACACAGCCGAAGTGAATGTTATTAAAATCCACTGCCGGCCTGTTTGGCCGTGGCCCATTGTTTCTTTTCAATGGCGTTTTCAATAAGGTTTGAGCCTTAACCACAGTACTGTGGTCTCTAACGTGTACCGCCCTACGCCAGTGCAGCTCGATTTTTATAAACTGATGTTGGTAGTCGATGGTATTACCGAAACGTCTTTTTTTTTAACGAAACAGTGGACCACGGACAAACAGCGCTGGAATGGATTTTAATAACAGTTATGATTAAACTGTTCAAATTAAAATCCGGTCTATTGGGACTTGATCTACTATAGTTATCATTATGAAATAGGTTGTTATCAGACTTTTCAGCCTCACCTTTGGAGGCCATTTTCAGCGAACAACGGCTTTAACACAACTAACACGTTGTTCGTCAGTAACCTCAATACTGTGGCAAAGAATGTTGTCATCCTCTAAAATTTTCAAGTGCTTGTTAAGGACGCATATTATGCAACTCTGCAGACTATAAATAGCCCACACCTGCCGTTTAGTTCCAGTTTACTTCGGGCGATTAACTCTGTGTGTTCAACTAGTGTATTAGTAAAAATTGCTTCTTGTGCGGGACTCTATTAGTTGACATTAATATTGATGTGGACAGATTAACTTCAATTGTTGTACCAGTATAATATTGTTAAATGACGTGTTGATTACAAACTGTTAAATATTATTAATTAAAGCTAGGTTTTAGTGACTTCATTGGCGTCTTGTATTTTGTTTTCCACTGTAACGTACGACGATCAGTGAGACCGACGGCGTAACAATAAGTTTTCAATAAATATGGCCTCCAGAGGTGAGCCTGAAACGTCTGACAACAACATATCACAATGAAAACTGTAGGCCTAGTAGACCACAGCCCAACTATAGTAGACCACAGCTCAACTATAGTAGACCACAGTCCAACTATAGTAGACCACACTCCAACTATAGTAGACCACAGCTCAACTATAGTAGACCACAGTCCAACCATAGTAGACCACAGTGCAACCATATTAGACCACAGCTCAACTATAGTAGACCACAGTCCAACCATAGTAGATCACGGCTCAACTATAGTAGAGAACAGTAGACGACAGCTCAACTAAAGTAGACCACAGCACAACTATAGTAGACCCCAGCCCAACTATAGTAGACCACAGTCCAACTATAGTAGACCACAGCACAACTATAGTAGACCACAGCCCATCTATAGAAAACCACAGCACGACTATAGTGGACCATAGCCCAACTATAGTAGACCACAACCCAACTATAGTAGATCACAGCCCAACTATAGTCGACCACAGCCCAACTATAGGAGACCACAGCACAACTATAGTAGACCCCAGCTCAACTATAGTAGACCACAGCCCAACTATAGTAGACCACAGCTCAACTACAGTAGACCACAGCCCATCTATAGAAAACCACAGCACGACTATAGTGGACCATAGCCCAACTATAGTAGACCACAACCCAACTATAGTAGATCACAGCCCAACTATAGTAGCCCACAGCTCAAATATAGCAGACAACGTCCCAACTATAGTAGACAACATCCCAACTATAGTAGACCACAGCTCAACTATAGTAGACCACAGTCCAACCATAGTAGACCACAGTCCAACCATAGTAGACCACAGCTCAACTATAGTAGACCACAGTCCAACCATAGTAGATCACGGCTCAACTATAGTAGACCCCAGCACAACTATAGTAGACCCCAGCCCAACTATAGTAGACCACAGCACAACTATAGTAGACCACAGCCCATCTATAGAAAACCACAGCACGACTATAGTGGACCATAGCCCAACTATAGTAGACCACAACCCAACTATAGTAGACCCCAGCTCAACTATAGTAGACCACAGCCCAACTATAGTAGACCACAGTCCAACTATAGTAGACCACAGCACAACTATAGTAGACCACAGCCCATCTATAGAAAACCACAGCACGACTATAGTGGACCATAGCCCAACTGTAGTAGACCACAACCCAACTATAGTAGATTACAGCCCAACTATAGTAGTCCACAGCTCAACTATAGTAGACAACGTCCCAACTATAGTAGACAACGTCCCAACTATAGTAGACAACATCCCAACTATAGTAGACCACAGCTAAACTATAGTAGACAACGTCCCAACTATAGTAGACAACGTCCCAACTATAGTAGACAACATCCCGACTATAGTAGACCACAGCCCAACTATAGTAGATCACAGCCCAACTATAGTCGACCACAGCCCAACTATAGGAGACCACAGCACAACTATAATAGACAACAGCCCAAATATAGAAAACCACAGCCCAACTATAGTAGTTCACAGCTCAACTATAGTAGACAACATCCCAACTATAGTAGACAACATCCCAACTATAGTAGACCACAGCTCAACTATAGTAGACCACAGCCCAACTATAGTAGACCCCAGCTCAACTATAGTAGACCACAGCCCAACTATAGTAGACAACATCCCAACCATAGTAGACCACAGCCTAGTAATTGTAGACCATAGCCCAAATATAGTAGACCACAACCCAACTATAGTAGACCACAGCACAACTATAGTAGACCACAGCCAAACAGCTTGGATTTATTTTTAGTAATTATGACGCCGGCCGTAAAAGCCTTAGAAACTGGTTACGCTAAAGGCTTTTCAAAAAAAAAAGAGATTTTGTAACCTCGCTAAATGTAGGAAGGTAAAGAGTAGACGAAGGACTAGCGAGGTAAACAAGCACTACGAAGAGAAACAGATAAGCATCTTGGGACCCTAGCAACAACAGAACACAAATATTTGAAAGCTACATCACAAATCGAAATTATGGACGGAAAAAGAAGCTGAGAATTTCTGTGTAAAAATGTCAGACGAGGATTAAAAACAAAAGGTAAGTTATATATTTGCACATTCAGTGTATACGTAGGACGCATGGGTTGCGTGACATTTGAAATGGGAAATTTTTTTTGTTCAATACACAGTGGCGAGGCGACGATAAAACGATCATTGAATGTTTTTTATACGGCGCTATCATCTCCTCCTCACTGCCATATAATTCCGATAATGGATATCCTGGGACGTCAAATATCATTTTTCCTTGTAATGTCCCGTACCTTGTGTGTGGAAATGGTATTCTTTTTATTGCTGTTATAAATCAATAGTAGACGCACAGTCTCAGGTCCCCATATAACAGTTCTGCGGTGCCTCGACTAACGTCTCAATATACGGAATAAAGTAGGGAATATTTTTATGAGCACCATTTGTTATGATATTTATATATATATTTTGCAAGTGAATTGTGCAAAATGTGAGTCTTTTGTGCGGCGAGTATTTTAAAAACTCTTGTTGGATTATTAAACATACGCCATATACTTGTATGTGTGTGAATATGTTTATCTATTTACAGAAATATATACATTGTGTATTGTTACGATAATTGCGTACGTCATTGTACCCGCTGCTCGACTTGCCCATCGTGCAGCGTGTGTGTGAAGGCCGTCCACTCACGTACTGTAGCGCTTGAGACTGTTCGAGTAGGCCTACTTGTAACTACGAAAATTATGCTGGCACGCTGGCAAAATAATCTACAATTATTTCGAACTACTGAGGGCTATATATAAGCAACAGCGGCCGAATTAAATGTTAGTTACAGTGAGCAATATTGTAGATTACGGATCACGTGATTGTTGTTCATTTGGGATTATTGTGGTATAATTAGTGGACAAATGTAACTAGAATTATTGTACGAGATTATGCGCTTATTGCAAATTGTTATTTGTTGCTGATTAAGGCTTGTAATTAGTGACATAATTTGTTGACTGTACTTTGTTTCCACTGTACCATACGACGATCCGTGAGATCGTCGTAACAATATGTTGACATGCTGTGACCACGCACTCTCCATTCACAAGTTATCTCTCAGCAACGTCGACAGAAATTTTGTTACTTCAAAAATAGCCATTTCTGTTTCTATGCGCAGGCGTTTTTTAATACAGGAAACAAAATAAAACAGTTGTTTGTTAGTTTTATCTTTTGCAGAAAACAGTAAAATTCAGAACGTACTTGTGTTGAATTCATTTTAAACGAAAAATGCATTTTAGAAATTCAGGTCTCTTTGTGTATTTTAATCAGCTTACACGTATAATTAAAAAGTACATTTTCATATCTTAAAATGATTATAAAAATTAAATAACTAAGTCTTTTATTAAACATGTATACTTCAAAACGAATTAGGTGTTTATACAGTTTTTAAGCTTCTTTAAAGGAGATGCCATCGTCCTCCGCAGAAAAAGGTAGATGCCACCATGTCTCTGTAAAAAATGCTTGGTCGTATATGTTACTGTTTCTTCAATCCTTCAAACGCAATAAATATTGTTCTAATGTAATATTTAACTCATCAAATTTACTAGTGTATATCTGAGAATTAAGGTTCTAAAAAAAGTAAAGAAAGAACAAGTACACTCTTCTTAAAACGAAATCACCAACGATTTTCTTGATAAAAATACGTAAACAAAGGTAAGGAGGATAAGACGGGGTAATAATGGAAATAATGTAATATCATGCACATAACAAAAAAGAAGTTCTAGTGTTTTAACAATGAAAATGTTTATAAGGACGTGTCGCACATTTGCGGCCGATCGCTGGTGCGTGATCGAAAATGGGAACCGGTGAGTTTCCATAGAAACTACTTCTTTGTTGTCAATAACGTAGTACACATATAAAACTTCGCTTATGAATGCGACTACATTTAACTTATAATCTGTACATTGCTGAATGAAGAATTTATTCATTGATTGGTGAATGAACATAAATATATATATATATACATATTTTTTTATTCATTGAAGCATTTTCAATGCCCTTCTCTGTGCATTGCATTTGTGCAATGCCTGTAAATTTTCAATATGGCAACGTACTGTAATGCCGGTTCAAAACAAATAACATGTGCAGTATACGTGATACATATTACCGCCTTGTTAAGTAAACAAGGTGATGTAACTTTCTAATAATTTCCTGGAGAAATATACTTGAGATTCCAAATCCAAATAGTGCGCTGTGAAATGTTGTATCAACATTACGTACGACAAACGTTATTATGACAGAATGTTAAGATAGATTGCGTAAAATATTTAAGCCATTGTTTCTATGGGCAATCTAAGGACTACATGCCAATTTCAATTCTTTACCCTCTGTACTTTTCTTTTCTCCAATAATTCTTTCATCTTTTCACTGTGTCTCTTCTCCGTGTCTTCAATCCACTTTGAACCTGCGTTTTTCTCTCTCGAAAAAATTTTAACACTTCTGCTCGAAAAACGTCTCTTTCAATTGGTTCTTCTGCGTGTATATTATTTTTGTCTAAATCCTTTTGGATTTCTTTAATCCAACTTGATGTTGACTTCTTTCCCCACAGATATTTGAAGATTTGCTTTGTCAACCTATTGTCGTCCACTCTATATAAATGTCCCAAAATAATAGTCTTCTTTTTCTCATTGCCATTTTGTAAGTGTGTGTGTGTGTGTGTGTGTGTGTGTGTTTAATTTTTTATTAATACTGCGAAAAATTTAATTTTTTATCTTCCAGACTCTTTCGTTAATTACTAGAGTTGTGATTCAAACGGTTTTGAATCAAGTAGTTGTATATGTTAGTTTAATGATGCACGACCTTTAAAAAGGACAGTCGTTAGGCAAAACTGGCAACCTTATTATGTGGGTTGCCAAGACGTTCTAGTTGAAATATAAAGAAAAACAAACGTCCTTAATATAAAGGTTTCAGCTTGTATATTAATTGGTCAAATTATATGTTCAGTAAGGGAAGTGCTATGAATTAATTGCATTATCGGTGGAAAAAAAAAAATATATATAGGAATATGTATAATTTGAAGGATTTTGTTTAGCAATAATCGAGATGGTATTCGAAAACAATTTTTAATATTTCATATTATATCTTGATGTTAGTTGAAAGTGTGAAAGTTTAGTTGAAATGTAAAACTAGTACATGTACTGAATTCACACCTACACAAATTTTGGACCACGTTGGGCGAAAGGTGCGGTGGGGCGACCACCAATTCTCTGGATTGAAAGCAATTTACAGTAGTGCCAACAGTCCCGCTGTACATATCGTATTACTGCACGACTGTTCCCGTTCCAGTACATTTGCTACACGTATACAATATAACACTTTCCTTTCGCGTTACGCTCTCGCTCTCTCTCTCTCTCTCTCTCATGAGTTGTGGGCAACCACAACACAGCGGTAAAACGTTTACGTGACGATTTATAAAAGTGCTGAACTTTTGGAAACCTGACAATGCGTTTGTGTGCGAGTATAAGTGTGTGTGTGTGTGTGTGTGTGTGTGTGTGTGTGTGTGTGTGTGTGTGTGTGTGTGTGTGTTGTGTAAGATCACTATAACAGTACATAAAACTTGAACGTATATGTCTGTGAATGCGAAGACCATACAAACATATAAGAGAGAGTAGTGAGTGAGAGAGTGTGAACGGGACAGAGAGTAGCTAGAAAGAGAGAAAGAGTGTAAGAATTTAGTGAAATGTGCACTAAAACATATGAACGAAGAGAGCGTATTATGTTTGTGAGACAAAACAATTGAATAGGATACAAAATTAAAACGGCGTCAATTAGAAAAAAAAATCATGCGTCAAATCTGATAATTGTACAGATTAGAAATTGGGATACAAACACCTTCATAATATATACTGATACTAGGAGAGGCAGACTTCATTTAAATAATTAATATCACTGCTGGATATTTAGCTACGCCTATACATTTTCTTTTCTTGTTATTGTTATTGTTCGTCATTATAATAATTTTCTTTTCCTTTTTTAGTTTTTTCTCCTTTTTCTTTCTCTTTGCTTCAGTAAACGTTTCGTAACGGAGACCCTTTCGAACAACCAAGAGAGTCCTTCCACCCGTCCCCCGGCTAATGTAGCAGGTGTTGTCTCAGTCAAGACGTTTCAGTATGTTCCAGATTCTTCAAGAGTATACATAAAAGTTCATTGTCATTTATTATTTTATACAAATTTCATTTGTTAAATTTCGGAAACACATAAGAGAAGTCAAAACTTAAAATCTCTCTCTCTCTCTCTCTCTCTCTCTCTCTCTCTCTCTCTCTCTCTCTCTCTCTCTCTCTCTCTCTCTCTCTGTCTATTTATGCACCTAAGCATTCAAAGAATTTCAACGAAACCGAAACATCGAAGCATGATAATATTTTTTAGGCTTTTCAAACGTATAATGTGGATTACGTAAATCATTTCCAAACCACAGACGATCACAAACAGAGCGTGTAAAACCAAATTTATTCTCACTAAAACGTTTGCTAAACTCAATGTCAGCAGCGATTATTTCTGTCTTGATGCGTTTACATATCAAATTTCTAGACTGCGGGGAATCGAAAGTGTGGAAGCGTTACGTTTTTCGATGACGTTACATTTTTGTGGAATGACCCCCAGCCTAAAAACATTGTCATGTTAAAATACGTAGCAGCGTCAGCAATTAAGTTGAGTATGGAAACTTTGCAGAAGGTGTACGCGACCTATAAAAAGGCATAGTAGCCATCTTGTCAGTCAGTTACGTAAGCGATTTTCCTTAGCGCAACTCGAGTGTTTGTAGAAGTATTGTATCGAATTGTTTTTATCGTATAATTAGAGCGGAATTTTTTATTGTTGACATTATTATTGCGTGTAGACAAATTTCACTTGAATTGTTATAAGAGACTATTTTTTTGATTACATATTATTAATTATGATAATTAAAGCTGGATACTAATGACTTCATCGGTGTCTTGTATTTTGTTTTCCAAAGTGAGATCGTCGTAACAGCATTATCTTTCTATTTGGTTCCAACATCAAAGTAGATTTTCCGAATTAATATTTTTATCCCTAGATCATATCGTAGTCAAGTTTCCTAGTCCAATATTGATTTCTCGCCACGGTTTGTGTCCATGCTGTGCACACGTGTATTAGTTACCCCATTAACCAAACGCCCAAATCACTGGGTGCATCACCGTCGTCAACCCTAATTTTCTTTAATCGTATCCAAACATTTTTGTTGTTATAAAATCCTTCGTCATCATCATCCTTAAGGATTAAACAAAAGACATCCGGTCTCAAACAGTCAAACAGTCTATGGCTGGTCACTCCAGCGCTTCCTCGGACGTCCCACACCCCTCCGTCCCCACGGCTTGTAGTTCCAGAGTTGTTTGGGGATGCGGCAGTTATCCTCCATCCGACAAATATGTTCCCACCAATTCAACCCATACTGGGCAATTCTGTCGAGTATAGTCATGATATTCAGTTCCTGCTGTATGTCTGCGTTTCTTCGATGATCATGGAGAGTATATCATGCCCCCACGTGCCTGAGAAATCTCATTTCAGCCGCTTGGATTGGACTGGTCCGGCCTTTCGTTAAAGTCCAATTCTCAGACACGTAAAAAAGTGTGGGAAGAGCCATCACCTTGTAGAAGTTTAGGCGTGCTCCTTTAATTGCTAACTAAAGAGATTGCCTAATGGTCCTGCACATAATTTTCAACTTATGCAACTTATTTACAACGTCGTTGTTTGCATTATAAGACAGAATGTAGCCCAAGTATTCAAAATTGGTAACTTGTTCCAGACCACTACCATTTATAACAATTTCTATAAATATATTGTCAGTATTTTTAGTTTCATAAAATGTTATCCGTCATAGACTACAACCAGCGTAACCAAGTAAACTGCGACTACTGTAACAACTGTGTCAGAACCGTTACAAGCACAACTGTCAACGGGATAAACGTGCTTTTGAATTTCTTTCTTAGTTGTATTTTGTGTAGCTCTACATTTTACTCTGAATCTCTTATAATAATGAGGCTCTCTAATGAAGAGGAAAGCACTAGCCTTTCCACCCTAAACCCTACTCTCACCTACAAAGGCGGTTGGCCCTTTTAGCCCAAGCAACCATTCCAAGGTTGTTGTAGCCAATCCCTTCAGCGAAATAGGTCGGTGATCAGAAGAGAGAAGGAGGTCCTGCCTGGGCAGCCCTGGGGTAACCTGGATCCTGGCCTGGCAGCAGGGTGTACATCTAGAGTGGAGGAGCCTCTAATAGGTCAGCGGCTGCACATAAGTACTGAATTAAGGCTCGTTTACACGGTTCAAGTTTACTGGCTTCAAGCACTTGAAGTCAAGCTACTTTCGTTATACTATCCCCGTGTAAACGGTTGTGAAAAGTAGCTTTCCACTGTCCGGACAGTGGAAAGTAGCGTTGGCCTAGCGTCAAGTTTTGTTGCCACTTGAAAGTCACGTGACTCAGTTTCCTGCCCTACTGTCTCCGTCTAGACGGCTCCTTGACTACTTGCCTTCAAGCAGTCAAGGGAATCGGTCTTACGTCTTCAGTGCGCAGTCGGCTTTTAGTGTATTGTTTTCTCTGTGAAGTGATTCTGCAGTTCTCGTTAACATATTTTAAAGTCATTAATTTTAATATTAACATGAGTAAGTGGAATGCAAATGATATACACGAGTTTATTGCTATATACAGAAAATATGACATTTTTTGAAATATTAAGCGAAATGATTTTTCTAACTAAACCTAAGGGATGTGTTTTTTCAAAAACTTGTCAGTGAAGTTAAAGAAACAGATTTAGACGTCACAATTACTACTGAACTATTGAGTAAAATAATTAAAACCATAAGAACAGTATATCGCCAAGAACTTGCAAAAATCCTAAAGTCCGAGAAGAGTGGGGCGGACACTGATGAAATATATAAACCAAAATTAAGTTGGTTTACAACAGCAGACGCATTTTTGAGAGAAGTGACACATACGTAGTGTTATCTCCAGCTTTGTTCTTGAGAGAATTGCATTTCTCATGGTAGTATTTGTTCTAATTATTTTTGCTTCAACGTTTCCTAATAGCTCCTCAAATTTCTGTACTATGATCCTTAGATGAGTTTTGTAAGACGAAGGATCTTCATCTGCCAACTCGCTTAACAGTGTTGAAGAGGCACCATACACTTCTCTTTTAGCTATCCATGTTCTCACCCACTTCCGAGTTCGCTTTCTCTGTCTGTTGACATTTTCCGTTGTATCATCGCGTAGATTTTTCGCACTATGAGTTCACTAACAGTTTAACTGCAATACGACGCATCTTTCTACTCGACATTTCAAACAATAATAAATGTAGTGGCGTCAAGTACTTGACGCTTCCAATTTCTCCGTGTAGACAGAATTCAGATGTCAAGTTTACTTGACTTCAAGACTTGAAGCCAGTAAATTTGAACCGTGTAAACGAGCCTTTATTTAGCCTACTGCGACCGGGTGCAGAGAGCGCTTGGCAGCCGAGGTGAAGCCACCTCTCTAGGGGAAGAACATCCCGTAATCAAAGTTTCTGGTCCTCCTGGTAGGGGGTTGGGCATAAGGCTAACAACTTTATCCTGTAAAACAAAATTTGTTACGGATACAGGAAGATTGCCTCGGCTCTGGAGGCCTGGGCTGTACATGAGCTGTAGCCCCGTGGAGTACCAGTTTTAGAATAATAGTTTAATTTTGCTGCTCCTTTCTCCGTTTGTTAATACGTTTTCAGTCTCACTGTTCACTCTGTACAATATCGTCCGTTACAGAGAAGTATCCAGAAAAACGACAATTGTTTAAATAGTATATGTACATTACGTTTCTGCTTCCAGTACAGAAACCATGCTCCCTGACAGAAACTTCAACTTCCATTTCTTCTCTTCTTCTGATAGTGCCTATCCATTTCTGGTGTTGGATAGCATACAGACTATTTTAACTTTCTGTATTGCTGCACGGAATAAGTCAGTTGTATTCATGCCAAACCAGGTCCTCAAATTTCTTAACCATGAGATCTCGGTCGCCCAACTTTTTTACCAAGTAATTTTCCCTGTAGTATGGACTGCAATAAGTAAAATGTCTATTCATTTCTCATGAGATCGTCTCAGATACTGAAGCGTTCTTATCTTCACTGTGCTAATACTTCTCTTTCCTTGTTTATTTTTCTAAAAACTTCAACAGTAATTATATGTGACGCCCACGAAATGCTCAGTATTCTACGGTAAAGCCACAATTCGGAAGATTTCAATTTTTTAGTTGTGGCTTCAGTCAAAGTCAATACGTTTCTCGGTGATCTTCTACTGTGTAGAACCTTGGACTTTGACTGAAGCCACAACTAAAAAATTGAAATCTTCCGAATTGTGGCTTTACCGTAAAATACTGAGCAGCGCTACGTAGCAGCGCGTAAAAGTCTCATCTTTGTGTTTATTGTTGAATAGTGACTTTTGAATAAACTGCTCAGTCTAGTGTACACTGCTGTTGCCTTTTCGATTGTGCTGTTTATTTCTTGAACGTGGTCCCATTGTTCATTGTCTATAGTACCAAGGTATTTTGCTTACACGTTTAACTGGCTTTTATAGTTTATATTAAGAAAACGTACACTTCTTTTTGAAAGTTCAAAGTTGTAAAAGCTTATCTGTTTATACCTGGATGTATGCATCAAGATTTTTTTAAATCTTTTTTTTTTGCAGCAGTGTTTAATAAAATCTGGCTTTCAAGTTTTAATTTGACATTAAAGCCGTGGAAACAGTAGCTCACGGTTATGATTGTACAGCTAAAGTGTAAGATTAGCGCACAATATGATAGTCGTTTGAAAATGGACAAAACATATTAATCAACAAAAAAAGGATGTAATTCTCCATTGTAGTCAGTGGAACTGACGGTTTTTCATAGAAAGCAGCAATGCGACAGCATTACAAAACGTTTAATTAACAAAAGATGTACATTTAAGGGTCGTATCATGTGTATTTCTTAGACTCTAAGCTTACTCGTAAAAAAAAAACAACATTTGTAATGTATTGTGACCTTAATATTAAGATAATTACCTAATTAAGGTATAATACGTAATACTGGAAAAGAGTTTATGACAAGAAATATTTATTCTCCCTAGTGAATAATGAAAAAAAATATTCAAAGCTTACAAAGCGGAAAGTTTATAAAGTTCCAGCAGAAATATAAGCTTATGTTTCTAACAATTCGGCGTTAACAATTGACCAACAAAAGAAACTCTTGTATTTAAAGTGATATTCGTACGTCTACAGAATATTAAGAGAAATAAAATAAGAGGGTGCGAGAAAGGAGAGAGAGCGACAGAAACGAGAGAGAGGAAAGAGAGACGCAGACAGACGATATTATTTATAGTCTACACTAACATCCTTTGTACGTAGATGGCACAAAGAGAGGGTGTGAGAAAGGAGAGATAGTGACAGAAACGGGAGAGAGGAAAGAGAGACGCAGACAGACAACAATATTTATAGTCTACACTAATATCCTTTGTGCGTAGATGGCACTCTTCTGGACCATGTCGGCAAATTTTAATATCTGGGTTGTAATGTATATTACGATATGCTGAGAAAGCTGAACAACTTCAACCATATATGTAGGACCACAGGAGAACTCTAAAATTAACAAGGGAAGAAACACGCATGAAGGTGTAAACGGCGATGACCCACCCTGCACTTTTCTATAAGTCTGAGGATTGGACTTAATCGGAGTCCCAGGCCATTGGTATTCAAGCCTGTGAAATGACATAGCAACCCTACACTCAGCCACATACCAAATTGTATTCTTCACAATCGCAATGGAAATGTCGATATACGGCAGGAACTGAATACTACGAATGTACTTGATCATTATCTGCTAAACTGGTTAAAACGTGTGAATCGAAAGGATGACTTCCGCATCGCCAAACAATTATGGAATTACAAGACGAGAGGACGGAAAGATGTCTGGCGTTCAAGGAAACGTTGGAACGACCAGCTCTGGTTGTGACCGGACCAAAACATTTTTATTGTAATCCTTGTCAAAGATTATGGTAATGACTAACATCTTCCTAGTCTTCTTCTATTCTTCAAAGATCACGTTATATAAACCTGTTCCGGCACCCATCTCGTCCTCGAACGATTCACGTCTCTTCTACCAACGGATTTACAGTTCAGTGCAACTTTCGGCAATCGATTATGCAGATGATCCCACCATTGTCTTCTGTAAATTAAAATAATATCATTTATGACCTTCACTTCGAGTTCTGCTCTGATATATTCATTCCTTTTTCTATCTTGCAATGTATAATTTAAAGTATTTCGAATGAACTGCATTTCAGCACTGTGAATCTCGTTGCTTTCCTCTTTTGTCATCACCCATACCTATATATATAATAGGGTTGCTACAGCTAGTGCCGTCTCCTTTCCTGCAACCAGGCCTTCCAATTCTCCCGATGTTCCCATTGTCCTTCCTCAAGTCCTATACGTTGCATAGATTCGTCCTTGGTTGAAGTTATCAACTGGACTTCGAAAATCATCAGCAGAACTGCCCCCCCCCCCGTATCAGACGGGGCTCACTCATGACCCATACCTTACTTGAATAAATCAATGTGAGTATTGCAATTGTCTTATAAAATGTAATCCTTGTGCTGTGTCTTGTTTTATTTATAAGATTTCTATTAATCTTACCACAAATATTCCTATTATTCTTGAATTTAGTTATTTGAACGACTAACATAATTACTTTATTAATTTAGCTTGAAGTTTGGTGGCAGAAGCAAAGCGTTTCAATCAGCACCAGGAAGCTGTATAAGTTATTAAGTTTAGATCGTCTTAGTGTAGCACTTTCTTCATTTCGTCTTCTCACAACGCGATCATTAAAACTAAAAAGGGAATAAAAGGTAAATAGATACATAAGGAGAGATAGTGGTAGTTTCAGTGAGACAAAATAATAAAAACTTCCAAATTATTTCTTACATTCTTTGCTTGCTGATGAATCTCTTTTTTCTATTTGTATCGGTCATCTGAGTACCACATGCCAATTTCACTTGTTTATACCTTTTCCTTTTCTTTTTCTCCAATATTTATTCATCTTTTTAATATGTCTCTTTATCCTGTCTTTAGTCAACTTTTAATCATTTTTTCTCTCTCCTACCCTGGACTCTTTCCATTTTTAACATTTTCCCCCCCAAAATAATTCTAAAATCAATTGCTTCTTTTGCGTTTATTTTATTTTTTTCTAAATCCTTTTTGACTTCTTTAATCCAACTTGATGTTGACTTCTTTTCCCACAGATATTTGAAGATCTGTTTTGTTAATCTATTGTCTTCCATTATACATAAATATCAAAAAAATACTAGTCTTGAAGAATCTCTTTTATTTATAATTACTTAATCCTTAGCTTTTCTACTTTTCGGTTTAAAGCTTTTATTTATAAATAAAATATATTCTTACTAAAATATACTTGATGCAAGATCATTATGTTTATTTTCCTATTATTAGCGTGCGAGATTTATATAATCAGATTATGCAGCAAACCAGGTATATGTAAAAGATACTGCCAGACATGCACAACAGCATATTTACATAATATATTCAAATGTGTCTCACGCGATATAATGTCTAACGGTATACATCGCGGCGATGATATACTGGACCATATGTTGTAAATCTCACAACTTACGTGCAAGCGTTTCAACAGATCCGACCGTTAGACAGCGCGCACGTTGCACTGTTCCCATGGTAACACATACGTTTAAAACTTGAATAAAACAATGCAATGGCTAGACATTTAATGGATGGGATACACGTACTGAACACAAGTAGATGCATTAAAACTTATTAAAATCTTTAACGTTTTATAGGGCTGCCAGTCCTTCCTAAACAGTAAGTTGCGCATGAATTACAGCCACTTGCAAGTATAGATAACTTAACTAGAGAGAAGGGAGAGGAGACGACGCTATAACATTTCACTATCTCACTTCCATATTATCTCTCTCTCTGTCACACACATGCTTTCATTGTTTCCGCCAGCTTTGTTACAGCCGCTCTTCACACTATTAAACACTATAAAAAACTGTTGTGCGCATGTGCAAAATAACTGAAAATTTTGTTAACCTTGGCAACGAGGTGTTTGTACACTGCACATCAGTTCCGCTACTGTGGTTTGCGTCGTTGTTTCTATTGGTTAAGAAGAGACATGTTTGTGTGTGTAATATATTGTTACGAAGTCTCACGGATCGTAGTATTGTACAGTGGAAACAAAATACAGACACCAGTGAAGTCACTAATTAGTCACGAATAATAATTTGTAAACAAAAAATGTGCTCTCATAAAATAATTCAAGTTAAATTTGACAACGTGCAATAATAATGTTTAATAATGTCGACTATTACAGTCCCGCACTACTCCAAGACAATAATTACTTTTCACTAAGTCTCTACAACCACTTATTCAGCGCACTACAATAACGTTAGGTGTAACTAACTTCTAAACCGGCCGCTGTTACTTATATAGGTCCCTAGATGTTCCAGAATAATTTTCCATACACTTAGCAGCAAATTTTCCATTCATTCCATTGCGTAGTTATCAAGCACTCGAACAGTCTGGAAGGCACGTACCTGCGCAGCCTTGACACCGACACTGGACCAGCTCCGCTAGCCTATAAACGTGTAGAAATTTCACGTAACTGCACTTCTCGATTTTACGACAGTGTTACATAAATTCGTAGCAATATACTTAGACCTAAAATGTCCTTACTCATAGAAGAAAAAACAGGCATTTATAAACTGGTCTGTAATGATTGCAACAGTTTCTATATAGGTCAGACCGGAAGAGGTTTTTATAAACGCTTCCGTGAACACTTACCAAAAAAGACATATAATTAAAATTATACAAAATCTAATTACACTCGACATCTGACCCAACACAATCACAATTATACAGACTTTAAGTCTAATCTGATGCCATTGCACATATGCAACAAGGGCAGATTTATGAATGCCTTGGAAGAGCTTGAAATTTATAATGCATATAGTAATGATAGCAGTCGCGAGTTTGTTTTGAATGAAAAATTGAACTTTGAATCTAACCGCCTGTATGATACTGCTTTGAGACTGCTGAACTATTTCCGATCAGTAGCAGACAATACCTGAACGGGTGCGCACCCAACAACAAGTGCACATAATATGTTAATAGCTGCAATTTTATTATTTTGACAAACACGTTTCTTGTGTGTGTTTTTAAGTTTTTAAATTTTACGTCTGATGATGAGGCATATGCCTTGAAACGCGTTACGTAAATTCAAATTGAGAAGTCACACGGCGGACCGAATATAAGGTAATATTTTACTAAAATATATTAAGTTCAAAAATTATATTTGCTTTAGAAATGGACACTGTTTATAAAGACGACGTTGATTCTATATGTCTTTGTGTGTCCGTGTCTGTCTAGATTCAAGTGAGTCTAGTTTGACCGTCAATGTTTAAACGCATGAGTTCCATGTTGTCGGTGACGCCTGTTGTTGGTGACAAAGACGATGTGCTCCGTCAGTTTGTAAAAGTGGATTCAATGGTATTACATTTAAGTGTTCATTGAAACTTTCTTTTAATGTTCTTCCTGTCTAGTCAATATTGAATTTAGTGTATTTTAATTAGTTGACGTTGTAAACACCAAGTGAGTGAAGATACAAAAACTTATGAAGGCATTACTCTCTACCATTGAATTCACTACCCAAACCACCTTATTGAAGCAGGTTACGGAACGAAATAGGGGACATAGCTGGAACGAAAACGGTCAAGGACATGGGAAAAATATAAAATAAATTAAATTAAATATTGAATTTTATACCCATGGGACGGAAAAAGCATATTAAACAGGTAAGAAGTGTGTGAATGACACCGGTGAAACAAAACCTATTAAAAAATATTTTGATAACCGTCTTCCAAATTTCAATAGTTAATTTGACATTAATTTAATTAACATTCTGATAACAACTACGGACAGCTACAATACAACACAAAGTTGAAGTAACGCATTATCTCAAATTTATTCGAGTAGGTATAATAATTTTCATCATCATCATTATCATCATGAAAGTCGTCAGTTTCATTTTCTTCAATCATTAGGACTTGGGATCCGTTGAAAATTTAAAGACTCTTTGTTTGACATACATGTTTTTATTGGTATCCAAGTAACTTTGTTATTTATAAATTAATAGATTATCTTAGATCTGTGACTTCGTTTTTTATTTAAAATAAGACGTTCCGGAACGTATGTTCCATCTTCAGATTAATTTACTCAGTTGAGGTCGTTAAATCTGAAATCACATTTATCATTTGAGTCACATTTGATTATCAGGTCGGCCTTCAAAGGGTGCGCATCAATACGGACGTGTGTAAGTGCAAAATAATGTGATTTTAACGTTTAACGTCCTCAACTGAGTCAACTAATCTGAAAATGGAACATACGTTTGAAAACGCGTTATGCTAAATTAAAAACAAAATCAAACGATGGATCTAAGGTAATTTAATTTATTAAAGTATCTAATCTATTAATACATCGTTTATGTAAATGTCTCATATTCTATAGTCTAATGTTTTACATTATCTACTTAGGTAGGAAAGAGATGATTTCCTTTAGACATTTACCAAGACCTCTAAAATTACGTGTAATCATGATTGTAAAACATAAGTCGTAAATCGACCAAAATCAGCAGTTTTAAAGAAGAAATTATAAATTTATTAAATTACACATTTCTAGTTAAATATCTGCCTAAAATATTCAATTATACATGTCGATACTATGAAAGGAAATGGCTAGGAAATTGAAGCGTTATCGATTTCAAATAAGGGAAGTTGGCTGTAACAAAGTTACGTTTGAGCGGAGTCGGTTACTGGGCGCTGCCAGATGCTACATTAAATCATCGTAGAAATATGCAAAGCAAAGTAGGCTACTGCTTGACTGCTTCGTCCTAGTTGAGTCAAACTTTGCAATATACTATGTATGAGATTTATTCCTATAGTACACAAACTATTGACGTATATACATTTAATGCATTCCTGCTAAAACTGCAGAAAACAGAAAGAAAATATGAATTAATTTACGCTTTATCGAGGTTTCCATATTTCAAATAAAGAGTTGTGTATACGCTTATTTATTTTTCGGTTTTTAATTTTAAAAACAAGCTTAATCAAAATCTTTAATATGCACATTTTGACATCCAATAAATAAACAGTATTTAGATTCTTGTCAATAGGTTTAATATTAATATTACAGGTAATTTAAAATAACATAAAAGATTTAATTTTAACCAGTTTAGTTTTTTTAAGTAACTTTCAAAATTTTAGTCTCTGTCATACCTTTTTGTTAGGCGCTAATTCTACACAGTTTATATTTTTTCAAATACGAAAACCAAAAAGTGTAAAATGTGAGCCATTTTGTCTATTTGAGAAGTGATTTTGCCTGTGTTAAGAATTATAATATTGATGTTAATTTAGGTAAGTTTCAGACGATCTGTGGGACAATCATCCGTATTATTAAAATCAGGGTACATACTATATTAAAGTTTCAAAATATTATAATATGGAAAAGAAGACGATGTGCGCAGCTGTCTTCCTGGATATTCAGCAGGCTTTTGATAAATTCTGGCACGAGGGCCTTCTGTACAAGCTGAAGAAACAACTTCCTGATCAACTATATTTACTGTTGAAATCATATGTGCAAGATAGACACTTCCAAATCAAAATCGAAGACACTGTGTCAGTTATCTCTCCTATAAAGTCGGGAGTGCCTCAGGGCAGCGTTCTGGGGCCATAATACTTATATCTTATATTTACTGCCGACCTACCTGTGACAGACTACACTACCACCGCCACCTTCGCTGATGATACCGCTATCCTCGCAGTAGATCCCAACCCGGAACGAGCCTCTGAGAAACTTCAAAGCCATCTTTACCTCCTGCAAGATTGGTTCCAGCGGTGGAGGATCCGAGTTAATTCTGCAAAATCCACTCAAATAACCTTCACCATGAAACGTAGCTCTTGTCCACAAGTCACCATAAACGATGCCCCCATACCTATAACATCAGAAGTTAAATACCTGGGGCTGCATTTGGACGACAAATTAACATGGAAAGCCCACGTTCAGGCTAAGAAACAACAACTCAACTTAAAAGCTAGGCAAATGTACTGGCTCATAGCTAGAAAATCTCAACCATCTCTCGCAAACAAAGTTATCATATATAAAGCTGTGCTCAGACCAATCTGAACTTACGGTATATATTTGTGGGGATGATCTCAACCTTCCAACAAAAAGATTCTGCAGACAGTTCAGTCAAAAATCTTGCGTTGCATAACGAATGCTCCCTGGTTCATGTCTAATTATACTCTTCACAAAGACCTCAACATTCCATACATTTCTGATGTCATCAAGATGCACGCCGCTAAGTACAGGAACCGCAACATAGGACACAGCAATAACCTGATCAACGAGCTCCTCAATCCATCACTGGATGTAAGAAGGCTGAAGAGACAGTGGCCAGATGACCTGACCCGGTGAACGTGGTAATCATCGCTGGATGGTCCCCACCTCAAGTGACGACTTATACATCACTTTTACTTATTACTCTGTGAAATGAGTAGATTGCAACAAAAAAAAATAAAAATTATGACAGTCCCTGTACTGTCCTATGGGTGTAAATTATGGATAACAACCAAGAAACAAGACAGTACAATACAGGGCTTGTAAATGGCGTTCTTAATAGGCGTTAAAAGGTGTTGTAAATTTGACCGTATAAAGAATGAGGCTATCAGTGACGAATTGCATGTTTTTAACTTGAATGAAAGACTAAAAGATTATAAAAAACGGTATAAAAACACTTAAAACGAATGTCAGATTCCAGACTGGCTAAACAATTCTGGAAATAGATGGCTGGAGGATTTTCAAAGGAGGAACAGGCAGCACATTGACTATGCAGTGATGTAAAGATAATGACAAATAGAAATTCTTATAAAAAGTGTTTTTTTGTCAAATATGGATCAAAATAATTTTCTACATAATTTGGTCTAATTTCCCCTGGGTATTCCACTATTTTTCTTTTCTATCGCACGAGCCACCTAAGTCTTCCGTACAAGGCTTCCTCTATATGGTTGCCTCACACATCTAATACCATTGTAATAGGCATTCTTAATTAATCTTAAAAACACTTTGTTGTTAAAATCATTCACTGATGCTACGATTACTCAATTTATTTTTGTTGTCACTTTTGTGACTTGTCAAATGTTTCAAAGTAAATTTACTCTTCCTAAATCTTCATGATAAAGATACACCTACCATGTCTTATTAAAAACATAGGATAATTGCATCCTTTGTTCAAGAATGTTTACAAATTGCTGCTCTGAAATGAGTGGAGTTGCACTGTATTCATTGTATTAGCGGCACGATTACGCTCTCACGAGCCTTTCACGGGTGTAAGTTTGTTTCGTAGCGGCTCTGAAGAAAATTCCCGGTGGCTGGAATCGAAACGTTAACCGCCGGATGTTGCACTTTGTGTGCAACCTACCGCGCCCTAACAGCCAGTGTTTACATAAATTTAAAAATTTTGACACAGTCCAACAAGCCTACGTAGGTTAAATATTGCTTTAAAGCATAAGAAGTAATAAAGAAACAGAGAAAGTACCTAGTATTTAGTCACCAATAAGACTAAAAATATGCGTTGCACGGCGGGAATAAGATTAAACTCACATTGGCGAAGGAAGGCATTCACGGGAGTCGGAGGTCGCCCTGACGAGTAGACTGTAAGTCAGAGACAGGTAAAGGTCTTCAATTTACTTTAATAAAGTTCTCTGTGTCTTTATTACTTCTTCTGATTTAAAGCAATATTTAAATCAAAATTTAAATTAAGTCACTGAAGTCCTTTTGCTCTTGAAGGTCCCGCAAGTACCTCATAATAAACGAAAGCAAGACAAAATACATGTTCATAAGACAGGAAGCAAAAGAAGGAAAGGGCGTTCCAATTGAACACCTATTCCTTCTAAAAAGTCAACAACTTTGTTTATTTAGGATGCCAAGTTAACTCCAATGGGGAAACAAGAGAAGAAATAAAGCGAATAATCACCTCACCTAATAGGTACTTATTTAGTCTCAGAGCAGAACAATTGCCAGGAACATGAAGCTGCTTCTGTATAAAAAACTTATCCGCTCAGTTTTCACCTATGGTTCTGAGGCCTGGACTATTTCTAGAAAGTCTGTTGTAGAAAGTCTGGTTCATGAACGCAACATCCTCCTCAGTATTTCTGGTCCAATTTGTCTGGGATGTAAATGGAGGAAAAGGACCAACCAAGAACTAAACGGTATAGTAAAAATTACAAAACTTGCTATTCTCAAGTGGGCTGGATATGTAATCAGAATGGGCACGAAATGAAATACCCAGAAAGGCACTCACAAAACAGATCTATGGCACCAGGAGAGTTGGTAGACCCGAACTACGTTAGGAAGACGGTGTGAACTATGATGCGCGCCATATCCTTGGGGCCCGGAACTGGAGAGCAGCTGCACTTGACCGGGACAACTGGTGCAGGCTACTAAAGAAGGCCTTGATGCGTTGTCGCGCCGCTGAAGAAGAAGAAAAAAGTTCTCCAAATCGAGTAAAATTCTGAACGATGGTGAAACGCTAACACTGATGATGAAGGGAATACGATGATGTGAGAAGGTTAGAAGCATGGGAGATGTAGCTAATGGGAAAGTGAGGCGAAGGATTAAGGTGGAGGTATAGGAACAAGAAAATGCTGCAAAAAATGTTGGTAACCTCAGACAGGTGCTGGAGAAAGTAAGGAAAACGAAGGTGCGTTGACTCGGATACTGGTGAGACTGTCAGCCGCCAAAGACGCCACGTGAGGGGATGATGTGATTCGTTAAGAACAGACGGAAGAAGAGGACCAAGATGTTTTGGTAGACTGTCATGTAAAGGCCTGACAGAGAGAGGATGGAAATGATTGACCGATGTTCACAAGTTATTGCTTTATACTCGTTGTGGTTGTGATTAGAATGGATTGTCTTTAATATGTTTGACTTTTGTTCTGTACACTTGTATCTAGTTTTCGTATATGTCCACGGAGAAACATCATTAGCGACTAGTTTTATAGAACACCCACAGTTATCTTTGCCCAGTCAGCACTTTTAAATATTTATTACATCGACGTTAAGGGTCCATAAATTCTCGCCTCGAACTTTAGTTCGATTTTGCGTTGGATGGCGTTCATTTTATTACCTTTATAAATCAATTTTACGGGGCATGTCTTTGTACACTAGGTGTGAGGTATTGGGGAGGTTTTTGAGGCTAAATACGTTATTAAAAGCAATGGGCGAGAATCGGATGTCTATGTCGGCAGGATACTGATCGTCAAACCAAGCTATATCAGTTTCCAAAAGTGTAATGTTGTACCATGTGCAGTAAAAAACAAATTGATTTTTACTAATATGTTTCTTTGGCTTACACGGCCGGAGACAATGTTATTAAAATTAATTCCCGGACTGTTTGGCCGAAGTCCATTGTTTCAAAATAATACAAACGTTTCGACAGTACCATCGACTGTCATCATCAGTGTAAAAATTCGAGCTGTACTAACGTAGGGTGGTACACGTTAGAGACCACAGTTTTGTGGTTAAGGCTGGAATAGTCCCCTGAACCCCACTCATACTTATAAATTATTTAAGTGTCACGATACAGTCACAAATCACACGCCAGACAATCAGAAAGAAGAAAGTATGTTAGAGACTTGCAACACACCATGAAAAAAAGTGCATAATAACAGGCTTCCACGCTGCTGATTTAAAGCGATAGCAGCATGTTTCTGGATCTGGACGGACTCCATATGAAGACGAGGGAAAATTTCGCACTCACCACCGACAGAACCTTCATCTCGTCATCCACCCTACGTTAGTACAGCTCGAATTTTTATACCGATGATGGTAGTCGATGGTACTGTCGAAACGTCTGATTTGTACTAACTTTACAACTATAGATTAGGTGACTGTATTATCATGGATTAACAAGGGTGATGTAAATTAATTTTGTGTAACTTCAAAAATAAAAACAAATAAAAACTTGGTGTACTCTAAGGCAGCGTTTTAGAAACTTTGTTTGTCTATCCAATTCTAACAAATCAACTTTCGGTTTTACTGATGACCTATTTTCGTACACGATTAAAATTTACTGATTACAGAAACATTAAGTTCTTTCATTTCTAAATGCGAGGGTCAGTTGGAACGTTTGCGGATAAAAATAAAATTTTTCGTGCTCTGCAAGATTTGTATTTTATGTAAACCCCCGTTAATTTCCAAATCTATCCAACAATTTATCATTGTTTAAAAGCTGTTTACATTTACTTGTCATGCGTGTTTTGAAAAACGGACAAAATCACACATTGCGGGGTGATTCTTTGTTAAAAATTGTTTAGCGCCAACGGAAATTCAAAACAAAATTGTAAATGTGCCATGAGATGGTGCGACTTCAAAACCAACATTTGTAAGTAGGCACTTGAGTTTAAACCTGGTCGTACGAGCACTGAAAACGTGGTCACACTGGACGCCCAAAAATGCAACAACACCAGGTGCGGCAGCCATCTTGCACAACGCTTTTTCACACCAACTTCTTGAGTTATAATATAATGCACACGCTTATATGAGACGCCTATAATTCAGCAACGTCATCCACTCCTTAATCTGAAATCGTACAATATTCTATGAAATTTTTTCAATAATGTAATTTTGTATTGCACATTTTGGACATTCTTCAGTGCTTGTACGGCTACGTTTAAACTCGGGTGTGCCCCCACTTACCGTTGTTTCTGAAGGCGCAGCATCTTCTAACACATTTAAAATTCCGTTTTGATTTTCCATTGGTGTTAAAGTGCTTTTAACAAATAATTCATTACAACATGATTTTGTGCGCTCTAAAAACGCGCGTGACAGGAAAATTTCAGACAGCTGGTAAAAAGTGAATACATTAACAGATGTATCTAGAAATTAACAGCTGTTCACGCGATGAATACGTCTTGCAGCACACGAAAGATTTTAGTTCTACCACTGAGCTACAGGTGTCGCTCCGCGAACTTTTCAACTGATTCTCATATGTTTCATTGCTATTCTCATAGCACGTTAGTTAACTTATAATAGTAATAGTCTATGTAATAAACAAAGAAGTTAACAATCTGTTCGTACATTCAGTGAACAACAATCGTGAGATCACTTAGCAGAAGGTCAGCAGCTGTACCTACTCTATATTGAAAACCGTTCACCGGAAACCTTAAGGTCAGTCAGCTGGACACATTGTATCGCTGCGTAACGCGTTCCATTACATTTGCGACTCTCATGTCTATAGCACACGTATACAGTTGAAATGTTAAGAGCAGTCGCGTGTCTCTCAAGCGTCTTTCGCTCCAACGACTGTTTCAAGTGTTTGATCAATAAATGTTACCCGTAGACAGCTCGCTCGAAGAATATCACGTTTTCATGAGACGATTTCCAAAAACGGGTCGATTTAAAAAACTATGTGACGAGGTTTCGTATTACAACATTTCGTTTTATACTAGAGAAACGCCAACCCACATGTAACGTTATATTATGAATAAAGAGTAATGTCGTGATTGGTATTATTAAAACTATTTGTCGTTAGAGTTTAAGACACATGCTAAGTTATATAGGTTAAGTGAACGAGTTATAAAATCTTAAATTCGTAGTGACCGTCAATCAATGAATTTTTCAGATGAAGGGTTAGTGGGGATCGGTTAAATGTATAACACAAATTTTAATTCTTGGATTTCGTTGTCCATGACGTTTCCGTTACTTAACTAAATATCACTATAATATTGACGACTCGGAACACTAAGTTTTTTATAAGTAAAAACGTAAAGTTTTACCTTACAGCCTAAACCGGCTTTCACCTATAGAAGGCTTCATCAGAGGCTGTCGTAAGTAGCGCTGTTCGTCTTGTTGTTGGCGACGAGATAGTTTTTCGAAAGATCAAGCTGTGTGTGTGTGTGTGTGTGTACACAAACACACAAAAACAAATAAAAACGACATCCTAAACGAACAGACACAATTCAAATCGCACGCATTATTCGAACACATCTCACCACACACACACACAGCTTCGATCTTTCGAAAAACTATCTCGTCGCCAACAACAAGACGAACAGCGCTACTTACGACAGCCTCTGATGAAGCCTTCTATAGGTGAAAGCCGGTTTAGGCTGTAAGGTAAAACTTTACGTTTTTACTTATAAAAAACTTAGTGTTCCGAGTCGTCAATATGATAGTGATATTTACAAATTTTAAATAATTTGTGTCGAGGTTTCTACATTATTTATTGTCATCATCAGGACCTGTATATGAATATAAATGAAATGTCAAACACAATAGATTATTATATATGTGCTATTCTTGTACTGGGTGTAACACAATTATTAATTAAGTCAATCTAATGTCAATATTATAAAGAGTTAAATTAAATTATGTGAGTGGAAAACGTGTTTGTGTATGGAACTGTGCGTGTGCGTGCGTGCGTTAATAGTAGACATATTAACAATGTCTACGAATTCGTTTTTGTAAATAGTAGTGTTTTACGATATTGTGACCGCAAGTGTGCTGTATATAACCTGACGATGGTCTATGACCGAAATCAATCGTTTTTAAGAATGTGAGTAATAATAAAATTTTATTACACATCGTATGTATGGTACCTTTAGGCTATGAACAATAAATACAATACAATAGAAAATTGAAATTATAGGTACCATTAGTAAACAAAAAGTGTATGTATATTATAAATACATCACATTATCAGGAGTATATGGAGACCTTAAATTTTATAAAGAATTATTTTAGTAAAAGTCGCGTGCTGAGTGCATTTTCCGGTAGCAACAGAAGAACCAATGAAAATGCTGACAAGAAAATAGAAAAGGCAATGTTCGGATTATGGAAGATTAACTACATACGTTTAACATTATTGATATTTGCAAACGATGTAGTTGTATCTATAAAAACAAAAGTCTCTAATTCAACTTCAATGTCTTCTGTCTTTCACTGGGTGTAACACAATTATTAATTAAGGCAATATAATGTCAACATTATAAAGAGTTAAACTAAAATACTAGCTGAGACTAGATTACAAAAATTAAAAAGCATAAAATCGACGCAGCATAATAACGGAAATAGAAAAATATATATTAATATTGGAAAAAAAAGTAGAAGAATACCGACTTTACTGTATGTATGTCAAACTTTGAACCATCGACTCTCCTGCAAAAATACTTTAAAAATACAGGCCTCGCAAATGAAATTTTTAAGAGCAATTAAGAGATGCAGTTTGAGAGATTGTCTACAAAACGCCGCCAGAAGTAAAAACCTAAAGTTAAAGACGATTCTGGATAGAATAAAGGAATACAGGAACAACTGGAAGTCTTATGTGCAACGCATGGTAGACACGCGTATTCCTAAACAAGCGTTTGAATATAATAGGCCAGTGGGGACGAGAGATCGTGGAAGACCCTGGAAAAAATGGTCAGAGACTACGCAAAGTCGGAACGGGCTATAGCGCAAGCCATGTATTGAAGAAAAAGTGAAAATACGTAAAAGCTTAACAAGGCTTATTCCGAGGTTTAGATTGGAAGAGAAAGGAAAACTCAGCAGCCTAAATACAAAAAAAATTTTAACTGAAGACTCCTAGAAAAATAATAGGCAAAAAATAACCGGACGCTATAACCTATGCAAGTGTTACATAAAAGTGTAAGATACCAGATATGGTGAACAGCGACATATTTGGAACGGCCACGTTAACAGAATAGATGGCGAAAGGTTAGTCAAGAAGGCCCCAATGAAATCGTCCAGAAGGTGATAACGAATTAGAGAACCAAGTGTGAGATAATGGAAAGAGCCAAAATGTTGGATAAAGAATTCCTCTTAAATAAAGAGAAACAAATATTTCACACAATGGAAAGAACTGTAAGAATGTTTGAAGAAAGCGCTTCCCTAATAAAGACAGGAAAGGTTTCCTGGACAATTTCCCAAAACCTAAAACCAAATGACTATTTTACCGAATAGTTATTTAGCCGAATTGAGTATCCCGAATAAATTTTGCCGAATCCTGTAACCAGAATAAAAATGTTCCTGTATTACTAGCAATTGAAACTTTCAAATTCAAATATCACAAGTAAACTTTGAAAAACTTTTCTTGTGCCAACAGAATTTAATTAGTAAATAAGTAAGTCAGTCACTTCAACCTCTATGTCTTATAAAAATGGAGTCTTCAACTGAAGTTACGATTATTAAAATACTTATCACTTTTTTGTGTAATTTTTTGTGTCCCAAAACCTATTAAAGGTCGGACTTATTGGGATTGCAGTAGGTTACGTCAGCATAAATGAGGGCTTTCAAGAAGCGTACAACAACCATTATAACCGAGAAATAAAAATGCATGCACATATGTTGTTAGCGTTTGCATATGTGCCAGTAGATGATGTTAAAGCCGCATTTTAAAGTGCTAGAATCGTTGCTGCAACTTAATAATCGACTACTTGGTGAATTAAGTCATTGAGCGAACTGTAAGGGGTAGAAGAATGTCAGTGCCATCTCGATATCCAATACAATCTTGGACTCACAATGAAGCGACCCTACGAGGTCCTCACAGAACGAATAATGTTAGTGAAGGCTGGCAAAACCGTTTCCAAATCGTTATTGGTAAGCACCATTCAGATTTTCATTTGGCCCTTTTCGGGTTCCAGAAATAACAACAAAGAACAGAGTCCCTTAACGTCCAGCCCGCGTCTGCCACATTCCTGATGTCCCGAACACGGGGAAAATTGATCCCTGTTGCCCGATAAGACAAACAGGGAGACAATCCCAGGAGAAATCCGGTAAGAGATTATAGGAAACAATCGGGAAACAAATTCGGGCTCAACGGTAAGCTAAAAAGTGGCACCACCGTGTTACCAGATGTCATGTTACTAACTAAACTGTTTCATGTAAGGAATAACGTGAAGGAAAAAGTGAATCAGTTTTGTATACAATTTCAACTTTTACGAATCCCCAAGTCTCGTTATTCTAATTTTATATTTCTTAGCATAAAGTGAAAACAAAATAATAAACTTTGTTACCAAACGTGCATTTCAGGGTTCTGGCGGCAATATCAGCAGTCATAAATATACTCTATAGGATGTATTAAATTCCACCGCTACTTCCTTCTTCTAGACTTCTTTCTAATGTCCAATATATATATTGTTCTACGCTGCTAAAGTACTGTTTTGCCACGCCTTATAACCTATTTTTTGAATACATATCAGATTACACCAACTTTGTTTTTGTCGATTCAACAACAGAGTTGTTAATATAAAACACAGGTGTTGTTGAATATTCAGTTGAGCTTAATTGCTGTTCAGCGACTTCAAAATTTGAGGGTAACTAATTTTGTATGTACTTCATGTGAGATACTCATATTAGATTTCTACAATTTACTTTACACTTTCATGTAACTAGGAAGTTTTTTAACTCTCTTCTTTTTTTACAGACTCAGTTTTGGTTTAATGGGTTATAGTAAGGTATACTTTACCCATGTTAAACGAACAGACTTTGTGCAGTGCACACATTTTAACTGAAATTTGTAGGGTTTATTTGTCAGACAATTGTACGTGGTTAAACAAAAATAATTTAAAAAATCCTTTTTTAATACTTTTTAAATTTTTTCCAAAACATTAATATTGGTACGTTTTAAAAAATTCTTGTAGTTGTATTTTTATTTCTTTAACTAATACGTATGTGAAGAAAACCACTTACCAAAATGTTTACGTTAACAAGAGGTAAACATTTTAACAGCTCTATACATAGTATCCCATTTCTCAAATTGTGAGTATAAATTTAAAAAAAAAGATTTTCAAAAAGAGAGAGAGGGCGAGAGAGAGAGAGAGAGAGAGAGAGAGAGAGAGAGAGAGAGAGAGAGAGAGAGAGAGAGAGAGAGTGAGAGAGTTTGTTAGACAGATTAATATATTTAATTCACTTTTTCTAGTAGAATTTTTAAAACCAGTGCAATATAATTTAAATAAGATGTTTTACATAAATTGCTGCAAAAGAAATAAGAGCGACACAGTTTCAATAAAAGAAAGTAACCAGAGAGAATTTAAGGAATGTAAGTTGATGCTATGCGACTGGAAAAGAAATGAAACCACTTTACCTGCATTGCTCTGGAGTGCAGTTGTGTTGCTACGGTTAGCCAGTGGGGAATTAAACAAAAAATATACCGCATGGAGATGAAACAGTAGCAAACCTACTTTTACTACCATGCTGAACCAATTTCTTTGTGTACTCTTTTGCTCTCACTGCATGTGCCTCTCTCTCTCTCCATCTCTCTCTCTCTCTCTCTCTCCCTCTCACTCTTTCTTTCTCCAACGTTTTTTGCAAATTACTTGTGTATGTACAGTTTACGCATAAAGTAACATGCACGGTAAACGTTACAGTATGACACTTTTAAGGGGAATAAAGGGAAATTTAATGTTATCATACTCGCATAGCTACCTCTCTCTCTCTCTCTCTCTCTCTCTCTCTCTCTCTCTCTCTCTCTCTCTCTCTCTCTCTCTCTCTCTCTCTCACTCACACACACACTTATCGATCTTCCTGTTACACGCGCGCGCGCGCGCATGCACACACGTAAACACGTAAAGTATGTCATTGGATTAATGAGATCACTTTGTTTCACTTTGTCTTCTCTATTAAAGGAACCTGTTTGTTCAAAACGGTCGGTCAATCAGGCGCTCAAATAAGTCTAATTTTTTGCTGCTGTACGGTTTAAATAATTTCTATGCAGATGCAAAGGTCACTGTCGTAATTTGTCTTTTTTATTAAATGACGACAACATTTATATTCTACTTTTTGCAGTTGATCAGATTGTGGTATCAATAAACACTCACAATTCCAATTATGTAATCCGCAAACCCAGTGAAGGATACAAATCTTGAGGCCCGACATACATTTTACAAATTTTAAGTAGAAAATAATTTTTATTTAATATATTACCTTATGTCAATTGCATCTTGTGTCTTCAATGTGACGCGTTTTGAAGGAGAAGTAATGCAGAAATAAAAGGAAAGGATAGAGTAAAATTTCTTAAATTTAAGAAAGCGCAGCCATTCGTGAATCCATTCAGGTTTCACAGCCTCCTATGCTGTTTGCTTCCCATTTTTCCATCCTGTCATTATCCTAGTTGTTGCAAAGTTTCTTTGTCCGTTGTCTCTCTGAACTCCTTTCTACCATGTCACTTTTGGTCCCTCTCTCTTTTTTCGTCACATGACGATTTTTTTTACGTGCCCATTCTACGGCAGCTGCCTATTCCGTTGTTTTACCTCAAGTATTTTGGTAGATTCAACCCCCAAGATCTGTATAATTCTAACTATTTGTAATATTACAATGGTTACAGTCTTTCTCTAATCTTCACACTTGTTTTGCCTCTACAATAATCCAGCTATAGATTTCTGTCCAGTTTACTATTCCACGTTGCCAGCTCTGGCAACCGTGCAACCGACATCTCTAAATTTGACAATGTAGCTATCTCGTTTCTTTACAATGACAGATTTTCATTGACAACAGTGTGGAGAGGATTACCACTGTTTTTTCCTTCAAGTGCACTGTTTTTATTCTCTTTTTCTGCTCATCAAATAATATTAATCTGTTTTTAGCTTATCCATATTTGTCGCATGCACAGACTTAGTGGGATATCTAGAATTTGGTCTTGGGGAGATCCGGCGTCCAGTCGAGTAGGGCTCATACAAAAGTGAAAATAATTTGAGACTAATAAAAAATACTTTGTACTCCTTCCTTAGGTGGTACACAGAACCCAGCGTCGATCCGCATCTGAAAATCACAAAAGACGTGCCATGACAAAGAGTGAGCACCCCGCGGGGGGGGGGAGATAGTTGAGACTTTGCTGTTAGTACTGTATCCGTAGATGATTCTTTGCCAAATACATTCAAACAGCTGCAGAACGATATTTCACACAAAGTAATTTGTAAACAACAAAAATTTGTAAGTTTGTTTGTATGTTATTGGATAATTTGTGCAACTGTATGTAAATTGATTAGGCAAATTTATATGTCGTGCCGTTTCGTACTTTATATTTCATAGAACCAAGTATCATTCGGGTAAGTTTTTTCAGGATTTGATTACCCAACACCTAAGTCTTTTTATGTGAGACCATAATATCGGTTTAACGTAACGAATGAGGAAATTCGTATATTCTACACGGGGATACAATTATACATTTAAAAAAAAAGTTTTGCTGATCTGTCTTATTAAAAACATATTAGTTATTAAAATGTCTTACGGAAACATTTTAAGAATGTTTATGAAGTTTTAGTTAGCAAAATTAGAGGACTTCTTTATAAAATATGAAGGTTCTGCATTGGAAACCAGATATATGAATGATTACTTTTCTTACTGTAGGCCACAGGGGAAGGACCCATAAATGGCAACAAGTTCGGAAGAGGGCACAGTCGGAAAACGAGTGAAATCTCTGGTTTAGACAACAGAAAATGACTAGATGTAATCAGTAGGACGAGAAGCAAAATGGAGACTATAAAAATATAGACACATTTGAAAGATAAGATAATCAGATGATTTGAACATTAAGACTACTTGGTCAAGTTGAGGGAAAAGAGAAAATGTAGAACGAAAAAAGGACGTAGGAGAATAACGAATGAACAAGAAGGTGTAGAAATCTGAGACGAAGAGTATGACAGAATGTTGCAAACCACCACTCACGTAAGGTGGTGAGAGAAGTGACGAATTTAGTAGTTACCGCTACGACATTGGAAGGATTCTTACGCTTTGAAGGCTGGCGTCATAATTGTTAAAACTACCGTAAGGGCTGCAAGGCTGTAGTCTTACATTTCGATTCGTGTATAAATGTGTTAACTCAAACAAACGTTTCGGCCTACCCTCTGCATGCCATCTTCAGTGTAAAAGGGACTTAATGCACTGACAAAGTATCCGTCAGAACACCACAGTACTGTGGCAAAGCCTACAGTACTGTAGGACACAATACCGGCCTACAATACTGTGATGTGCGTCAAGTCCTTATTATAATGAAGATGACCTCCAGGGGTCCTCACCTCTGGCCAAAACGTCTGTTTGAATTAACACCTTTCGACACGAACAAAGTGGAAGAGCACACCCTTACAACCCGTATGGTAGTTTTAATAATCGGACATATACCTTGTTATTGGTATCCAAGTCACTTTGTTATTTATAAATCAATAAATTACCTTAGACCCTCGTGTGACTTTGTTTTCTTTTTGGAACATATGTTTCGTCTTCAGATTGATTCTCTCAGTTGAGGTCGTTAAATTTTAACATTACAAAGTCGTCTGATTTTGTGACGATTTAAATTTAAAAAAAATAAAAAAATAATAATAAAAATATGAAATGGGAAGTTAGTGAAAACCATTAAATCGCACTATTAAACCAAATATCCCTGAACTAACTCATAATAGTAATGAGAATTAAAAAGGGAATTTAACTAAAATAATTAATTAAAACTGAGAAAGCAAAAGTCAAAAATAAAACTGTTAACCCTTTATTACATTTATCATGCTATGGCCTGTGTATACCGGATCCAACTTGCATACCGACCCGGCATTAAATAAAAAATACCTGTAAACTATAATGTAAATAATTAATAATTCAAAGTCACTGGTAGTAGTTGTAATAAATTCTGTAGACAAGCAAAGTCTCGATTGTTTATTTTGTCGAACTGTAAGAATGTATTACTAATTTAAAGTTGGAACTATATTATGGCGGAGTATTCACTCCGCGTCGTTACAATTTTCCTGTTGTAACAATTTAGGACTAATGATGCGACTTTCAAACTGTAAACAGCTCCAAGCGGGGCTCTGCACAAAATGTTTATTTTTCATTTTATTTGATTGTTAGCTTCCACTAACAGTGTGGAGATCTAGATCTATGTAACTAAGATGTAGTGTGTTTTTAAAACAAAGATGTGAAAGAAGAAAATAAGTGTGTAAGGTGACATCTCCTATTAAAAAGAAAATAAAATATGGTTCAAGTTAAGTGTAATTCCAACATAATGTGAAACGAATATGTAAACTCCAATACTACTGTGCTATTACATATGTGATGTGAATAACTGTGAATAGTGAAGACTAAGACCTCAACCGCATTTACACTACCGCTGAGAAACAGGACGACTTCACGCTGGATGACCCCATAACATCCACTTCATCATTAGTTGACTCCGAGGACATCCACTGGAAAGACTATCACGATGACAACCCACGACTAAGAGAGTACAGAAGAATCACGCGGCAGGACATGGACAGATAATATTTAACTAGAGGTGACGCGGAAGCTCGTCTTCCGTAAATAATGTATCTTTTAAAATATAAGTAATTTTAAATGAAAAAACTTTTAAATGACAAACTCTAAGCGTTAAGCATTACTATGATGTAACCAGTAATTTCAGAAATCATACGTTGTAACATAACTCTTTTGATGTAACTTTGAAACATCGCTCAACTAAATGAAACCATTCTTCAAATGGTATTTTAAGTAATAATGTAATTGACTAAAGAAGTAGAGTAAATTTGAAAATTCATAACTAGTTTAAACATACTCGGATCCGAGGTAAATACACTATCTGTATGATTATTTTTAATACAGAAAACACCTTTACAATTTCTGTGTAAGTAAAGATTTTATTTGTAATGTATTATCTATCATACGTAAATAAAGGGATGTCATCTTTGTTACATACTAAATTGAGTGCATAAATCAGCAAAATTCCCTCCCCTGTTTCCTTTTATTAAAGTACTTATAATTATTGTTAGTGATGTGTTTACTTTTCAGTTTGTTACAACGTAGGCAGCCTGTATAATTGGCCAGAGTCAATTATCACGGGTTCCCTTGATTATAACGTAGCCGACACGTTATAATTTTAACATTTAACGATCTCAACTGAGTGAATTAATCTTAAGCTGGAACATATCTTCTGAAACGCGTCATTTTAAATAAAGGACCAAGTCACACGACTGATCTAATGTAACAAACAGAATTATCACTGTTGCATACCACTATAGAAAAATTAATTATCAACCCTTATAATTCAGTTTGTGATTATAACCACTAACACAACTTTTTTAATTAAACTTCTGATCTAAAGTAGTTTATAGATTTAAAAATATTTTTAATAATTGTTGAAAGGATTATGTAAACAAATTTTATTGCCATGCCTGTGTGTGTGTGTGTGTGTGTGTGTGTGTGTGTGTGTGTGTGTGTGTGTTATATATACAAAAGTAACGTTATGAAGTAAAAATTAAATCATATGTTATTATCATAGTTTGTAAAAAAATAACAAAATAATTACTTGTTAATACAAAATGTCTACTTGGACAGTTTCTGCAATAAAAATTTAAGTTTCAAGGGGCGTAACGTCCTCCTTTTCGACATTGAACACTATACATTATATGTACAACGGGGAACGGGAAGTTGAGAAATGTATTATATATAATATAGTTTATTTATGAGTCGCGTTATCGTCTGAACGCTACATTCTACGTCATGCTATGAAATTTATGTATTTCATTTCCTTTGTTTTTTTTTCTACCTCTAAATGTTACACGTTGCCCTGAATGAAACATCCAGCACTTACTGCTACTGCAGAGGTGATTACAGGTACACCTTGTTCTTATTATTATTATTTACCGCTAACGTAATATTATTTATCACGGAAAATACGTAATGAGTTTGCTGTTCACCGGTATTCGTGTAGTTAAAATTCTGTGTAATGCGATAGTGTAATGTTGTTTCCTACTGCTTGACCTTAAAATCACCTTGAAGTTGATAACAACAATTTATATGTTACAATATGCAGTGCGCATGACTGAGTTTCAACACGCCAACACCCTTCTGAATATTCAATCCAAAACTCAATACAAATGTTATACAATATTCTCACTTCATTGGTTTGGTAAGTATGCTGATCAAGAATTGCATTTGCTATAAGCTCAAATATAACTTTATTATATTGAATGCAAAACCCAAAAGTTAGATAAAGAGTTTGAATCAAGAAAGTATATGTCACGGTAACTGAGTTACTGACATACGGGTATCCGGAATCCCTACAATAATCAATAGTTACATAAGGAATATTTTGTCAGGAACCACAGTCATTGATTCTTTTAAATTTTGTGTACTATCTAATTAATTTTTCTTACACATTTGGACATTAATGGTTATCAGACATATTATTTGTGCAAGAAGAAAATAGTTATTGAGATCTACTGGAAATAAAAAATTGTAATTTCATAAATATAACAGTATTAGTTGTACAAATTATTTACAACAACCAACTTGCAAAAGCAAGAGGGTCATCTCAAAAGTAAGTTTCTCTAATTTAGGAAAACTAAAAAACATATGAAAAATTAAAAAGAAAACTATACTTTTATTCGAAAACATGTACTTACTTATTTTTCAATATAATCCCCAACCTTATCAGTACACTTTATGTACCATAAAAGCAGTTTTTCAATTCCTTCTTTAGAATTGAAGATTCTGGGCCACTCCGTTCCCAGATTTTGGAGCCAGACGTCAACCGTATGTTTCAGTTCCATATCCGTTTTGAGACGTTGTCGTCTTCCAGGTTTTATTTGAGATAGGGGAAAATATGGAAATCACTCGGAGCCAAATCGGCTGAATAAGAGGGACGGTTGGTAATCTCCCTTCGAAAGGACGGCAACAAATTCTGCGTGACTCTCGAAGAATAAGGATGTGCGTTGTCGTGGAGCAGAAGAACATTGTTGCTCAACATACATTTCCCGTTCAAGAACAATGTGTACCACCAGCGGACCATTTGAATGCGCATGCACTCAGGTCCGTACACAAAAACTAATTGACGATGAATTTCAGCCACTGATTAATTTTTTGTAGCAAACAACCCAATCACACTTTGAACTTCGCAATCGGACACGCTGGTAATTGGAACGGCCATGATTTTAATTTTCTTGTAGGTGTCACGTTTCTACACAACGGATAAGAGTTTGGCACTACTGCCGCTACACACGAATAAAAGTTCCCCACCCTTAGTCAGCCTGCTTGTGCCATTTCCCTTTTTAAAGAAAAATATGAAAACTTACTTTTGAGATGACCCTCGTAATTACCTTTCTAAAGTACATATTTTGTAAATACAGAATGGCCCATAAGTCAGTTGGCAAAATTCCAAATAGCACTTTTATTGTAGAGGTGCAGCAGGGATACAGATACAGATAACGCGAACAGATAGTTAATAGCATAGTTCTCATGACCTATAAGAAATGCTCAAAGTGGCCTCCATCATTTTCTATACAAATCTGACATCTTCGAAGCACAAATTATGTCAGAAATATTCAGGGACTGTAGGTGTTTAAATTCAGATTGAATGCCTTCCTTCAATTGTTCCACATCACGAATCTTCACGGAGTACGCTGCATTTTTTAGTATACCCCAGACCGAGAAGTCCATCGGGGTAATATCAGGAGAAAGTGGAGGCCATTCAACACGACCCCGTCTGCCACTCCATTCAACGAACGTTGCATTCAAAAAGTCTCTCACAATTAGTCCATAGTGAGGGGGTGCCCCATCTTGTTGCCATATTAACTTTTATCGAATTGGCTGCAGGTGTTCAAAACGTGGACTGTTTTCTAGTTCCATCAACACTTCGTGAAGCATTTGTAGGTAACTTTCAGCATTCACTGTACCATTAAAAAAGTAGGGGTCCGATGATCCCACCGGCAAAGATCACTGCCCAAACAGTAACCCCCGGAGCGTTTAACTCTGTCTCTATCACCACATGTGGATTCGCAGTATCCCAGTAAACACAGTTGTGCCTATTCACTGTACCGTTCAGCTTAAAAGTAGCCTCGTCACTCAAAAGAATGGTTTTGTAAAATTGTGGATCGGCTTCTTGTCGTATTGCGTACCATTCGCAGAATTCTGTACGCTTATCAGGATCATCTTCATTTAGGCCTTGGAGTAAAGTGGGCTTATATGGTCTCAACTTTAAAGTTTTGTGCATCCTTTGCAGGCTTGTTCGAGGTATTCCATACTCATTGGACGATTTTCGTGTTGATTTCTTTGGTGACTGCACAAAACATTGCGCAACACTATTTAAATTCTCTTTTGTTGCAACTGTTTTTGGCCTACCTGATCGAGGAAGGTCCGCTACAATTCCAGTCTTTTCAAATCTCTTATTCAGTTTACGAATACCTTCTGTAGATGGAGGTTCGATGTTTGGAAAACGTTCCGCAAATAACTCAACAACATCACTGTAATTATGGTCCTGTTTCCACCACATCTGCAGTACAAAAACACGCATTGTCTCGCAAACAATATGAACAACAAACAACAAACAAGCGCTAACAACAGCATACACATCAACATCAACCTAACGTCATAACCTCAAATCTCAACTGAATTATGGGAAATACTGCTCTAGTCAAGTCAAGTAACTACTATGCTAGTCAATCGAGCGTCTACATACTGCTAGTGCCAACTGACTTATGGGCCACTCGGTATTTCAGCAATTATGGTTGAATAATTGTTGAGAATATATTCCTTTTTCTAAAATAAGTAATCTGCAGAAAACGTCAAAAAACATAAACCTAGCTTTATAGGATCTTAATACTAAAGTCAACTTACAAAATTCCTGGGGTGACGTCTGTAAACTCACTAAATATTTCTTCTTGTTTCCCTCTTTTTACTCTTCTTTGCTTCTAGCCTTTTTTTGTACTCTGACGTAGTTTTGTCCAAATTACGTATCACTTCTTCGTCAACCATTTTACAAACTTTAACCATTCGAACACACGGAATCTGACATGCTGTCATACATTTCCCAATCGACCTTAGCCCGTATACAAATCTTAGGTTTATTTTACAAAACGGTGTGTTTTTTACAACTGCGTTTATATTTGATACACATATATTTTTTTTTTTAGAACTAAAACATTATGTTGAAACCCACAATGACTAAATGACAGCTTCATCTGGAAAGCCAGGCCGATGTGACAGTTTGTGGTATGTAACTGTAGTTTACAATGTTTTTTTTAATCTTTAAAATAGGTTAAGGTACCTATTATTCCTTCATGCAACTTACTTTGGTCGATAGGCACGACGCGTTTCAGAATCAAGGTCCCATCTTCAGGTGATGATCACGCGGGTTGAGTTCGTCAGTTCATAAAAAACACATACATAAAAAACACTGAATTTAATAAACACTCATACTGTACGAGGGCACGATACGCATCGTCGATAAAGTAAACGCAAAATAGCCGTATAAAGTCCAATGCAGAGATAAGTCGGTAGTATTCCTCATGCCTGTGCCAGTTTTTGTATCACAGTATCGAAGAGCGCGTTGGATTTGAACGACACTATATCATTCAAAAGGCTCTCTTTCTGTGTCCTAGCAGCTTTATATATCTTAAACTCTTCTAATGCATTCATATATCGGCCTTTCTTACAAAAGTGTATGGGTTTAAAATTAACAGAGAAGTCCGTGTAACTGTGATCACAATCAACCGGGTGTTGTGGGTAAGTTGATTTACTGTTTTTTACATTCTTCTTGTTCAGGTTTTCCTTGAACCTCTCTTCAAAACTTCTCTCGGTCTGGCCGATGTAAAACATGTCACAAGAATCACACATAATTTTGTAAACGCCAGAGCGTGTCTCTACGCTTCTGTGTATCTTGGGGCGCAGAGCATTTTTTATGTATGTGTTTTTTATGAACTGACGATCTCGACCCGCGTGATCACCACCTGAAGATGGGACCTTGATCATGAAACGCTTCGTGCTTAGCGATCAAAGTAAGTTGCATGAAGGAATAACAGGTATCTTAACCTATTTTAAAGATTAACTATTGCAACTTGGTGACCATACTCAAAATGAATGTTTTTTAGTTTTTACCTAGTGAATACTGTAACAAAATATTTGACAATAAATTAATGTCTGGTAATTTTGCTTCCACGGTACACTTAAAGTAGGATTTTCCAAAGATCACCACATGCTAAGCAGAGAAAGTGAAGAATAAAATGAAGACTTAAAACACAAACATATTCTGATGATAGTACTTGACAAAAATCGCAAAAGATAGAACAGTATATCCAGAATTAAGGACGACTAATTTTCAGCAACAATCGATTAAGTATAAGAATAGTGAATACATTCAGTAATAGTGAATACAACTGAAGTATACATTGTTATTTAGTTTTTACCCAGAGAGTACTGTAACAAAATATTTTGACAATAAATTAATGTCTGTTAATTTTGCTTCCAAGGTACCCTTAAAGTAGGATTTTCTAAAGATCACCACGTTATAAGTAGACAAATTGAAGAATTTAATGAAAACTTAAAACACAAACATAGTCTGATGATAGTACTTGACAAAATTCGCAAAAGACAGAAGCGTATATCCCGAATTAAGAACGACTAATTTTCAGCAACAGTCGATTAAATATAAGAATAGTGAATACACAAAGGATAACGATAAACCACAAAGATGTTGCGTTAATTATAAAATATTTTTGCGTCACTATAAAGTGTTGTGTCACACTTATCGTTTTATCGTTTGCTTCTCTGCTTATTAACGTCCAGATTTTGCTACCAGATAACAGAGTAGAACAGCCGTTTGTACATAAATGAAGTTCTGTTGTAAGTTTCCTTTGTAGGCATTTTTGAAGTTTTAGTTTACGAAATATGTTGTGAACTTGCGAATATCAAGCCCCCGATTATTTTAATTTCCGCATTATCCGACCAGGTTCTCGATCTAATAAAAAAAAGAAAACATTGAAAAATTGTTTTCTGTAAGTGTGTGTACGCAGCAGTTGAACTGTAGTAAATTCCAAACTTAAGCGACTTTAAAAATAAGTGTCTTTACCGGATTTTGTCATACTAATATACGTATGACCCATTTTATCAAGAGCATTTATCATAATATTTTACAATACCGTTTAAATAACTATTAGGTTTGTATTTTAATATACTAAATATGAGTATACTCGATAGGATCGCCCAGTATCGGCTGAATTGGTGGGAACATCTTTGCTGAATGGATGACTGCCGCATCCGCAAATAACTATGGAACTATAAGCCGAGGAGACGGAGTGGTATGGGACATTCGAGGACGCGCTCCAGTGACCAGGTCTAATTTTTGCCTATTTGAGGCCGAAACAAACCCCCCAAGGTTTAATCCTTGAAGGTGATTACAATGGTGATGATGATTTAATACTATCCTGCCAGTTTTTATATAACTCTCCTATATACTTACGTCAAATACAAAACCTAGGAAAACTATTTGTTGTTTAAAACGTACGCAAAACATAAATTTAAACACAGCAAAACTCTCATTTTATATCAATTTAATCATTTAATTTACACAAACGTAAACACAACAAAGTCATAGTTGGGTACTTTTTTGTCGAGCAGGTAGGGCGTAATATATTGTTTGTGTGGACAGATTTTTCGGCCTGATGTGGATATCAGAGTGCCACTTTTAGTGTCGAAAACATGTGGCACAGTGTCCGCTAATTCACCCCAGTTATGAGGAAGAAATTATGACGTTAGAGAGATATCCAGTGGCCGGCTCACTCACTTGGCGATTTTATTTATAAGTGCGGATCGCAGTGATTGTTGCGATTAAGAAGTGATTATTGTGTTAATTAGTGCAAAACTGAAGTAAGGTGACATTATTTATACTTGGACAAATATAACTTCAATAATTCTAAATGAGAGTGTTTTGTTAAATTATAACTACCTGTTTGAGTTTAATTAAACATTTTTGTTTGTAACTTTATTAGTGTCAGTTATGCTGTTTCCACTGATCAACAACACGGCGATCGGTGTGAGCGCCTAATAAAAATCTGTGTGGAGAACTATACATGACTTCCATGTTCTAAGATTATATTTTCAACCATTTACTTGAATTCGGTGTGATAATTTGAGAAAAAAAAAATTATCCCCCCACCTTGTAAATTGAGTTTTATGTTTGACAAATTTCTATAGAAACTACTTCTTTGTTGCCGATAACGTAGTGCACATATAAAAATTATCCCTTCAAATACCCCTTTCCAATTATAGATATTTCATCTACCTTTCTACAGTGGATTATTATGACCGTCTTTTCAGAATAATTTATTTCTCAAAATTAACTACTTTACTCTTGTTAAAGCGTAAAACGTTGCAGGTAAACTACACCTCCCCCTTAACCGATCATCACCATAATCAATAGGCCTTGCGTTATCTAAAACTCAGGGATATATGCAAAACATTATTTGATTCAGTTTAAATTTGTGGCAGTTATCGTTCGCCACATTAAAAATTCTACACACAGCACACAGACAGACACACAGACACTTTTCGGAAAATGACTTTTCATCATGTTTTCATGGTAGTACAATCAAAATCAGCCCTTATCTCGAAAAATTTTTTTTCCGTGATCACTATATTTCCATTTCCTTACGGAAGATGGAAGTAATACGTAAGGTTTAACAAAGGCCGTCATAAATTAATGTCGTAAATATAAAATTTTTTGTTAAAATATATTTAATCTCATATCTAAAGCTGCTCACATATTGTATTGAAAAAAAAAAATGATAGTTTGTATTCTGTACAATTTATAAGAGAATATTTTTTTATTTTTATAATTAGAAATTTTAATATTTGCATATTTTCGATTATATTAATAAATCTTAGAATGATTATTTTAAAAGGGTTTAATTAATTATTTCATGTCATCAACATCTCACACTTCTTTGAAAATTATTTTATTATTGTGCAACTTCATATACTTGACGCAACGAGAATAAAAATATCCTGCGACCTGGCCGGTGTAATACACTTGATAGTTGCGTTGAGTACATGGTAATGTATTTGTGTAATTTAATGAAATACTTGTAACGTTGCAGTATGGAGAACCATACATGACTCCGATGTTCTAAGATTATATTTAAAATGATTTACTTGAATTAGGTTTGATAATTTCTAAAAAAAAATCCCCCGTCTTGTAAGTTAATTTCATTTTTGACAAATTCCTATAGAAACTACTTCTTTGTTGCCGATAACGTAATGCACACATAAGAATTATCCCCTTCACTTCAACTAACATTTCCATATTTCATCTACCTTTAAAAATATTATGATCTTCTTCTGGATAATTTATTTCTCAAAATTAAGTACTTAAATCCTGTTTAACGTAAAACGCTGCAGGTAAACTACCCCTTTCCATTAATCGAGCTTCACCAAAATCAATAATCCTTGCGTCCTCTACAACTCTGGTAAATATGCACAAAATTATTTGATTCTATTTAAAATTGCAGCAATTATGGTTCGCCATAGAAAAAAATTTACACACATACACACAGAGACACTTTCCGAAAATTACTTTTCTTCATGTTTTGAGGGTAGTACAATCAGAATCAGCCTTATCTCGAACACGATTTTTTTCGCGACCACAATACTTCCATTTCCTTACGGAATATGGAACTAAAACATTATCACAATGTAAACAAGATCTCTTCTCGATTCAATCTACTTCTGTTCTTATGTTCCGAGTTTATTGCTGTACTTTCATTGCTAATAGGCATTTCGTTATCAATGGCAGTATTGTACACAGTGCTTGAATTTAAGTGAAAGTTTATCCTTAATCAGCTGGTCCGCTAACAATTCCGTAAACAACGGTTCTTTCCTCGTCGAGAATATAAGTTTTGTACCCCAGTGTACAAAGCCACATTTACGGAAGTATAAGTCATGGAAAATACCTGCCAATAGTATTGTAGAATGTACATTATTCCTTCTCAAAATACATTGATATTGTTACGTATGTAAGGTTTATCAAAAGTCGTCACAATCTAACGACGTAAATATAAAGTTTTCTGTTAAAATATATTTAGTCACACATCCAAAGCTGGACACATGTTGTATTGAATAAAAATAAAGTGATACTTTGTATTCTGTACAACGTTGTTTACGTTCACCATTGGTAAGAATACTACAACAGTAAAAAAAAAAAAACCTAGCTTGCCAAGAGAAACAGAGGTTGGTGTGGTTTGATATAAATGAAGCGGGCCGGAATACTAAACAAAGTAAAGCAATATCATGGAGGCAGTGGGGAAATGAAACCACTTTACCTTGAGTGCTGTGCACTTGTGTTACGTACGGTCAGTCTGCAGGGAATTAAAAAAGTTCACAGCACACCGAGATAAACCTAACGTGTGTTTATTTAAAGTCTTTTTATATTTCATTCCGCTGAAACTTAATCTTTTTGTCTCACTAATATGATGATGACGTCTGTTTGTTTTTGTTTCAGATTGTGTTCCATTTCATAACGCAGTCGTTTTGTTTCTGATCCTCTCTACCCGCCTGCTATCTGATTACTTTTTGTTTTTGATTCTTTTTTGTTATTAATATAGTAAGTTGAGTGATTTGCAGAACTCGCTTATACTTTGATTACATTGCATTTACTATTAGGTAAATTCAATGTTAAATAAGTTTTCAATTTATTAAATACATTTTTAAAAACCCAATTACTGTTCAATTTTTTGCAGTAAAACAATATTTCAAAAGAATAAATTCATATGTAAACAGAAACGTTCTAATCTTGTTCATTGAATTTTTCTAGTTACATTTAAAAATAATATCTCTAAATTAAAAATAATACTATGACAATGACAATTACGCAACTCTCTCGAATAGTCGGCAGGCGCAGTTACGTAATAGTTATACACGCTTCTCGGCTAGCCGTGCACGTGCAGTGTCTTTGTCAAGGCCGTACACTCAAGTAGCTTTCTAGACTGTTCGAGCACTCTTAACTAGGCAAGATAGGTGGGCACGCGGCCAGGGAGTATGTAAAATTATTATGGCACACTTGCGAGATCTATATTAGCAACACCGGTCAGGTTAGAAGTTATTTACACCTGTCGAAATAGTAGAGTGCGGATCAAGTGATTGTTGCTTATTAGTGGAAAGTGAGTATTGTGTTATAATTTATGCGGAACTGTAATAGTTGACATTATTATTGCATGTGGACGGATTCAGTTTGAATTATTGTAAAGGGTGTTCCATATAAAACGCAACCCATCTATGTCAGTAATTACATTTAAATAAAAAAGTCATATGTAAAGTATTTAATTAAATATTTTATTTCCAAACTTTACAATACTTAAAATTCTAGAGTAAATGCTGGAAGTGGCCGCCATCTTCATGAATACACGCTTCCACCCTTTTCACTGTTTCTTGCAACTTTTTTAGAGTATTTAAGTTGATATTTAAAACAGCTTGTTCGATATTGACCTTCAGTTGTTCAAGTGTTCGTGGTTTGTTGCTGTAGGCTCTTCCTTTGAGGTAACCCCAAACAAAAAAATCTGCCGCAGTAAAATCTGGAGATCTTGGTGGCCATAAACCACGACCAACAACGCGATCACCAAAGAATTCGTTAACGAAAACAGAAGTTGAATGTGCGTAGTGTGATGTTGCACCGTCATGTTGGAACCAACAGTATCGATCTTCCTCTTCCAAAAGTGCAATGAATTGCAATAAAATATTCTGATATCGTTCTGCAGTAATGGTGTACTCGAAGAAAATAGGACCAATAATTTTTTTTTGTGATATCGCACACCAAACGCCCATCTTCTGCGGGTGCAATTGTTTTTCATGATACGCGAAGGGATTTTCAGCACTCCAAATCCTACTGTTCTGGCTGTTTACGTAGCCGTCCAGATGAAACCACGCCTCGTCTGTGAAAAAAATCGAGTCCATAACATGAATACCCTCACGCACAAATCGACGAAACCAATGAAAATATGTTAGCCGTTTTTCTTTGTCTTGGTCAAGAAGATGATGAACTGTTTGAATTCGATATGGTCGTAACTTTAATTTTTTTTGTCGCCCGATAAACGGTTGTTGTTGGTAAATTAATTTCAGCTGACAAGCGTCTAATTGATTTTTTTTGCGAGGAAAATAATCGGTCTTTGATTTCAGCGACTATGTCTGCATTCAACACTGCCATAGATCTTTTGTTTTCCTTGTTATTGACAGAACCTGTCTCTCGAAATTTAGCCACTAACCTAAAAACCGATATCTTGTTAGGTGCTGGTTTATCACGGTACTTACGGCAAAAAGATTCTTGCATTGCAACCACTGATCGCGTGCTAAAGTACGACTCAAGAATAAAAACACGTTCGTCTTGTGAAAAAACCATTTTCTCTCTAACAATGCACTGAGCGTTATCATCGCTTTGTGATAGGTATCAGTGGCAGTTTACTGCGCCGGCGCAATGTTCGATTGTTGGACGAGTCTATTCCAGTAAAAAGTAGGGGAGTTTGGAGGTAAATTCAAATATTACTGAAGGCTGATTAGTGGGTTGCGTTTTATATGAAACACCCTGTATAAGAGTACCTTGTTTATTTCAAATTGTTATTTCTGAATCATTTAAGCTGGTAATTAGTGACTTCACGGTGTTTGTATTTTATTTCCACTGCGCAATTCGACAATCCGTAAAACCGTCGAAGCAATAATATGTATAAATTAAAAATAATGTGTTTCTATTTTTATGTTTGCATATGTTTTTATTATGCCATGTAAAAAAATTATGCTTTAGAAGATTAGATCGATCCATCCTTGCCACTCATCGAGACAATATAAGGCGACCAATTTTCATATTTCAAATTTGGTCCGCGTCAACCAATAAATTATATAGACTATAAAACAGGTTAATTACCTGCTGTCGCGTTTCTCTGAATCCTAATTACGGGATTACTCGAGTTTCCACACCAATGGTGTCATCGTCAGATCCAATATGATTAAGGTTAAAACAAAATTTATCGATGTATATTCATCTCGTCAAATAATAAAAAAACAACACATACATTGCACAAAATAGTAAATAATTAACAAATATTAAAACGAAATAACAACGAATGAAAAATAACATGCGGCCGTCACGAACCTGTACAGGACGCTCCCACGGTAAACGTCACGGTTCGTGACGGCCGCATGTTATTTTTCATTCGTTGTTATTTCGTTTTAATATTTGTTAATTATTTACTATTTTGTGCAATGTATGTGTTGTTTTTTTATTATTTGACGAGATGAATATACATCGATAAATGTTGTTTTAACCTTAATCATATTGGATCTGATGATGACACCATTGGTGTCGAAACTCGAGTAGTCCCGTAATTAGGATTCAGAGAAACGCGACAGCAGGTAATTAACCTATTTTATAGTCTTAAACCGTTTCTGGAGGCAAATAAAAAATGTTTAAATTATATAGCTCTTCACTGCTTCTTCCACATCATACCTTTACTTCATTTAAAGTTCTGCTTTTAGAGTTCCAAAGATTTTCACGGCCAGCTTCCACACAGTTGGAAAGACTATTGCCCAGCCTGTTAGACCGTGGTATCGGTAACAATTATTTGGCACTGTAATCTACCAAGATGATACAACAGTTCCTGAGAACAGTGTAGGAAAATAGAGGTCTGCTCCCGTCGGGTGGTGTGTATAGTGTGCCGTTCTCGTGTACATCGGCACCACGAAGCGCAGCGTGATCATAGCCGCTATTGTCACATGAGGCAGTCGGAGAAGTATGAGATGGCCGAGCGCATCCGACATTCACCCTACAACGCTGATATTTGCGTTCTCTATGAGGAGACCAAGACCTTATCCTCGGAGAGTGCCTCCTACACTCGGCTCCACATGGAGTCCGTGGAGATCTTTAAATATGTTCACGGTGAATATAAGAGAAAAAACGCTTCCTATTAAACAGGATTTGCCATGCTGTGCTCCCAAACTAATCAAATAGCACTTGATGCTGTTTTCCAGCTTTTATCGTGCTGGATTCAAAGTCTATATTAGTGTCCCTTCTTAAGAAAAATACACACTGGGATGATTTGGTGTACACCGTGCCAATTGTTACCGATACTGATGATGGTCTCTGATGGTGTTTCCAAAATGTCCGTGTGCATAGACCACAGCGGATAAACGTTTGAACTACATTTTCATATGGGAAAGTGTCGCGTTTTATTAGGCTAAAGATAATAAGGAATGGAGGAGATTTTGCGGGAAAAAATGATTAATGAGGTATCTGAGAAATTATTGTATAACCAAAATTGGAAGCTAGGATATGAGAGCGGAGTCGTTCTGACAAGAACTCCCTTTAATTGTAATAATGTAGTTTGGTAGTTTTAGTAGTTACTGATCCTGAAGAAAATACTCGATATACAGTAGTTGTGATGATTTTCCTAACTTTTCGGACCCAGGTATCATTGTTGACAGTATTGTTATAAATCGGGTTTGTTAGGCCATGGTCCACAGTGTTGTTGTTGTCAACAACGTTTTAGGCCCACCGCCAGAGGTCATCATCAGTATATAGATTGGCACGCTGTCTGTCAATTCACCTCATAGATGAAGTACCGATTATGTGTTTTACCGAAGAACGCCTTTTAAAAACGTTTATCGGCATATACCAGCAGAATATAAACTGGAAAGCAGCACAAAATGCTATTCGATTGGCTTGGAAGCACATCATGTCAAATCGTACAAAATAGGCGGCTTTCTCCCGAGATGAATTGACACCTTCAAGTGGCTGTTGCTTGAAGCAGCCAGGGAAGTTTTCCGTGGCGGAGCATGCACTCTCCAACGCTGATCTTCGCGTTCTCTTTGAGGACACCATCTTATCCTTGGAGAGTGCCTATTATACTCGGCTGCACATAGAGTTCGTGGACATCTTCAAACATGGTGCCGTCGCGATGAATAGAAGAGGAGAATGACTCCTATTAAACAGGATTTGGCATGCTGTTCTCCCAAGCCAATCAGACAGCACTTCGTGGTGATTGTTTGATGCTGCTTACCAACTTATATCGTGCTGGTACAAACGTTTTTAAAAGTGGTCTTTTTCAGGCAAAGCACCTACTAGCTCATATCTGAGGTGATTTGGCGGACATCGTCTGGACACTCCAATGGTGGCGCCGAAACGTTTGTCAATAACGTAACCACAGACCACGGCCTAATATCCCGGCTGATAAGAATAATTTCAACAAAGATACCTGGGTCCGAAAGGTTAGGAAAATCATCACACATTAATGTGTATCAAGTATTTTCGTTAATATCAGTCACTAATAAAACCTCTCCACAGACATCACTATAACAGGGAGTTCCTTTCAGGGAGACTCCGCTCTGATATCCTAGCTTCCAACTTTGGTTATGCAAAAATTTCCGATATTTCATTAATCTTTCTCCTACAAAAACTCCTTCTTACCTTATTATATTTTCGTCTACAACAAATATGAACCTCTGTTAATGACGACAATTGTGGATCACAGCCTAACAGCCCGGCTGATATTAATAATTTCAACCCTTAAATTCGTAGTCATCGTCAATCAAAGAAATTTTCCGGTGAAGCGTTTGTGAGGATCGATCAAAAAATATAACACAAATTTTAAATTATTTAATTTTAATTTACACAAATTAAGAATTCTCTTATAAAGTTCGTAAAGTTCTACAGTTATTGTGTAATTTAGAATTCTCTAAATTAATGACGGTGTTTTTAATACCAATAGTGAGTGAAACATGATACAAATAACTTTTAATAATTACATAATTGGACATCCCTCTAATTTCTATTTAGCTATATGTTTTACTAAGCTATATATGTTGACAGGTATATGTATAAACGTTTTCTGTATCAATTTTAATATTTAATTGTTCATTACTGCTTTTATAATTAATTAAAAATACCATTACATTATCAATAATTTAAATTGTATTATTGTATAAATTAAGTTCTGTGATATAATTTTCTCGTTGTCTTTAAAATAAACATATGATGATGTAAAACTAACCATCTCAACTCCTTTGCGTATACAATGATACACAAATACGCACGCTCACGCGACCGCGCACACACACTCACATACACAAGCACGTTCACTCAAAAATAATTGTTCTGTTGTGTTTGACATTTCTTTTATATTCATACACCTGATGATGACAATAAACATTGTCGAAACGTCGACACAAATAATTTAATATCTTTTGACCGATCCTGACAAATCCTATACCGGAAAAATAATTTCTAAAATATTGAAACCGGCCGTAAAAGCTTAAGAACTTGCAGGTATGTTTGTTTTGAAACATTTTTTAGAAACTCGTTAATGTTTAGCACGTCTGTCATAAATGTGGTACAAGTTAATGCACAGTAAGTAAAACGGTGTCACGTTACTTTACAGTTAAGCGCATGCACGTTGTTTACTGTGTGTGCAGCGAGTTTAGTGGATATTGTATTACGTCGCTTGACAAGTAGCTACGGTGTTGTGTGTGGCCCACGTATTTATATGTAATAACGGTGAATTCATTGCAACTATACCGAGCTGCTGGCTTTTATTAAGTTTAAAAATATAATTTTGCAATAAATCGTTTTACGACTAAAACGTCTGTAGTTACCTTCCTTTCTTTTTGACATGATAATGTCTTATGGCTGGGGGTCATTTGAAAATTTCTGTAACGCATCACGCTGCATGACGTCATCATTTACCAGCCGGGAATCGTTAACTAAAACCGCGACCGCTAACGTGCTAACGTCCGTCGCAGATTAAAGACCTAACAAGCAAACAACACTGCATAGCTGTAGATAGGTATGTAACCAATCAGTCAGTCAGTAACCATAATAATGTTGCGTTTAGCTGGCGGCTGAAAGACATTATCATGCTCTTAAGCTTTTACCATTTGGTAAACGGTACTTTAGTTTTTCACCTCTCTTCCTCAAGGTGTCTTTTAATCGCCTTTCAGTGGTACCTGAAAGAGACGTAGATTTGATTCAAAATCCAGTGGACGTTATGCTAAAAATTGGTAAACTGTATTCGATTAAAAATGGTGTTCGTATTCTCTGTCTTCACCTTAAACGTTGGTGTGCTCTCTCTCTCTCTCTCTCTCTCTCTCTCTCTCTCTCTCTCTCTCTCTCTCTCTCTCTCTCTCTCTCACTCTCTTTATCTCTCTCCAGTGGTTGATTTCTAAAATCATAGGTGCCGGAACGCATGAATCAAAAGTTGTACAGACACAAATATACTTATATTTCTTATTACCGTATAAGCTTACAACCGGTTATTACAAAGGAGGTGTCAACATTTTCAAAGCCTTATAAAATATGTAAACTTGTATCTAAAAAGTTATTAAAGTTTACTGATACTTCTAAAGAGCTTCAACGTCAGGTTAGCAGCAGGATATTCGAAAACGTATCACTGATGATGGCGTCATCACTCTATCAAACTTTAAGTGATGGTTCCGGTGGTTCGGACATTTTAAAAAGTTTCCATAGTTTCATCATTGTGTCGTCATATTGTTTGTTTCTTGACCTTTCCTTACTCCTTGTGTCCAATGCTGTACGATGGCCAGAAATCACCTCTCTCACATTCACTTGAAGATATTGCTATTGATTCAATAGCATATTTCAAGGTAGAAAGACCCCGGAAAAAATTCTAGAATGCACGTATTCTAGGAAGCTCCCAATCAGTTACCTTTCATGTAGTTTACTTTTTTTTTTAATAAAATCATTTTCTCCATAGGTTATGCGACATTTTCCAACGATAGTAGTGTACACAAAGATTAGTGCTGGTGTTTTATTTTGACAAATGTTTAATTTTGTAGTGGGGCTGATGTTTAAATAGTAGTAGTAAATTTTGTAATAGTTAGGTGTTTTTCCATGTATTTTATTCGGTAATTTATTTTTAGATCCAGGAGTTTCCAGAACGCCGTTCCGGCGAGTTCCCCCTGAAATCAAGCCCTATCACTCTCTCTCTCTCTCTCTCTCTCTCTCTCTCTCTCTCTATCCATATAAACATAGGAATTCTCAGTGTTTACTTATCCATTTTACGTTTGTCTGTCTGCTTGGCGTATGTGTTATGATAACTTTTGAACGCATCAACGGATTTTCTTCACACTCAAAGAATGTGTGTACATAATTTTACTCTACAGAATTCTATTGTTTTTGAAATTGTTTTCCTAAAACATGGGAGCGGGAGACAAAATTTGAGGGATCAAAATTCTGGAAGATACCAGAAGGCTATCTGCCAGATTAAACAGGATCTGGCATGCTGTGCTCTGAAGCCAAGAGGATAGCGCTTGATGCGGATTGGTTGACGCTGCTTGCCAGCTTAGAACGTAGCGGTACAAAGGTTTTTAAAGTGGTCCTGTTGCGGCAAAACATTCTCTAGCTCATCTCTGAGGTAACTTGGCAGAAACTGTTCCCGTCTAGACACCGATGACCGCCTCCGATGGTGGGGCCAAAATGCTTATCACTTACGACAAATATGGACCACGGTCTAATAGCGCCGATGATAAGAATAATTTCAACAAAGTTACGAAAGCTTAGGATAATCATCACAACCAATGTGTCTTAAGTAATTACGTCACGATCAATCACTAATAAAACCACTATACAGACATTATCTCTCTATAACAGGGATTTCCTTTCAAGGAGGCTCAGCTCTTATATCCTAGCTTCCATCTTTGGTTATGCAATAACTTCAGATATCTCATTGACCGTTATTACAAAACGGTAATTAACCCTCTCTCCCACAAAACCTCCTTCCTACCTTATTACCTTTCGCCTACTACAAATGTGAAACTTCAGTTAATAACGGGAACTGTGCATCATAGCCTAGCAGCCCAGTTAATAATACTAATTTCAATTATTTTAAAATATACCTTATCTGATCCGTTAGCGATATTGTAGTTTAATATTCCACTACATGTTTCGGGAATTAAATTCCCATCATCAGATAAAACTTCTTCTTCCTAATATATAGGAGTCGTAGGTGAAATTATTGAAAACACATACACACACGAACGAATAAAACAAACACAACTGTTAAAAATGACATAACTAAACACCTCGGATGATATGTGACTGTCAGGCGCTGCGCACTGTCTTCATTAGCTGTGTGAGTACGGTGTTTTAATTATGTCATTTGTAACAGTTGTGTTTGTTTTATTCGTTCGTGTGTATGTGTTTTTAATAATTTCACCGACGACTCCTATAAATTAGGAAGAAGAAGTTTAACTGATGATGGGAATTTAATTCCCGAAACATGTAGTGGAATATTAAACTACAAGATCGCTGACGGATCAGATAAGGTATATTTTAAATTAATTGAATCTTATAAGCCATCTGGAGACCATTTATATGATGAATACTAATTGCAACAATATTGAAGCCGTTCTTGGAAGCTTAAGAACTTGCAGGTATCTTGGTTTTGAAACGTAACACAGAAACACGTTAACGTTTAACAATTCTGCCATAAAAGTGGCACAAGTTAATATAGAGTAAAACGATGTCACGTTACTTTACAGTTAAGCCATGCACATTGTTTACGGTTTGCAGCAAGTTTACTGGATATTATATTACACCGTTTGACAAGCAGCTACGGTGTCCTGTATTGCCCACGCATTTATACGTAATAACGTTGAATTCATTGCAACTATACCGAGCCGCTGGGTTTTATTAAGTTTTGAAATATTATTTCGTAACTCGTTTTACGACTATAACGCCTTCCGTTATCTTCTTATCTTCTTCCTTTTAACTCTCTTCCTCATGATGCCTTTTAATCGCCTTCGCTACACTGGCATTTAAGAGTGACGTAGATTTGATTCAAAATTGAGTGGACTTTATTCTAAATATCGGTATGAAGAACCATACATGACTTCCACGTTCTAGGATTTATATTTAAAATCATTTTCAAAATGAAATATTTTCATAAAAACTAATTATTTTTTCAGCCTTAACCACATTACTGTGGTCACTAACGTATACAACCTCACGTTACTGCACTTGATTTTCACTGATGATGGCAGTTGATGGCACTGCCGAAACGTCTGGTTTTGCAGAAAACATTGGACCACGGCTAAACAGCCTGGGAAGGAATTTGAACAACAAACTACTTCTTTGTTGCCGATAACGTAGTACACATAAAAAATTATCTCCTCCTCTTCAACTATAATTTTAAATTATAGAAAATTACCCCCCACCTCTTCAAATACCATTTTACTTTTATACATATTCATCTACCTTTCTACAGTGCATTATTATAACCTTCTTTTTAAGATAATTTATTTATCAAAATTAAGTACTTTACTCTTGTTAAAATATAAAACGTTGCTGGTAAACTACCCCTTTCCCTTAAACGATTTTCACGAAAAACAACAGGCCTTGAAACCTCTGCAACTCAGGCACATATGCAAACAATTATTTGATTCTGTTTGAATTTGCGGCAGTTATGGTTCGCCATAGAAAAATTCTACACACAGACACATACACAGACACTTTTCGTAAAATGACTTATCTTTATGTTTCGAGGGTAGTATAATCAGAATCAGTCCTTATCTCGAAAACGATTTTTTTCGCCGTCACCATACTTCCATTTCCTTATGAAACATATAAAAATTTCCTTATTCCTTATAAAAATTGGTACACTACATTCGATTAAAAGGAATGCCTGTGTTCTAAAAATTCACCTCAAACACTGGTTTTTTCTTTTTCTCTCACTCGACTTTCAAACTGTCTCATTCAGTCTGTCTCTCTCAGTCCCTCTCTCTCTCTCTCTCTCTCTCTCTCTCTCTCTCTCTTTCTCTCTCTCTCTCTCTCTCTGTCTAAACATAGCAGTTCTCCAATATGTTTTCACGGTCGAAGTCCTAATTATTAAAATTACTATGCGGGTTGTAAGGCCGAGGTCTTCCAGTTTCTTCGTATCAAAGGTGTTAATTACTCGACCAGACGTTTCGGCTTCACCTATGTCTGCCATCTTCAGTGTAAGAACTTAGAAAACTGACAAATGTCCCTTCCAAAGCGAAGTAATTGGAAGACCCTTACAGCCTAGATAGTAATTTTAACAATAGGAGATTTCAGTGTTTACTCAACAATTGACGTTTATGTGTCTGTGGTATGTAATGTCTCACAATAACTTTTGAACCCATCCACTGATATTATTCAAACGTGGCAGGCCTGTCCATACTTTTACCCTACACAATCCTTTTGTTTTTGAGATTAATCCACTAAAACATGTGGACGGGAGAGAAATGTTAGTGGGGTAAAAAGTTTGGAAAAATCAAAAAGTCAACGTACGGCATCAAGTTAAAAGAATTCTTAACCAAAATATACCAGATTCATTTTTAAAAATTTCAATATTTGTAGACGCCTGGGCCAAAAACATTTTGGGAACTTTAATAAAATTTGAAAAAATGTATGTCGCGTATCAAATTAAAGAAAACTAGATTACAATAAACATTTCTGCTGGACTTATACTTTAAGACTCTAAACAAACTGTAATATGTTACTTTTAAATACTCACCTCCGCTTTTATTCAACACCTACCCGGAAGGTATTTTTAAAGAAGCTTTAAACTAATGTGATGTGGGAATCTCTGTGAACGGTGAAAGAATAAATAACGTACGTTATGCGGATGATACTTTTACGCTGCTACGTATTCTCAGTCCTCTTCTACGGTGTAGAATCTTGGACTTTGACTGAAGCCATAAACTAACAAATTTGAATTTTTCTAAATGCGGCTTTACCGTAGAATGCTGAGCATTTTATGGACAGCGCATATAATTAATGTTGAAGTTCTTAGAAAGATGAAGAAAGGCAGGGAAGTTATTAACACAGTGAAGATAAGAAAGCTTCAGTATCTGGGACATCTCATGAGAAATGAACAGAAATTTTACTTATTTCAATCTAAACAACAGGGAAAAGTACTTGGATAGAGAGGAGTTGAGTGACCGAGAATTTCCTGGCTGAGAAATTTAAGGACCTGGTTTGGAATGAATATAACTGACTTATTGCGTTCAGCAGTACAGAGAGTTAAAATAGTCTGTTGAATATCCAACATCCGAAATGGATAGAAACTATCCAAAGAAGAGTATAATAAAATAATGTTTACATTTAAAACTACATTAAATTATGATAAAACCTTTTTCATTACCGACTGTATAATTAATTTTTTTCTTTGATAGTCTTACTGCTGAAATAGTTATTCAACAACACACTTTTAGTGTTTATTCGTACAACCAATTTTACGCCAATACTTTATGTGGTTAATCACATAATATAAACTTTATGAGTTTCATAAATATATATTTTTTTTGTCAATTACTTATTTTGTACGGTAATACTTAAAATATAGTGTTGGAATTAATGTAATTTAATTCATTTATTATATTATAATCTCCAAGTCATGTGTTTAAGTAGGCGTATTTAATTGTAATATTTGTAAACACTTATTTAGTCACCGCCTTGTGACTCCTTTAAGAAGTTTAATAACAATGCGTTTCAAAGATGAATCCTCATCATCAGTTATATAAAAACACCAATCCTTCTTGAGAAGTTGTCAAAAAATCAACAATTTTTACCAAACATCACAAAATTTGTACCATTTTCACCACGTCGCGACCTGTTGCACGCCACTTCAATAACATTTTTTTTATTTTTTGACGACTTCTCTAAAAGGACTGGTTTTTTTTTATAACCTGATGATGAGGATTTATCCTTGAAACGCGTAGTTATTGAAAGTCACAAGACGGCGAGTATCCAAGTGTTTACAAATATTACAAATGAGTATTTAATTTATTTTTATTTTTTCCCTGTCTGAGTCCTAACACAGTCTCTCTCTCTCTCTCTCTCTCTCTCTCTCTCTCTCTCTCTCTCTCTCTCTCTCTCTCTCAAACACAAACACACTAATATACATAAATAATAATTCTTTCAAATGAGACAATGATTTATATTCTTTTTCCTGGCGAAGTACTATGTAAATTCAACTTCATTGTTTTCCTGAGCGCACGCACACCCGTTTCGTATAAGTGTATTGTATCTGAAGGGTGAGACAGAAAAAAGGGACGAGCGAGCCAAAGACTACTGCCCTTTTTTTATTGTTTTAAAACGTTAAGTTTGATATTTTCGTGTTTCGTAAATTTGTTTTTTTTTTCAATACATACAAATGAATGCACGGTTTCGCTTTGTTTGCCTTCATTATAGGGGTTGCTGGAGAACGCTGAGTTCAGCTGGATCAACCGACCCCTTTACGCATTCACAACGTTTACGTTTGCGTTTGCTCTTCATCCCTCGACTGAGTAGGGGGTTGGGGGTTGAGGGCTGGTGTGTGACGACGTGTACTGACTGCGTACGTGTCTTCACTTGCAATTCGCTGCCCCCCAAACACTTGTGAATATCCTGTCTCCAATAATAATAAGAAGAAAAACAGAGACGTTTTCTGCTTTGGCAAATGTTTTTCATGAATTTCTGCCTTAAAAAAATATTCTTCTGAATAAACCTCGTAGAACATTCCTTAAGGGAAACGCGATTTAAAAACAAAATACTTTGGAAATTTGCGTTGTAAAATTGTATTGTATTGAAAAGAAGAAAATAGGGTTGCAAAAAAATTTCTTGAAAGTAGCATGAGCGAAGAATATAGAAACGAACAGAGCTTCAATTTTAATTTGACAGAGTTTGTTATGTAACTATTTTTCTATTTATAAACCGTAATAACAAATCAACATAGAGACGAGAGACATATATCTGTTAACGGAAGACATTGTTGTTGTTGTTTTTATAAGCGAATTGACCATTTAGGATCACGCTACAACTTTATTTCTTTTTCTTTGCCTGGAGTTTCCTCTGTCTCCAATACTCCTTCATACGGTCACTGGCTTGTTTCCTTTGATCTTCTGTCCAAGTTCGTCCACCTCTATTAGGTCTTCCTGCATCTTGAAACAATTCCAGATTTTTCACTGTACTCCCAAATTCACTTGTTTCTAACATTTGGGACTCCGTGATATTCGACTTTTCTAAATCCTTTCTAACTTCCTTAATCCACGTTGTAGTGGTCTTCTTCTTCCAGAGGTAGTCGAATATTTGTTTGGTTAATCGATTTTTGTCCATTGTGTATAGATGTCCGAGAAATGTCAGCCTCCTCCTCCGCATAGTCTCCGACATTCTTTCCACGTTCTGGTAGACTTCCCTATTGCTTCGCAGCTTCCATCCATCTTCAGTCCGAACTGCACCCATGATTTTTCTTAGAATTCTCCTTTCCAAGACTTCTAGTTTGTCGAGGTTATAGTTCATCGAGAGGCATTCACTGGCGTAGAGACATTCCGTTTTTACGACGGTGTTGTAATGCCTTATTTTGGCATTCCAGGAGATGCATTTCTTGTTGTAGATATTTTTTGTTAATCCATATGCTCTTTCCATTTTTAGAATTCGATCTCCAACAGCTGCTTTTTCTAATCAATTCTCCTGTATAGTCTCACCCAGGTACTTGAACTTTTTGACTCTTTCAATTCGTCCTATCTCCGTTTCAAGGAATTTTGGTCCATGTTTGTCATTTGTCATAAATTTGGTCTTTTCAACTGAGATCCTTAGTCCTGTTTGGCTGGCTATCTTTTCCAAGAGATTGATTTGTACGGTTGCTTCTTCTGGGTTTTCTGATACATTGTTGTTTGTAATATCGTAATTTTAATTTCCATAAATCAAAACAGTTTGTCTAAGCCAAATATCATAATCTAAAATGGTATTCTGAAAATATTTATGGTAATTGTATTTCTTCACATTTAAAAAGTATAAAGCACTATCGGTTTTGTTATGAAAACTTTGGCTTGCCGAGCTTTAAGGCCGCGGTCCAATGTGGTTTGATGCAAACATTTTGGCCGTGCCTTCGACGACCATCTTCAGTGCAGAAGGCTACAAAACACTGACACAGGTTTCGTAGTCAGTGGCTGCATTGCATTGCATTATGGATGCGGGGTGTCTTTGCACCCGTGGCTTATTTGCAGCATCTGGAACGTGTCCAATGGCTGCCAGAAGTGAACTTAGTGCTGGTACATTGTCGACTGGTGACCTAAAACTGGAAAAGGAACCCGCCAACCAGTTAACTGCGAAGGCGGGGGAGTATAACTTTATTTTGATTTGTTTGGTGCACTGCCGCTGGTACCGATTCGACCAACAGATGTTGCCCGTTTCAAGTACAGTCAGCAGACGCCCTGAGGGCGTCGGTCGCTCCCCGCGAGGCGGAGAGCCTCCGTGCCAATGATTGATGACAGCGACAAGCAGCCGGCTCAGCTTGCTAGGAGGTGGGCAGGAAGGAGAGAAGGACAGTTTAGGTGAAAAACTCTGGTCTGGGACTGATGTTTACACTTTGTTTTGGTTGAATTTAAAGAGGATGGCGTTATGACGGGTCATCAAGAAGCGCCCGGGGGCGCTTGACCCGAATGGGCGGTGGTGGTTCTGATGCACTGATGGTTCGTAGGTATGGGAAGGTGGAGGTCGAGGCTTTAGCAAAGAGAGTTAGAGCCAGCGACCGGACAAAGGAAGTCAAGGTAAGAACACGGAGACCCCTTCGAATCACGTCGTTCCTTACAAACCAAGGGGACCCCGTCAAGGATCGGAGGGTTCGGGACTGGAAACCTTCCAGGCTACATCTGTTGGTGGTGGATAAAAGAGACCACCAGGCGGGTGCCGTATAGGTCAGTACAGACCTGAGAAAAAGCAGATAGATTGTAAGTTTCGTGCGCATGGCCAGGCGGCTGCGACACGAAAGGAAAGGAGATAATTTGGCTTGGACGCCGCGAGCCTTGGCAAGGGTTTCCGTCACGTGGGCGTTGAAGCAAAGGCGACGATCTAGCCGAACGCCTAAATACTTCACCGATTCTTTGTAGGCGATGGGCCTCCCTTCTAGGGAGAGGGGCTGGCATCGGGAGATGGACTTACGGGTGAAGCAGATCGCCTCGGATTTCTCCGTGTTGATCGTCACCCGCCATTTCCTTAGCCAGTCCAGAAGCTGGTTCAACTGACGCTGCAGCTTTTTACTCGCAAATCGCGGGGACAGGGAGCTGCAGTGATACATAGCGTCGTCAGCGAACAAAGACAACGTGACTCCGGGCAAGACAGGGGACAGAACAGGGACGAGGAGGGATCCCTGTGGTACGCCGGCGGCGACGGGTCGAACTGTAGAACAGGACCCGTCTACGCTCACCCAGAAGGTTCGGTCGCTGAGATACGACCGGAGGAAAAACACTATGGCCGATGGTAGAGGGGAATTGGCAAGTTTGAAGATAAGGCTTTCGTGCCAGACTTTATCGAACGCCTTGCTCATCCAACAGTACGGCGGCCGTAGCCGCTCGCCTGTTGGTGGCGTCTGACAAGTGCGTAACAACGCGGACCAATTGAAGCGTGGTCGAGTGCTCTCTGCGAAACCCGAGCTGTTCACTTCGGCTGAAACCATCTAGCAGCGGCGAGGTGCGATCCAGCAGGAGACGCTCGGACACCTTCGAGATGACTGGCAAGAGAGAGATTGGTCGATAGCTTTCAGGAAGCATGCGCGGCTTGCGAGGCTTCGGAATCATTACGATATTGGCTGTTTTCCACAGGCCGGGAAAGTACTGAATCTACAGACTCCATATGCAGGCGAGGTAAATACTATATATAATAACAAAACTATATACTTTTGTTTATTACAATTTTGGAGTTCACAGATTTCCGTTTAGCACGTTTCAATTTGCTTACCAAATACCAGAAGAACACAGTTTTCGAATATCCATTGCTACAAATTTCTTTCCATCATTTTATAAATTTTGTGTAGTATGATATAGAAATTTTAAAATACAAAAACCGTTTGCGTTGCGGCATGTATTGTTTTTGTAATAAAGTTTGATGTTAAACTTGTTCTTGTCGATAAATTTTGTGAAATACCTTTGTCAGTTTTGCTAATAACTTTTCTATTTTCTTGACTTTGTATAAAGTATAACGTTTTTGCATATACTGTTTCTGTTGAAATTGATTATGATTAATTTTTTTTTCCACGTTGCGTGAGATAATGCGAGTAGCCTATGGTGATCGCGAAAAAAAATCGTGTTCAAGATAAGGGCTGATTCTGATTGTACTATCATCAAAATATGAAGAAAAGTTATTTTCCGAAAAGTGTATTTTGTATTTACGAGCATGCCTGTGGGTTAAATGATTCCTATAGGGAACGATAACTGTCGCAAATTCAAACAAAATAGAAACATTTTTTGCGTATATATGCTCGAGTTGTAGAGGACTCAAGGCCTAATGATTCATTAACCAGAGGCCATTAATGATGATCGGTTAAGGGGAAGAGATAGTTACCTCCAACATTTTACGTTTCAAGAAGTGTAAATTACCTAATTTTGATAAATAAAGTATCCTGGAAAGAAGGTCATAATAATCCACTGTAAAAAGATAGATGAAATATATACAAATATAAAATGGTATTAGAAGGGGTAGAGGGTTATTTTTCAGAAGCTAAAATGATAGTTGAAGAAGGAGGAGATAATTTTTTATATGTGTACTACAATATCGGCAACAAAGGAGTAGTTTCTATGGAAATATTTTTTTCAATTTGTCAGACATAACACTCGACTTAAAGGAGCATACCTGACATGTTAGAAATTATCAAACGGAATCAGAACAAATGATGTTAAATATAAATCTTAGTACATGGAATTCATGTATAATTCTCCATACACATATATTATTTTCCTTAACAGTTCATCATTTTTAGAAATATTAATTTTTTATTATTTTCAATTAATACATGCATAATTTTAAAATATTAGTGTTCGTTTCTCTTTGTATATTTTACTTCCATATTCCTTAAAGAATGGAAGTATGGTGATGGCAAAAAAAATCGTGTTCGAGATTATTGCAGATTCTGATTGTACTACACTCAAAACATAAAAAAAAGTCGTTTTCCGAAAAGTGTCTGTGTGTGTGTCTGTCTGTCTGTGTAGATTTTTTTTCTATGGCAAACGATAACTGCCGCAAATTCAAACAGAATCAACTATTTTTTTGTATACAGTCCTGATCTGTAGAGTACTCACGGCCTATTGTTTTTGGTGAAGATCGGTTGAGGGAAAGGGGTAGTTTACCTGCAACGGTTTTTTTTTATCAAGGAAAATTTTTTTTTGGCAAACGATAACAGCCGCAAATTCAAACAGAATTAAATAATGTTTCGTATACAGCCCTGAATTGTAGAGTTCTCATGACCTATTGTTTTTAGTGAAGATCGGTTAAGGTGAAGGGGTAGTTTACCTATAACGTTTTATGTTTTAACAAGGGTATTTCCTATGGAAAAGATAACAGCCGCAAATTCAAACATAATCAAAAGATTATTTGCATACAGCCCTAAATTCTAGAGGTCTCAAGACCTATTGTTTTTGGTAAAGATCGGTTAAGGGGAAGGGGTAGTTTACCTGCAACGTTTTTTTAACAAGGGTATTTCCTATGGCAAACGATAACAGCCGCAAATTCAAATAGAATCAAATAATTATTTGCATACAGCCCTGATTTGTAGAGTACTCAAGATCTATTGTTTTGGTGAAGATCGGTTAAGGGAAGGGGTAGTTTACCTGCAACGTTTTTTTATCAAACGTATTTATTATGGCAAACGATAACAGCCGCAAATTCAAACAGAATCAAATAATTTTTTGCATACATCCCTGAATTGTAGAAGTTTCAAGGACTTCCGATTTTGGTGAAGATCGGTTAAGGAGAAGGGGTAGTTTACCTGCAACCTTTTACGTTTTAACAAGAGTAAAGTACTTGAAAATTCATTTAAACTTTTTGAAACAATGGTAGTTTAAAAAATAAAATAATTTTGTTGCCAGGCAATAAAATTATAAATTTTTCATTTAGTGTAAATTATGTATGAGTTAATATCTTTATATATATAATTCTTCTGTACGTGTGTATGTCACTGAACTCCTCCATGTATAAAATAATATATCGTTCGTGGCAGGTAAGCATATCTCAGTTATGTAATGTTTACGTTTCCATTTTATTATTATGCCTACAGCAATAAAAAGGCAGGTAAGGCACACACACACACACACACACACACACACACACACACACACACACACACACACACACACACACAATTCACGTTATTTCTGGCCTCACTCATGTTTATTTTCTTACATTTGCACGCTTTTTAAATGGAAAGTGCCGAAACCCACACCAACATAACGCGTGCAAGCCGAAAAAATGGACATCAATTTGCTTACTGGCGAAGCTAGTAGTTAATGAATGGGTAGGCAAAAATCTTATCTTAAATTTTTTTTAAGGAATCACTAAAAGGACGGTGGTTCAAATCGGACGCTGAGGTAGAGTTTGCTGTAAACGAATGGTTCCACAAACAGCCGTAACAATTTTACTAGCAGGGAATCTACAGGTTAGCGCAACAGTGAAACTCATGTCTTAATGTTATTGGAGACTTCTTTTAAAATCGTTGAATAAAAAATGCTTTACAGCTCTATACGTGTTTCTATTGAACAATCCTTGTATTAGTCATACACAATAATACAACTGATTGAACTTCAAAATTTTAAACTTGTTTAGTTTCTATATATATATGTTTAATGTTACAAATAATTCAAATAACAATCTTGATCATCTGTTAGTTCAGGAGAATAACAGTGACACTTTTAATAACCGCATAAAGTAAACACTTAGAAACAACACAGGCGCTTTAACTTAACTGTTTGGACCACAGAAGTGAGGCATGCCTCAACGCTCTATGTGTACAGCGCGGGACAATCCCCCCTCCCTTCACTTCCCAATCGCACCACTACATTGCTTACATACGATGTATACAAAAAACGCTGAGGCAAGTTCAGGTTGCCTCATTCGCTTTAAACGAACTATGCCGAATCTCACCTGTCACCATCTAGCGGTCGCTCAATAAAGCACGTTTCGGTTTAATAAATTTGACAGTCACAGTAACAATGTATAATCTTTACGTTATGTAGTTCATACGTATTTATAATTTTTATTCTACAGAATTTTTTAGGGTAGGCGTTGCCTCAATTGCCTCCATGTAACTTCGCCACTGATATATATGTGTACAACGTTATCGGCAACAAAGAAGTAGTTTTTGTTAAAATTCCTTCCCGGGATATTTGGCCGTAGTCCAATGTTTTCTACAAAACCAGACATTTCGGCAATGCCATCGACTTCCATCATCAGTGAAAATCGAGTGCGATAACGTGAGGTGGTATACGTTAGTGACCACAGTACTTTGGTTAAGGCTGAAGCAGTAAGTAGAAAGAAGTAGTTTCTATGGTAATATTTCATTTCTAAAATGATTTTAAATATAAATCTTAGAATATGGAAGTCATGTATGGTTCTCCATACCGATATTATATACTGTAATTTCAAAAGCCTTGTCAAAAATATTGTATTTAGTTTTATTTGATTTTTATGTAACTATTAATTTAAAATTTATCTTATGTGTGGATATAGTTCTAACGAAGTTTCATTCTCCTTGAGACATAACAAAAATAAATTATTAAATTTTGTATAAATAATCTATAAAAAATGTTAATCAATGCTGTGAATAAATTACGCGAGGAGAATTTTTTTAATTGTAGCTTGAGGGTATAATATTGGAAAACAAATCCACGTCTTTAGAATTCTTTCTCTCAGCGATTGATTGAATACTTCAATGACTATATTTCTTCTCTGCCTTGTGTTAGATTTGGTACTGTTTGTTTCGTAAATTTTTACATTATCAGTGATGTAAAGCATTTTACGTTATTCCTAAAAATATGAGATACACTAGAGAGGGTCCGTCAAAACTCACAAGACACTGACTAAATTGTTAAGAAAATTTTAGTATTTCAATGTACAGAGCCATTATAATTCTCTCTGTACTAGGCTTGCAGCTAGGCTATACTAGTTTGAGAGTTTCTTATCTTCTTAGTTCGTCCGACGCAAGTATGGGCTGCTGAACGTCAGTGAATAGAAGTATATATAATTCTTACCATCAATATACTTATTGTATTTTTAAGATTTTACGCAACGTCGCTCAGTAGTAGATAAAAATTAACAATACCGTTACCTTAAAGTAGGTAGCGTCCAATACTTAATAATTTAAAAAGATAATATTGAATTTCAATATAAACAATATCCAGTTAAAAATAAATTTAAATCTGCAAATTTTAAATGATTAATGAAATGCCAAATAAAAATTTTAGACCTACAGGTAGAAGCGGAAATCTATTGAACCTAATATTTATAATCAAATGCATATTTGTTATACGACTTATGTTCGAGTCTCTAAAGTAATCCTATCTTGTAATCCTACAAAAAAAAATAAAACGTTCAATTATTCACATATTTTTATTTAAATAAATGTATTAAATAAGTGTGTTTTATTATTATAGAAATATAATATTTAAGTAGTTTAATTTTAATGAAAATAAATATATATTGTAATCTACGTAAATTATTAAATGAAATGCAACTCACTTTATTTCTTGTAACAATTGAAATCTCGGTTCCTGTAACAAAGAAATAATACATTTCAGAAATGTTATATAACTACATTTAATAATTTATAACTACTTAACATGTCTTATCATAAACAAGGTTTAAGAAAAATATTCTTGCAATTTTTGTTTATTTGAAAAATTATTCTATGATTGATCTACATTGATACTGCCCAACGTAGTGTCTGTTGGATATTACACGAGTATGCCAATGTCTATACAGTCTTCAAAACAATTCTTAAATGCAGTTTTTAGTGTAACCTTGAGCTCTATAAGCAATATTTCTTTTACATCGACGCTTCTGTCACCAGCTTCACACAGCACCAATGTTTGCCTATGGCATGGAAACTTGTCAAAATTCCATTCAGCTGCTGTTCCAGATTTTTATTACAGATTAAATCTCGCGATCGCTTACTTTTATCAGCAAAGGCGGCGGCTAAAGATTACAAGTACTTCTGTCTATCATTTCGGTGTAGTCAGTGGCCCCAAAACTTAATTTTAGTGTCACAGAGCTCTTAATTGACTTACCCTTTAGAGCTTAGTTTCTGGCCTTCACCATTCTTCTGACCTCTAATTCTACGATACGCTTTCTTTTATCTACAATCATACTCAGAAGTAATGAACTAATAAATTAGTTACGTTCGGTCACAGGGTCTACTACTTGAAATAAATTTTTAAGTAGGAAACTTGATGTTTCTATAGCTTCAAACACATTCTTAGGGCCATCTGTAAAGTACTTGCTTTTCTTTATATTAAACCAAACATTCATGTAGGACTTTAAAATAAAAGAAAATAATAGCTTATGTTCATCTGAAGGATTTGTCACACTTACATACTATCTGAGAACTATATTTGCCGTAGTTAACCATTAAAATGTACAACAAGAAGAACGGGATCACGGACAGACAAATTTTCTGGACATTTACGTGATTTTAGTGCCTCCAGTACTAATGTCAAACAGGTACTGCTGATCTTCGCTTAGGACGTTCCGGTCAATTTCACGAATCACGCACTGAATGCTATCAAAATTTACCACTGGAAATTTTTCGCATCCACAAAGCTGCTTGGCAATTGGATCAGAAAAGTATTTAGGCCCGGTAGTGTCACCACCAAGGGTTTGATTTAAATGTTTGAATGGCAATTCACTGAAATCCAAGACATAACTCCCACTGTAGTGGCCTTATCACTTGCAGTTCACTCAAGCGAATAACGCCACTGTTAGTTACCGTACCGTGACACCCAATTACGTCAAGTTTGTCAAGGGGAATCCTAAGTGTAGACAAATGAGAAATAATGCTATTAGCAATATCCGGAGTGCCTGTTACCTTTCGCTTTCCTTTGTTGTGAAGAGTAAGCGATGAGGAGATTTCATCTGTGATAAAATCAGGAACAACAGCTGAATGGAATTTTGACAAGTTTCTATGTTACACGCAAGCAGTGGAGCGGTGTGTGAAGCCGGTGATAGAAGCGTCACAAAAAGTCGTATGTACGCCCAGAAAATAATGTTTGGTAAAGTCATTAACCCTGTATGAATGTACCCTGTAAGCTGGTATTGAACAGTGTGAAGGGAAATTCTTTTGAGGTGAGCACAATCGAATAGTGCAAATTAATGGCGGTGCGGTTTGATAAAGAGGTAGATTGGAAATACACAGCGTTTTCTCTGTGCAAATTGCATTCATTTCAAAATGCAGCGGTGTAATTTCCTTTCCAATTAAAACCAGTTAAATGTCTTTTCAATAACAGCTGTTGGGTTTGCGCGGCTTTATCTGAAATATTGCAGGTCGCAGACGCGATGACATTGTGCCAGTTATAATTAATGTCTCTTGCGCCTGAATGAATCGCTCTGAAGACAGGATTGTAGAAGATAAATTATACGAATTTGTACTTCTTAATTAATTAGACAAATTAGTGGTTGCTTCGCGTCTTATGTCTACGTAATCTTGTATTTATTATTTCTACATTCATTGTTGATAATTTTATTAATTGTTAGTAAATTTCATGGGTATGTGCAACAGTTCTTAAATCGAATCTGCAAAGACTCCGGATTACAAATATCCACACTAAGACGAAAGTGATGGGTTTTCGTGAAACTGATCCCGTACGGGCAAAAATTGTTATAGATGGTACTATCCTGGAACTGGGCTACAGTGTGTCTTATAATATAAGAAACGACGTGGTGACTAAGTAGCATAAGTTCAAATTTATGTGCGGGGCCATCAGGCGAACTCTTATGTGAACAAGTAAAGAAAGACGCCTGCAATTGTACAAGGTGATGGCTCTTCCCACACTTCTTTATGAGTCTGAGAATTGGACTTTAACGAAAGGCCAGACCAGTCGAAAGATGATGATGATGACGATGATGATGATGATGATGATGATATTAGTAAACGTATAACTAAAACCATAGTATTGTTTGAAATCAAAATTATGGAATAAACAGCTTTGCTCATCGATTCAGTGCTATGTTTAACAAAGGCAACCGTCTTATATGTGGAGTTTGGTGTATCGGAACGAAGTGCTCTGTCGTGGTAGGAAAAATTGTTTTAATCTTCCATTCGTTATTCAATAAAAGTGAATATATATTGATTTGATAAGTATTTCCTTTCTTTATTTTAGGTAGACTTTTAAGTACTTGGGTAAACATACTGACACATGTATTTGTCCACCATGGAACATGTATTATGTGCTATAAATGTTTCAAGAGATGATGCACATTGTACATTTGTTCTCGTAAGAAAGGTTTGGGAGAAAGATTATCTGTTTTAACATCGAAAACCAATTTTTATAGTCTTTCTTTTGCCTACAAGCATGTTTAATGCTAGATAAACATTTTATTTTATAAACATTTTCCTAAATATAAAGCAGTTATGGGCAACATTTTAATTTATGGAAACTCATATATAGCTGAAGATTAGTTCGATTAGCGTACCCTTCCACACCACATCCATGGAAAATAACAAGGTGCGGAGTTCAATAGCTAGACGTTAAAAAGATTAACTTTGCTTTATAATATCCTAGCAACGTGAAACACCAAATCAAAAAGGTTTGCAGTATTTTCATATAAGTTTGTGAATTTTTTTTACATTAGGAGTAGGTCTCCAACAATCTGTCATCATGCACACGCACGTTAAGTCCATCAAAACTTTAAACAAACAAAAATGGTTTGAAGTCATATTGAGGTAAGAAGTAGCGCGGTTTGGTAAATGGATTGGACTATTTTATAATTCAGTAATACGATGAAGGTACAATACGGATTCAGCATTTCTTCGTTCGAAAGAAAATAAAATTACAAATTGGTTTGCGGTGGGTCAAACCTTCTCGACTGGCGAACATGTTTATTATTATAAATTATATACTTTTACCCACTGTTAAAGTACAGAATGCTAAAAACTCTAAGAGTATAAGTATTTCAGATTTCAACCGGTTGTATATTATAGCGTAAACTTTGTAAGTAACGCCATAAATTCATAATTATTAACACGGATCTCTACTTTCGCTTTTCGTTCGTTTCAGCTGCGTCCTTCCCAGAGAATAATAATATACCGTGCTTATAACTTAAGACGGCACGGCTGCCAACATTGAACTTCCATTAACGTGCCTCATTAATTGAGAAATGTTTACGATGTTACGAGAGAGAAGAGCATTAACGTAGCCCCACTTATCAGCATAATTTTATTTAAATATATCTTACAAATTATACTGTTAAAAACAGTTAACAGTAACTTTAACAATAAAAATTTTCAATTTTTTTTTTACTGGTAGAAAACGTTTAATTAAATCAGTAATTTAAAAATCAGTATGGAAAAGCATGCCTGAGTTCCATTATCTAATTAATTCAAAAATTACTTTTAGTATATGCACTCGGAACGAAACCAAATATATCAGCATGCTTTTGGCAAAATCACTGAGAAAGATAATCAAAATACGACTTGTACACAGTTGTTAATATTTTAAAAATAAAGAATTAACTCGATTAAATTATTTTTTTATTTAAACATCGCGAAAGAAAGCGAATACCACCCGGCGTTTGTTATCTGTAATTTCTGAAAACGAAAAATTATTTTGTTTACGTATCCGTGGTTACATAGCATGAAACGATATAAATATTTAATAGTTTATTGAATTTTGTTTAAGTTTTAGGTCGAATAAATTTATAACTTCAATACAAAATATTACCTCCTCACCCTTCAACTACCCTTCTCATTTATAGATATTTCACCTACCTTTCTACAGTGGATTATTTAACCTTCTTTTTAGGATACTTTATTAACCAAAGTAAAACGTTGCAGGTAAATTACCTCTTTTCTTAATCGATCTTCACCTAGTCAGTAGGTCTTGAGTCCTCTACATCTGGGACCTATATGCAATAAACTATCAATTTTTGTTTGTATTTGCGGCAGTTACCGTTTGCCAAAAAAAATTTCACACACACACCTTTCTTCATGTTTTGAGGGTAATACAATAAGAAACTGCTGTTATCTCAAACACGATTTCTTTTGCGATCACCAAACTTCAATTTACTTACGGTATATGGAAGTAAACATGTTACAGTTGTACGTAAAGATTGAAAACTACTTATTTCAGTACTACATTTTTTAATACAATTTAATGTAAAATTATCTTTATTCGTACAGCTACAGAAGGGATATTTTCAATATTTCGACTCCTATTGTGGCCTGCAGTGTTTTTAAAGTTTTTTAAATTTTCAAATTAAACAGTACTGTTACGACTGTTCCACGGATCGTCGTATGGCACAATGGAAAGAAAATGTACAGACACCAGTGAAATCATTAATAACCTGTTTTTCCCTTATCCGATCCAAAGTAAGCGACGTAAGATGCTTACCCCGGGACATTGCGATGAATAGTGATACTGCACACCCAAACGCACACACGCACACACACGCACACACACACACACACACACACACACACACACTGTCGCTTCAACGCAACATCTCCTCACAAAGTTTGGCTGGCAACAATTTGATCGTCCGCCTTACAACCCAGACCTCACACCAAACAAATATCACCTTTTCAAGCATGAGATATCTTTCGTTAGTGACCAACGATGTCAAACAAGCTGTTAATACATGGTTCAAATCACAGGCTGGGAATTTCTACGACGAAGGTATAAAACGCCTGGCGCCTCGCTATGAGAAGTGTTTCCAAAATGAAAAAAAAAAACTATGTGGAAAAGTAGTTTAAGATGTGTACTTCAAATAGAATAAAAATGTTTAGTTGATACGAGTAAAAGTTTCTTTTTCTTTTATGAATTTGCTAACTGCTATAATTTTTTTTTTTTTTTTTTTTTTTTTTGACTAAGCTTTTCGTCATTACTGACTTCTTCAGGTCTTAAACAACCATTGTTGTTTCAGGTCGTTGTTTGAGACCTGAAGATGTCAGTAATGACGAAAAGCTTAGTAAAAAAAAAAAAAAAAAAAAAAAAATATATATATATATATATATAGCAGTTAGCAAATTCATAAAAGAAATAGTAAGGATGGCTGCTAATTTAAACAATACTAAGAATAAAAGTTTCTTTTTATACCCTATTGGAACTTTACTTTCTGAATAGCCCTCGTAATTATAACACCGTCAAACTGTTAAGAGTGCAAAACATTCTTCTTCGTTTATACTTACTTAGTAAAAACCCCTGATCAATAATCGTAAATATAAGCTGACGTCTCTAAGGTTTAAAGGGGCAGTATATTTTTCCGTGCGATAACGTCTGAACTTGGCCAAAAATTTCAAGAAAGTTCACTTTCTCCGCTTTCAATTACCGTACGTCGTGCAGCTGCTCCGTTTCCCGGCCGCGAATGATAAACTGCGCCCGTAATGTAAGACGGCCGCCCGCCCGGCAACATTGAACTTCCATTAACGTGAGTCATTAATTGAGAATTGTATCCCCTTCCGTTCTCACAGTAGAATACGGCGTTACTGGAACCATCTATTCAAGAAATTTTCCGTAGCGTGTATTTTATACTTGTAAGGTGTAACATCGCTGCTTAATGCGTTCCATAAACTGTAGGCTAATGTTTCGAAACTTTTTCATCTGACACTAAAGTTATTGTCAAGTTAACTTCCTGCAACAGAAATTGGTATTCACGTTTATGTAATAGACGTTAGGCCTCTATTACACTACGCAATTGATTGCATGCAACTGATTGCAATAATACATGAAATTAGTTGCAGGGTAGTAAAAGCAGTCTTGCAGCTGCTGTGTATTCAGTTGCAAAGTAAACGTCTGATATAAAACATAAAGAGGTAAAATTTGTTCGTACCGTTGTCTGGGCTAACCTCAGGAACTACCCACCCAATAAAAAATATCTTTCACCACCGTGTTCCTTAAAGTTTGAATATGGTTTTAGGCATAAATTTGAACCAATATATTTAATAATTTTCAAGAACAGAGATTTCAAACGGTCCCATGTCATGAAAATGTTGTTAAATTCCGTGTAGTAACGTTTTTGGTATGCGATAAATTTATTATTTCTTTTATGAATTTGCTAACTGCTATAATTTTTTATTGTTCGACTAAGCTTTTCGTCATTACTGACATCTTCAGGTCTTAAACAACGTCTATCAACTGTACGTTGTAGGCTTATATACTTTAGGCCCCTCCCCTTATGTCATCGCCCCTCCTATTGGTTCTAGCTGCTACCGCTCTTCACGGGAACTTTGTCTACCTTTTCCGTTAGGCATTTTTCTAACGTCCGTCAAACTGTTTTAAGAATCTCCCGTTAATTTCTTAATTCTTGACTTATAATTTTTTTGTAACCTTTCACATTTCGTCATTTTTTAGTGTGTTATTCTTATAATTTTAATTTATTTTTGTTTATTGTTTAATATATAATAAAATATTTCTTCATTTGTAAAATCCACTTTTATATTCATTAATTTATTTTTATCTTCTTTTTTAACTTTAAGTATTTCTAGTTCTTCTATTAGTTTTCTTTTTTGCGGATTGTTTTCTATTTTGATTATTTCCATATTTTCATTGGGATTTATGAATTTATGGCCTGATTCGTTGAAATGTCTTGCATATAGTGAGTTCGTTACTCTAACCCCTTCTCCTTTTGCGTGTTCATTCATTCTAATTTTAAATTTTCTTCCAGTTTCGCCCAGATATATCTTATTACATTCCCCACATTTTAATTTGTATACGCCGCTTTTTTCTGTTAATGGAATTTCTTCTGTTTTACCATTTTTTATATATTCGAATACATTTTTCGTTTTCTTTATTCCTATCTGTATTTCATATTTTTCGAAACATTTTTGTAACATTTTTGTTTGATATCCTATGTATGTTATTGCTCCTTTATATTTCTTTTCTTCATTTGTTTTTTCTTTTTTCACAGTTGCACACCACTATATAAAAATTATCCCAATTAGCGCTTTCAAGCTTCACAGCCCATCGTCAGATGCTGGAATTGGAATAGCTATTCCAATCTGACGATGGGCTGTGAAGCTTGAAAGAGCTAATTGGGATAATTTTTATATAGTGGTGTGCAACTGTGATCATTCTGATTGTGATTTCAACCACTAACACAAATTTCTTCATTAAATTTTTCTTTTTTGTTATTTTCTATTTCTTTATTTTCATCTATTTTCTTAACTATTCTATTAATTATTTTAGGGTTATAATTATTATTTTTTGCTATTTGTTGTATTTTCTTTAATTCTTTTTGTTTGAGTTCTTCATTTTCTAGATAATTTATAGCTCTATAGCAAAATGAATTTAATGCTGCCATTTTATAATTGACTGGATGATATGATTCTTGTGGAATTACTAAATCTGAGTATGTTTCTTTCCTATATATATCGAATTTGAGTTTGTTATCTTCAATTTTTATATTGATATCCAGGAAATTAATTTCTAATCCTCCAATTTCTTCTTGAAATTTTATTGTTTTTTCTATGTTATTTAGTTGTTCCGTAAATTTTTTAAATTCATTTACTTCACCTTCCCAAACTATTGGTATGTCATCTACATACCTGATCCATTTTTTAATTCTTTTTTCTTTATCTATGTCTTTTAAAATTTTGGTTTCAAAGCTATTCATGAATATCTCTGCCATTAATGGTGAAAGCGGTGATCCCATTGGTAATCCATTTTCTTGTATGTCAAATTTGTTATTAAATCTGAAGTAGTTCTGGCTTAGGCATAATTCTAATCCTTCTATTATTTCGTTTTTCCATTCTACATTACTTAATTTGTTTTTCTTTATTATTTCTACTTATTTCTACTGTTTTTGCTATTGGTATGTTGGTGTACATATCTTTTATATCTAATGACATTAATTTTGTCTTATTTGTTATGGTAATTTCTTTTAATGACGTGTTTAAGACCTGAAGATGTCAGTAATGACGAAAAGCTTAGTCGGACAATAAAAAATTATAGCAGTTAGCAAATTCATAAAAGAAATAGTAAGGATGGCTGCTAATTTAAACAATACAAACGATAAATTTATGTTGTACAAGAGCTGCTATGTAGTGGATACGGTACCAATTGCTTTCAACACTGAAGATCGTTTCCTCCGATGGTGAAGCCGAAACGTCTGTAAACACAAACTGTAGTCCGCGGCTTAACAACCCGACAAATAATATTTTCAAAGGCATCTGGCTTTAATCAGAAAAGTTGAAGATTTATTTAGCGAATTAAGGCTCTTTATTATCACATTCTTTATAATAAAATTATGTTTCTGGACTCTAACAGTTTAGATTGATCCGAGAGATAGATTGTAGTTGGTTTGTCATTTGTATGTTTACGCTTAAGGAGACGTGACGTCCAACGCTGGCCGCCCCAGTGTTTACGTTGGAGATTCATAGTTTCAACGGATGAGCTGCTGTCGTGGGATCAAAAGCAAAAGTTACGACTCGATCTGCCTGTTCAGTTTATCGTTGGGCCAATAATACAGCGGTCTTGTCAAGAATTCCTGGGATATTAAAGGGGTGTCTGTAAGGCATTTTAGTAAAAAATTATATTTTTATTTTTTTATTACAAAATATTTTATGGATATTCTATTTTCATGTTATATTAAATTTTAAATTAATCGGACAACTAAAAAATTGTTTACGATTTTTTTTAGGTGATGTCAGGGAAATAAAGTCAGTCCAATATGTCACCAAATTCGAGCTTATGCATATTTCGGTTTGTTACAGTACACAGAACTATTGCTTTTCGTTCTTATTTCTCTTTGGATTTATACTATACGTATGGGTGAGCCTATGTTTAGAGACCTGGCTAACTCAGTTTCATGTTTTAATAGAGGTTACTTAACCGCGTGCTTAGTGTTGAAACAACTAGGCATGTCAGTAGGAATGAACTGTGCTGAAATTATGTTCGGTATTGATATGAAACGAGTGCGGAAAGCTGAACAAGCAACTGCAGAACTACAGAAAGAAGTCCGGCAGAAGAGAACAATGGCGAAACGAAAGCTGGAAGAAAAATTTCAAGTCGCAAAAGACCCAGATAAACCTTGATGTGTACCAGGAAATTATTAGGCAAAGCACACAAATTCATTATAATGATGATTGATCTTTAATTGCCGTTTTTCAAAAATTGTTATTTTTACACACTGAGATACATACTAGTCCCTGTTATACAGAACTCATATTTTCTGTACGTGTGTTGAGCGAAAAGGTACACCTTTCAACGCAGGGATTTTTTGATACATTGTGTCTATCACGAGAAAAAAATTATAATATGCGATTGTTTTGAAGTGTTAAACATTGCATTGGATTAAGATTTTTAAATTGACTCAACGTAACCATATCCTAAAACCCCTGTTTTAAAGTTTCTATCTAGGGCCAATCAATCAGTGGTAAAGGTTTCAAACAGCTCAGTTAATTAGTTTTTGAGAAATCGGGTCATGAATCTAGGAAATTAACAAGGGCGAAATAGGGCTTACAAACGCACCTTAAGTAAGAAAGTGACACTTAAACGGCAAGAACCACCACAAGGGAACGCGCGCGCAGGCTCACCACACACAAACTCCCTGCCTCATTGTGGCTCCTCATTGCGATGTGGTCACTAGATAGCTGAATTATTAGGCTGGGTGGGGTGTTACGAGATTTATACCAGCCACGTCGGCACATTAGACCTCACGCCTAATGTTTGAAGGGCACAACAGAATCTTCAAATACAGAGGTAAAACTATGTTTTCTGGATTAAAAAACGTAAACATCGAAGCTATTTTCTTCCTAATGTTTCTGCTTTGTTATCGGACATCCTGATTTGTGTCAATTAAGGAATATCGCAAACATATTATAGATGTGTTTTACAATTTGAAATGTAAAATTGTGACGCGTTTTCTCCTGTAGCTCTAAATATTGTTTAGATTTGATTTGTTGTTGTTCTTCTTCTCCTCTACAAAGATTAGGTTATATAAACCTGTTCCGGCAACCATCTCACCCTCGGACGACCTACGTGTCTTCTACCGTTGGCTTTATGGTTCAGTGCCGCTTTCTGCAGTCGATCACCTGTTATACTTTGCAGATGATTCCACCATTGTCCTCAGTAAATTGAAATAATTTTATTTAGGTCCATTAGTTCGAGTTATGCTTTTATACGTCCATTCTTTATTCTATCTTGCAATATATAATTTAAAGTAATTCGAAGAAACTCCGTTTCACCACTCCGAATCTTGCCGCTTTCCTTTTTGTCATGACCAACGCCTAAATACTCGCATAAATAAACGTGGGTGTTGCAATTGTCTTATAACATTTAATCTTTGTGCGGTGTCTTATTTTAATTCTGAGATTTCTATGAATCGTGATTTGAATTGTTTTGAGAGTTAATTTTTCAGGAACAAATTTAAGAGTAATTTGTTACATTCAGACTTGGGATTTAATTCTAAGTTGTTATGATATACGCACGTCTATCTACATATTTCTCAAATTATGTAAGAGGGTTGACTGTCGTTTAATATTCGCATGTAAACTGCATGCAAATAGTTTCCTAGTTTTTCCAGTTTATTTCATTTACATTTATTTCTCTTTTGGAAGTGCAGTAATTCCAGTTTTCAAAATAGTTTCAAACTATTGCATTTATCCAAAAAGAGCATATTCATGGAAGCACTGGAAGAGTTTGAAATTTACAAAGCCTCCAAAACTCACGGTGATCAGCTTCTGAATGAAAAACTTCCTTCCAATTCCAACAAGCTATATGGTACATCTATACGCGTGCTAGGACAATATAATAGATAAGTGCGGGCACAGTGTGATGTAGAATCGTTAGTCACTCGCGGGATCCGTAGCGATGCGCATTGTAAGATAACGAGGGTTGGGAGTCGCTTAAATATAACGGTATGTGTGTGACTTTTATTAATTGACGTACTCCATGTGAGTGAAAATATTGTATCACCTATTGAGGGGTCTATAAGTCTGAAACGCGTCGTGTATAAAATATAAAAAAGAAGTTGCAAGGAAGAGAACATGTCTACACAAGGTAATTTTAACAATTTATGTAAACTGCAAATGAAAAGAAAAAATAATTATTATTTTTGTGTATAATTATGTAGGTAGCCTTTGATCCAGCTGGTTAATCTGACTTAAGTCTATTCTGCAAAGAGAAAAAGTAATTAATACTAAATTGTTTTTTTAGCATAACAATCAGTAATTATTTTTATTTTCTAAAATTTGCCGTTTTCTGGAGACTGATGACAATTATACTTATGTCGTATTACTAGTGCCCAGGTGGCTCGAATAAAATTCCCATGTTCACTGAGATTTTATATAATTTATATTAACGATTATAGTATTTCAGTCTCACAATTCTAATTGAGAACTGTTAAATGATGTTTTTTGTTGGATTTATAGTTGTTTCAAAGATTAGTTACACTATAAACATTGTATTAATTCAAGACTCATTGCCTAAAAAGGAACGCACTCTTCTGTTTTAGTAGCTTTCACTGTTCTTTACACTACTACTACTACTACTGCTACTACTACTACTACTACTACTACTACTACTTCGGCGCTACAGCTCATGAAGAGCCATGGGCTCCAGAATCAGAATTTTTTTCTGAATACGTAACAAATTTTGTTTTACAGGATAAGGTTCAGATCCTTATGCCCAATCTCATACCAGAAGTACCAGGAACTTTGATTTCGGCCTGTTCTTCCCGAAGACAGTTGCTTTCACCTTAGCTGATGAGAGCTCTTTGCCCAGTCGCAGTATGCTAACTAACACTCAGTTCTTATGTGCAGTCGTTGACCAACTTGAGGTTCCTCCGCCTCCACACTAGATGAACACCCTGCTGCCGGTGTACACCATCCTGCCACGCCAGGATTCAAGTTACCCCCGGACTGCCCTGGCAGGACCTCCTTCTCTCTTCTGTTTGCCGACCTATTTCGCTGAAGAGATTGGTTATCACAAATTGGGAATTAGTTGCTCGGCGTAACAGGGCCTACCGCCTTGTAGGTGAGAGTGGAGTTGGGGTGCAGAGGCTAGTGCTTTTTTCTGTTACTCTATACCAGATGGAATTATTGTATATTTCCTATTGTGGCAAAAATGGATTTTATACTCAGATTCTATTCTAACCTATGGAAATACTTTGTTTTTGTAACAATTTATAAAAGATTTTGTATTTTAATTTTATACACACACACACACACACACTGTGTATGTAACGCGGTCATCACATAGCGATCACTAATTGCTTTTATTCATCGTATACATAAAATGTTAAGTAATTTTGAAATAAATCATTAATTTAAATAATGCCTGTCAATGCGATTGATTCAGACGGAAGAGACATTAATTAGAAGAAAGAGTGTCGGCAGTGGCGTTGCATCTCTTTAAGATATAGCCGCAAACCCATCAGCTGTTTTTAATTGGTTTAAATTTAAAAGGAAATAATGACGTCGCTTCCTGAAAAGAATGCAATCGCACTAAGAAAGCGCTTCATATCCTTTATTTCACTTGGACAACGTTCAACCGTTATTTTGCAGTATTTGATCAATCCATGCCTTAAACATATTATTGTACATATCAAATTTAAAAAAAAAATCGTCCGCTGGAATTTACGCAAAGTCATCATCGTCATCGTCAACATCATCATCTTCAAGGATTAAACCAAGGATGATTTGTTCCGGTCTCAAATAAAAAGCTCCAGCGCTTCTTCGGACCTCCTACACCTCTCCTTCCTCTCGGCTTAGAGTTCCATTGTTGTTTGGAGATCCGGCAGCCATCCATCCCGCAAAGATGTTCTCACCAATTCAGCCGACACTGGGCGATCCTGTCCAGTTTACTCATAATATTTATTTACTCCCGTATATCTGTGTTTCTCCTATGATCATGGAGAGTATACCATGCCACGTGGCTGAGAAATCTCATTTCAGCCGCTTGGATGCGACTGGTCTGGCCTTTCGTTAAAGTCTAATTGTCAGACCCATAAAGAAGTGTGGAGAGACCCATTAGCTTGTAGAATTTTAGGCGTGTTCCTTTACTTGCTGACCTAAGAGTTCGCCTAATGGTCCCGCACATAAGGTTGAACTTATGCAACTTATTCAAAACGTTGTTGCTTGCATTATAAGACACACTGTAGTCCAGGTATTAAAATATCGGTATGGAGAACCATACATGACTTCCATATTCTAAGATTTATATTTAAAATCATATTCGAAATGAAATATTTCCATAGATACTACTTCTTTCTACTTACTGCTTCAGCCTTAACCACAGTACTGTGGTCACTAACGTATACCACCTCACGTTATCGCACTCGATTTTCACTGATGATGGAAGTCGATGGCATTGTCGAAACGTCTGGTTTTGTAGAAAACATTGGACTACGGCCAAATATCCCGGGAAGGAATTTTAACAAAAACTACTTCTTTGTTGCCGATAACGTTGTACACACACACACACACACACACACACACACACACACACACACACACACATATATATATATATATATTGTAGCATGACAGATAATCCACACAAATACATTACTCAATGATCATTAATAAAGCTCTAAGATATGGAATATCCAGATGAGAATTAATTAAAATGCACTGTTTAATAATATATTCACAAGAAAGGTTGAATAAAGAAAATTTCTGCAAACAATATAATATAATACAAATTTAAAAACCCAGAAGACTAAAAATGATAATAACAAAATTACCCAGGTAAGATAGAAGCAGGCAATTAATATACCCCGTCAAAGAAACCAGACCAGAAGAAACGAAGGCATACACGGCGAAAAACTACAGAAGAAGGAAGAATAGTCAAAACTACCACTACAGAAGACAGAAGAAAGAAGACTAATTAAAACTACTACTACTGAAGAATGAAGACAGAAGAACGATCAAAGATACAGAAGACAGAAGAAAGAAGAATAATTAAAACTACTATTACTGAAGAAGGAAGAACAATCAAAGCTAAAGAAGAAGGAAGAACAATTAAAACTCAAAGAAGAAAGAAGAACAATTAAAACTCAAAGAAGAAAGAAGAACAAACTAAATCTAATGAAGAAAGAAGAACTAGTTAAAACTACTACTACTGAAGAATGAAGAAAGAAGAACAATCAAAGATACAGAAGACAGAAGAAAGAAGAATAATTAAAACTACTATTACTGAAGAAAGAAGAACTAATTAAAACTACTATTACTGAAGAAGGAAGAACAATTAAAACTCAAAGAAGAAAGAAGAACAAACTAAATCTAATGAAGAAAGAAGAACTAGTTAAAACTACTACTACTGAAGAATGAAGAAAGAAGAACAATCAAAGATACAGAAGACAGAAGAAAGAAGAATAATTAAAACTACTATTACTGAAGAAAGAAGAACAATCAAAGATACAGAAGACAGGAGAAAGAAGAATAATTAAAACTACTATTACTGAAGGAAGAAGAACAAACTAAATCTACTGAAGAAAGAAGAAAGAAGACTAATTAAAACTACTACTACTGAAGAAGGAAGAAGGAAGAATAAAGAAGAACCAAACTCAAAGAAGAAGGAAGAATAATAAAAATAAGAACTACAGAAGAAGGAAGAAGGAAGGATAATCCAAAACTACAGAAGAAGGAAGAATAACCAAACTCAAGAAGAAAGAAGAATAATTAAGACGACCCATATAAAACAAAAACTCCATAGGGAAAGAACCCCCAAAAAACCCCAAAATCAATGAATGCCCAAAAAAGAAAGTATAACACAATAAAAAACCATATCACTGTAAAACTGACAAAAAACTAAAAGTGTTAGCTGTAGTAAATATTAGTGCATTCAAAAAGTTATTGTGTAATGTGCATAAACAAATCTTCACAGTTCCCCCATGGTTGAATATTTCATATTAAAAACTAGAAAAAGACTAGTAAATATAGTAATAATTTACCATGGAAAGGTGTAAGTGATCAAATTATAACTAATAAACTTTAAGAAAGGTGCATGAGTAGCACTACAAAGTAACAAACTTTAAGTTTTGTGAACAGTGCCTACTTTGATAATGAAGTAGTAATTTTACTAATAAAAAAGCTACTAAAACTGTATGAACATTCCATAGAATGGAATATAACTTAGATAGCCAGGGTTATACTTTAAGAGGGGGCATAAATCTTATAAAATGGGGAATTACAGAACTAACTGTTTATGATGGAGTAGTAGAAGGTATTAACAATTATATATGGATCCAAATGTGGGGTTCTAATTAAATATAGCATTTAGATAAGTAAGGGTTAGTCATAAGAAATATTAGTATTATAATTGTTATTTTATTGTTCATGTTAATTTAGGAATGCATTATCTAAAATTAGATAACATTCCAATGTGGTAGAAATACTTTTTATTATGTTATTAGGTGATATACCAAAACAATGTTATTAAGAACACCAGTTTTATAAATCTGGGTGTTATATTTTAATTGTATAATCTATAATTACTGTTATGCCAGATCAGAGAACTAATTTTTAATCAAATATATCAGAGTCAGAAGTCAGAGAAGGAAATAAAATAATTACATTAGTAAAACATTCTGCAAATAGCCACAATTCAAATCTAGGCAATATAATAAAGTTAAAATGCAGAATAATTAATAAACCTAATCTTATAAACCAGTCAAACTGACAATATTTAGGCAAGATACACTCAACATATCAAATACTAGGTAAATAAGGCTTTCCAAAGATATGGTCATTATATGAGTAAAATTATTTAATTGTCTAATAAAATACCATTTGAAACTGAAATAGGTTCACTAACTTTATCAGAAGGGGAATCATATACAACTGAATTATATGAAAAAACCATCATTAATATACTAAATTGCAATAAAATAAGTGAGAATTGATAATTATACAAATTTCAGATTTCATAGAATAATAATTATATTAGTTAAAATGGCTATTATTTACATAGAAGACAGGGAAGTATAATTTTAGGCCTACCTTCCAAAAAAATTATAAGAAATAATTTTCCGATAAAACTTTGTAATACTAACTTAATTACTATCAAAATAAGTAGAATAGAATAGTGAAAACGAATATGTATTTTATATTTCAAACAGTTAAGTAATAACGAATTTACTTTATAAGCATAGTGCACGAAATTAAAGTGTGTCGGAAGTTATGGCAATTTTAAACAATGTCTTTTTAATATTAAATTGGCTAAGACGTTTCGGATGACGAAGGAAATCCACGCAGTTCATTATTATACATTGAAGAGCACACTTTACGTGAATATTTTATAAAACCCAACCTTAATGGCGATTACGTATAACTAAAGTTCGGAATCAGTTTTTGTGTAAAAATTAAATTTTAAACTATTCTAATCATTGTGAAGTGGTGAAGTTGCCCTATGGACTACATAACACCTATAAACAGCATCACATATCACTATTTAAACGAAATAACACTGGAATCACACCAAATACCAAGTGAATATTCGAGGTTAAACGGACACACATAAACACCAATTGATCTACTTATTTAACAACATTTTTACACCCAGTGACTTTTCCATCTTACTCCAGTGACATTAAACTATACCCAAGAAGAGATTAAACGATTACGAAGAGGATTTAATCGCAGAAGGAACATATTTATTCCACAAGTACTTTGTCAATGTTAGAAGGTGAAATCCACGCATGCGCCAGACGACCATTTTGACTGATCTCATCAACACAACCAGTCGACTGTTTGCTGTACTGTGGTGAATAAAAATTATATATAAACTTTTATTATTACTAATTACCATTCTATTGTTTAATTTTAATACATTTTCAGCATTGTAAGTGTTATACTTTCTGACCCTGACCTTCTCTGGCTTTTTTATAAATAACCGTTAAAAGAACCTATATGTGTATAATACCAATATAAAAGTCATAGATCGACCGGACCTGAGTGAGTCGATACGGCATTATAACATTGTTTTCAATTAAGCAAATTCATTATTTTGTTGAATAAACGCTTGTTATCTAGTGAATTGAATTTGATTTCTTTAATAAAGGAATATAACCATTAATTAATAAAGAAAACTCGACAACCTTTAAAGGCAATATATGCGAATTACAACCTTTCAAGAGGAAGAAGAAGGGAGCTGTTCGCGCCTAATTCAAAGTGGATTGTCTTTTTAATAAATTTAACGAAGGGAAGATCATTACTAGAAGACACACCATACCATACTATTTATAATTACAATCAATAATCTCAATTTATTACTAAATTTTAAGAATATAAACACCTCGAAAACAATTATTTCAGAATTATAAAATAATATCACATTTCAAATTGCTACAACAACAACATACACCAAGAACATTTGATAACAGCATTTTTTAGGAACATTACCAAATCGACGTCTCCCGGAGCGGAACGTCATTACTACACCTACGCACCATAAAAGTCAATCTGGGTAATATTATCCCAGAACACCATTCCAATTACAATTATATATTACCAAAGTGAAGACCAGCAGAGAGAGCCGAATGAAGACTAGAAGACATCATCTATATTACTACACACAATAGTGAGAGTACAATTCTCTCATACAACTACACATATTTTTATATTTGTATATTTTGTAATTTACATTTATATTACAAAATTGGCGAACCCAACTTGTGGGGCTCGATTACCGCAGAATACCAGAACAAGCAACACTTTATAAATTTAATTATATTTTGTAATTTCACAGTAATATTACAAAATTGGCTAGCCCAACCAGTGGGGCTTACAGGTGAGCACAATCTACATACATCAACCTTTTATTTATTTTATTATACCCACTCAATCAGAGTTATATTACAAAATTGGCGTCCAACTAAAGGGCTGTAATTAGGGGTTGAAATTACTGTAATTACTTACCCAACTCCTAATTCAGCTTGGCAGCGGTTAGTCAGCCAGGGAATCAGGGAAGATGATGCGTCGTGCCACATCAAAGAAGAGAGCGGCGGAGGCCGAGAAAGAACTCGATATGGAGGATAAGGAGGCGACCCCCGTGGAGGATGTGGAAAAGATACTAGGACGGGTAGAACATCAACAACCAGCACCACCAGAGAAACAACCCGAAATACCCACTCAAACAGGGGACGTCCATGTCCAAGACCAGGAGAAATCCAAAACAACAGAAGAAAGTAAAATGGACAAATTAATGGAAATGTTCATGCAAATAAGAGAAGACAACAGATCAATGAGTAAGAAGATGGAAGAAAACAGCAAAGATTTGAAAAAGGACATAGGAGAAACCAAGGAAGAATTAAGCAAGAAAATGGATTCTACTACAGAAGAAAATAATAAAAGGTTAGAAGAGTTGAAGAATGATAACCAATCTTTAAAGGAAGAATTGAAGAAGGACAACCAAGAAACAAAAGAAGAATTGGGCCGTAAAATAGAAAGGACCAATAAGAGAATTGAGGAAACCAGTAAAAAGGTGGAAAAGAAAATGGAAGAAAATAAGAAGAATTTGGAAGAAAAAATGGAAGAAACCAATAAGAAAATCGAAAGTGATCATCAACAGTTAAGGAAAGAGTTAAGAGAGGACTACCAACGGTTAAGAGAAGAAATAAGGGAGGATAACCGACGATGGCATAAGGAAATGAAAGAAGACAGGGAAGAGGAAAGAAGGGATAGAAAAGAATACAGACAAATCTTGAAGGAAGGTTTGAGTGAAATAGATAAAAACGTCACATCCTTGGATGAAGAATTGGATAAGACACTGGACAACACCAAACCAGAACGAAAGGAAATACCAAACAATAAAACAATGGAGCCAGTGATAGTGTTACCTGAAAGGAAAACGAACGGGAAGAAAGAAAATACTAAGGATATGGAAGTGAAACAAAAGAGAATGAAAAGAAGGCATCCAAAGAAATTAATGAAAACAAGGGAAGAAATGGAAATGATGAACCATGGTTTATTTGATAATGATAATATCCCTATTACCAACAATAAAGAAATCGTGAGTTCCAGAAATTATGGAAATAGATTGGTGGTAATCTCAGAAATGGTTTACCAGCAGACAGTAGTTTACTACGGGGAAGTGATCAGAGGTAAATGGAATACAACAGGGATGGAGATATATGGTAGATTGTCAATGGTATCATTGATCATTGATGGACCAGAGACGTACTGGTATATAAAACACTATGATAGAGGGAGCCGAATAAGCTTAGCAGCCAACAAAGGAATAGCAGCTAGGAAAATGAAATACAAGACAAAGGCCAGAGATATCACTAGTACCGGAACGATGATGAAGACTATGGTCATCCGGACAATGAGAGCAAATGAAGTGACAGACTACGGTTAAGTCTAATACCATACACCTCCACAAAAAGGGACTGATGTTATGATAACCGGCAACGGCAAAAAACTACGTCAAAGAAAAAGAAATTATGAGCAACTGTCCAACCTAATAAAAATCTTCAACCTGGGTATATAAAAGAAAAATAATTATAAGAAGTACATTTGAAATAAAGAAAAGAAGAGAGCTAATACCATATTTAGGGTAATAATATGATATGTTAACCATATTTATGAAAAAATATTATGAGTAATTGAATGTATGGAAGAAATAATATTAAAGTAAAAATTCAAAAATGAAGTAATGACTACTTACTACCTATTATTTAGAAAACCATTTATGAATCAAGAAGAAAATGAATTTTGAATTAAAAGTAAAAATTCAAAAATGAAGTAATGACTACTTACTGCCTACCATTTAGGAAACAATTTATGAATCAAAGAGCAAATGAATTTTGAATTAAACCACCAAAATTCAAAAACCCAAGTAAAAACAATTTACTACCTTATTTTAAAAACAACTCTTAGAAATGAACAAGGAGAAAAAGAATTTGGATAACACATTACAAACAATTATATATGGGACCAATTCTGAAAAACTTTCCAGAATAAAGAAACGGCAATACAAACCACTAATACCATTTAAATGAATAAACTTATTATGAAGTGAAATTAATGAGAATTTTACGTCAAATAAACAGAGATATTAAACATATGACATTAATAATAAAGAGTGCATTTGGATAAAAAGCAAGAGCAAAATAAAATTTTGAAAAAGAAAGGAAAAACTATATATAAATAAATCCATATGAAAAAGATGATCATACAATAAATGTCAGTTATTAGAAAGACAATTAAAAGAGTAATTGAAAAAACATAATACTAGTGGAACGATTCACAAGAATTAAGAAAGGAACAAAAATATAATACAAAATATATGCTACCAATGACCAGGAGGAGATTGGGATAACAGTCAAAAAATGACAGAGAATTAAAAACTTTACACTGAATAATAAGTGATGATTATATTATACCAGCTTCCAATCACAAGGAGAAATAAAATGCCAGCAGAGCTAACCATTGAGAAAAATAACTGAGATAGAGATTCACTAAGATAGATATATAAATAGATCTGTTCGTATACGAAGTGAAATATCCAAAGATATTTAATTTTTTTTTTAATAGTCATAAGGTGGACTATTCTTATATAATTTTATTAATGACTGTCTGAGATAAGTCCAGCAGTATTATTATGTATTGGTCAGAGATGATTTACCTCTGTAATCAATAAATGACGTAGTATGGCCAGCAGAGTGAGATGCCTACAGAGCCCCTCTGGACACTGCCCCAGCTAACGTGTTAGGGAATTTTAGGGAATAAATATCCCAAGGATAAAGAAACGAGTTAAGAAGAAAATGGAAAAATAAAAAATAACGAACCTCAGATGACTATTACTATCAGTAAGAATCCAGTTAATAATGAAATATAGATAAGCTCAAAAATATGGGAGAAAAAATTTTTTAGAAATGTGAAGGAAGTAAAGAAATATAATTTATAATATAATGTCATAAGCAATTATTTCAGACAAACTAAGTATGATCTGAACTAATCACTTCTGGAAGAGAGCAATCTGTAGCATGACAGATAATCCACACAAATACATTACTCAATGATCATTAATAAAGCTCTAAGATATGGAATATCCAGATGAGAATTAATTAAAATGCACTGTTTAATAATATATTCACAAGAAAGGTTGAATAAAGAAAATTTCTGCAAACAATATAATATAATACAAATTTAAAAACCCAGAAGACTAAAAATGATAATAACAAAATTACCCAGGTAAGATAGAAGCAGGCAATTAATATACCCCGTCAAAGAAACCAGACCAGAAGAAACGAAGGCATACACGGCGAAAAACTACAGAAGAAGGAAGAATAGTCAAAACTACCACTACAGAAGACAGAAGAAAGAAGACTAATTAAAACTACTACTACTGAAGAATGAAGACAGAAGAACGATCAAAGATACAGAAGACAGAAGAAAGAAGAATAATTAAAACTACTATTACTGAAGAAGGAAGAACAATCAAAGCTAAAGAAGAAGGAAGAACAATTAAAACTCAAAGAAGAAAGAAGAAAAATTAAAACTCAAAGAAGAAAGAAGAACAAACTAAATCTAATGAAGAAAGAAGAACTAGTTAAAACTACTACTACTGAAGAATGAAGAAAGAAGAACAATCAAAGATACAGAAGACAGAAGAAAGAAGAATAATTAAAACTACTATTACTGAAGAAATAAGAACTAATTAAAACTACTATTACTGAAGAAGGAAGAACAATTAAAACTCAAAGAAGAAAGAAGAACAAACTAAATCTAATGAAGAAAGAAGAACTAGTTAAAACTACTACTACTGAAGAATGAAGAAAGAAGAACAATCAAAGATACAGAAGACAGAAGAAAGAAGAATAATTAAAACTACTATTACTGAAGAAAGAAGAACAATCAAAGATACAGAAGACAGGAGAAAGAAGAATAATTAAAACTACTATTAATGAAGAAAGAAGAACAAACTAAATCTACTGAAGAAAGAAGAAAGAAGACTAATTAAAACTACTACTACTGAAGAAGGAAGAAGGAAGAATAAAGAAGAACCAAACTCAAAGAAGAAGGAAGAATAATAAAAATAAGAACTACAGAAGAAGGAAGAAGGAAGGATAATCCAAAACTACAGAAGAAGGAAGAATAACCAAACTCAAGAAGAAAGAAGAATAATTAAGACGACCCATATAAAACAAAAACTCCATAGGGAAAGAACCCCCAAAAAACCCCAAAATCAATGAATGCCCAAAAAAGAAAGTATAACACAATAAAAAACCATATCACTGTAAAACTGACAAAAAACTAAAAGTGTTAGCTGTAGTAAATATTAGTGCATTCAAAAAGTTATTGTGTAATGTGCATAAACAAATCTTCACAGTTCCCCCATGGTTGAATATTTCATATTAAAAACTAGAAAAAGACTAGTAAATATAGTAATAATTTACCATGGAAAGGTGTAAGTGATTAAATTATAACTAATAAACTTTAAGAAAGGTGCATGAGTAGCACTACAAAGTAACAAACTTTAAGTTTTGTGAACAGTGCCTACTTTGATAATGAAGTAGTAATTTTACTAATAAAAAGCTACTAAAACTGTATGAACATTCCATAGAATGGAATATAACTTAGATAGCCAGGGTTATACTTTAAGAGGGGGCATAAATCTTATAAAATGGGGAATTACAGAACTAACTGTTTATGATGGAGTAGTAGAAGGTATTAACAATTATATATGGATCCAAATGTGGGGTTCTAATTAAATATAGCATTTAGATAAGTAAGGGTTAGTCATAAGAAATATTAGTATTATAATTGTTATTTTATTGTTCATGTTAATTTAGGAATGCATTATCTAAAATTAGATAACATTCCAATGTGGTAGAAATACTTTTTATTATGTTATTAGGTGATATACCAAAACAATGTTATTAAGAACACCAGTTTTATATATCTGGGTGTTATATTTTAATTGTATAATCTATAATTACTGTTATGCCAGATCAGAGAACTAATTTTTAATCAAATATATCAGAGTCAGAAGTCAGAGAAGGAAATAAAATAATTACATTAGTAAAACATTCTGCAAATAGCCACAATTCAAATCTAGGCAATATAATAAAGTTAAAATGCAGAATAATTAATAAACCTAATCTTATAAACCAGTCAAACTGACAATATTTAGGCAAGATACACTCAACATATCAAATACTAGGTAAATAAGGCTTTCCAAAGATATGGTCATTATATGAGTAAAATTATTTAATTGTCTAATAAAATACCATTTGAAACTGAAATAGGTTCACTAACTTTATCAGAAGGGGAATCATATACAACTGAATTATATGAAAAAACCATCATTAATATACTAAATTGCAATAAAATAAGTGAGAATTGATAATTATACAAATTTCAGATTTCATAGAATAATAATTATATTAGTTAAAATGGCTATTATTTACATAGAAGACAGGGAAGTATAATTTTAGGCCTACCTTCCAAAAAAATTATAAGAAATAATTTTCCGATAAAACTTTGTAATACTAACTTAATTACTATCAAAATAAGTAGAATAGAATAGTGAAAACGAATATGTATTTTATATTTCAAACAGTTAAGTAATAACGAATTTACTTTATAAGCATAGTGCACGAAATTAAAGTGTGTCGGAAGTTATGGCAATTTTAAACAATGTCTTTTTAATATTAAATTGGCTAAGACGTTTCGGATGACGAAGGAAATCCACGCAGTTCATTATTATACATTGAAGAGCACACTTTACGTGAATATTTTATAAAACCCAACCTTAATGGCGATTACGTATAACTAAAGTTCGGAATCAGTTTTTGTGTAAAAATTAAATTTTAAACTATTCTAATCATTGTGAAGTGGTGAAGTTGCCCTATGGACTACATAACACCTATAAACAGCATCACATATCACTATTTAAACGAAATAACACTGGAATCACACCAAATACCAAGTGAATATTCGAGGTTAAACGGACACACATAAACACCAATTGATCTACTTATTTAACAACATTTTTACACCCAGTGACTTTTCCATCTTACTCCAGTGACATTAAACTATACCCAAGAAGAGATTAAACGATTACGAAGAGGATTTAATCGCAGAAGGAACATATTTATTCCACAAGTACTTTGTCAATGTTAGAAGGTGAAATCCACGCATGCGCCAGACGACCATTTTGACTGATCTCATCAACACAACCAGTCGACTGTTTGCTGTACTGTGGTGAATAAAAATTATATATAAACTTTTATTATTACTAATTACCATTCTATTGTTTAATTTTAATACATTTTCAGCATTGTAAGTGTTATACTTTCTGACCCTGACCTTCTCTGGCTTTTTTATAAATAACCGTTAAAAGAACCTATATGTGTATAATACCAATATAAAAGTCATAGATCGACCGGACCTGAGTGAGTCGATACGGCATTATAACATTGTTTTCAATTAAGCAAATTCATTATTTTGTTGAATAAACGCTTGTTATCTAGTGAATTGAATTTGATTTCTTTAATAAAGGAATATAACCATTAATTAATAAAGAAAACTCGACAACCTTTAAAGGCAATATATGCGAATTACAACCTTTCAAGAGGAAGAAGAAGGGAGCTGTTCGCGCCTAATTCAAAGTGGATTGTCTTTTTAATAAATTTAACGAAGGGAAGATCATTACTAGAAGACACACCATACCATACTATTTATAATTACAATCAATAATCTCAATTTATTACTAAATTTTAAGAATATAAACACCTCGAAAACAATTATTTCAGAATTATAAAATAATATCACATTTCAAATTGCTACAACAACAACATACACCAAGAACATTTGATAACAGCACTTTTTAGGAACATTACCAAATCGACGTCTCCCGGAGCGGAACGTCATTACTACACCTACGCACCATAAAAGTCAATCTGGGTAATATTATCCCAGAACACCATTCCAATTACAATTATATATTACCAAAGTGAAGACCAGCAGAGAGAGCCGAATGAAGACTAGAAGACATCATCTATATTACTACACACAATAGTGAGAGTACAATTCTCTCATACAACTACACATATTTTTATATTTGTATATTTTGTAATTTACATTTATATTACAAAATTGGCGAACCCAACTTGTGGGGCTCGATTACCGCAGAATACCAGAACAAGCAACACTTTATAAATTTAATTATATTTTGTAATTTCACAGTAATATTACAAAATTGGCTAGCCCAACCAGTGGGGCTTACAGGTGAGCACAATCTACATACATCAACCTTTTATTTATTTTATTATACCCACTCAATCAGTGTAATATTACAATATATATAAAATATGCATAAAATTAATGGCTTGTATAAGTTAATGATTGATCTCCATTAAGTAGTGCTCAAGTTTCCAAAGTTTTAATATTATGATGTCCGTAATTAAAACATCAGAGCAGGTTTAGTGTGTATGAGTTTACACCGTGGACAAAAATTTTCAACATTTCCTATTGAGCGTTGCTTAGAATAAAGCTGCGAATCTACAGTGTACGTTTCACAGAACAAACACGCGGAAAAGAAGGAGCGCTCCGAAGTCACTCATGGACCCTCAGCATCTTGCAGAGGGTTCATTCCCTAAAGACGAAAAGTCTGTCTATGAATCGTTCCTCTGTAAACACGTGCAGTTACACTGCCCAGCGATCCACAGGAAGCAAATCGCTATCCACGCTGGACACTTTTTCGGCTTGCATGCGTTATGTTGGTATGGGTTCGGTACTTTCCATTTAAAAACCGTGCAAATATAAGAAAATAAACATGAATGAGGCCAGAAATAACGCGAATTGTGTGTGTGTCCTCCCTGCCTTTTTATTGCGGTAGTCATAATAATAAAATGGAAACGTAAACAGTACGTAACTGAGATATGCTTGCCTGCCACGCACGATATATTTTCTCTCATACATGATTTACATTAAAATGAAAAAATTACAATTTTATTGCCTGGCAACAAAATTATTTTATTTTTAACAATTACCATTGTTTGAAAAAGTTTAAATGAATTTTCAAGTACTTTACTCTTGTTAAAACGTAAAAGGTTGCACGTAAACTACCCCTTCCCCTTAACCGATCTTCACCAAAATCAAAAGGCCTTGAGTCCTCTAGAATTCAGTGACGTATGCAAAAAATTATTTGATTCTGTTTGAATTTGCGGCTGTTATCGTTTGCCATAGAAAATACCCTTGATAAAAAAACGCTGCCGGTAAACTACCCCTTTCCCTTAACCGATCTTCACCAAAAACAATAAGCCTTGAGAACTCTGCAATTTAGGGCTGTATGCAAATAATCTTTTGATTCTGTTTGAATTTGCGGCTGTTATCCTTTGCCATAGAAAATACCCTTGTTAAAACATAAAACGTTGCCGGTAAACTACCCCTTTCCCTTAACCGATCTTCACTAAAAACAATAGGTCCTGAGAACTCCATAATTCAGGGCTGTATGCGAAACATTATTTGATTCTGTTTGAATTTGCGGCTGTTATCGTTTGCCAAAAAAAAAAATTACCCTTGATAAAAAAAAAAATCGTTGCCGGTAAACTACCCCTTTCCCTCAACCGATCTTCACCAAAAACAATACGTCGTGAGTACTCTACAAATCAGGGCTGTATGCAAAAAATTATTTGATTCTGTTTGAATTTGCGGCTGTTATCGTTTGCCATAGGAAAAAAATCTATAGACAGATAGACACACACACACACAGACACTGTTCGAAAAACGATTTTTTTTCATGTTTTGAGTGTAGTAGAATCTGAATCTGCAATAATCTCGAACACGATTTTTTTTGCCATCACCATACTTCCATTTCCTTAAGGAATATGGAAGTAAAATTGCTAACTTGTTCCAGGACAGTACGATCTGTAACCATTTTTGCCCGCTCGGGATCAGTTCCAAGAAAAGCCAACACCTTGGTCTTAATTGTGGATATTTGCAATCCAGTGTCTTTATAGATTCAATTTAAAAGATGTATAGCCATCTACAATCTGTTTACGCGAAGTTTTAGTTTAAACAAAATAATAAAATATAACTTGATACAAAAAAAAGAAATTCATTAGTGTCTTGCGCTTTGCACTCTTTTAAACTCTACGGGACGCGACGAAGTCTGTACAGACATATTTCTTTTAACGTAGGTATTGAAGCAGCAAGTCGGTCGTCGTTCCTTTCATAACCAACTGATATTGAAAGGATATTTAATTAGTCTTAATTGAAAAAGGAAATTACAGAACTGCTGCATCTGCAGACGTTTTCAGTGAATGCAATTTGCAGTCACAAAGCTGTTCCAGGTTCAAAGTGGTTGGACGTCAATTTGTTGTTTTGTTTTTTCCTGTCAGACATAAAGTGCTTCATATCGTCTAACGTTCCTAAGCAATCTATTGGGAATACTCATTACAGACTTGTGCCTTTGTGTTTGCATTGTGAGCGCGCGCGCGTGTTGATTTTGTGAAAAAGGTAAAATTCTATAATGCTCGCGTAAGAAGACCATAGGTTTTGCCAATGTGGGTTAACTTATTAAATATTGCTGGACATTGCAACCTAAGTTATTAATGACGAAATCTGTTCCTGAGGCTTTCACTGCCGGCTTAACAATTAGTATAATAATTTAATTACCTTGTATCCGTCAGTGACTTCGTTCTAGCGTTTTTTATATAGACGCGTTTCGTGACATGTGTCACATCATCAGTAATCCTCGTCAAATGTTAAAATTCACATAAAACACATAAAAACACATTTGCACATATTTACTAAATCACAATAATGACACACACATAACACGATGTAACTTCGGCTCCGTTGGACCGGTCCGACCACGCGTGTAGTTGCCGAGCCACTAATTAAACTAAGTCAATCCTTGTCACCAGTCATTACCGTCATGTGCTGCATTACATTCATTATTACATTACAGTCATTACAGTCATATTTAGGGCTGTATTATATAGTGAGTGAGATTGAAACCTTAGTTGTTCGTTTAATATACTGTTATTGTTGATATTGTTGTCTTTAAATGATTTATAAATCTCAAACTCCTCGAGAGCGTCCATTAACCTACCCTTACCGCATACATGGATTGCTTTGAAATTAATATTGAAATCTGTGTAATTATGGTTATGCATCATTAGATGGCGCGCATAATTAGATTTGGTCTTGTCTAAATCATTCCTTGGTAGATGTTCTTTGTATCTCTTCAAGAAAGACCTGCCAGTTTGACCCAGATAGAAACAATCACAATCATCACATGACATCCTGTAAACACCTGTTTTCTCTTCTAACGGGAATGGTTGTTTTACACGTAACAAATTAGAAATATTATTATTTGTTTTAAACCCGACTTTTATAATAAATTTAGAAAACACATTGGATATAGTGTTAGGTAAAAGGCTACCGTACACTGTCGTTATATTCTTTTTATTATTATTTATATTTTTGTTAACTTTATTATCATCGATGGTATTATGGTGGGAAACAAAATACTGTATAAAAGTACCATATAAAAACAAAATAAAATTAATATAATTATTATTTGACGTTATTGACGTTTCGGCCTCGCTTCTGAAGGCCATCTTCAGTGAAGGGTTTTCGAAACGACTGACAAAGCGTGCGTCAGTAAAACCACATTACTGTGGCCAAGGCTTTACCGACGCACAATTTGTCAGTCGTTTCAAAAACCGTTCACCGAAGATGGCCTCCAGAGGTGCTGTGACGCTGTACTGTGGTTTTGCTGACTTACACCTTGTCAGTGGTTTCAAAAACCTTTCACTGAAGATGGTCTCTACAGGTGTGTCCGAAACGTCTGATTATAACGTCAATCATAACGAGAATTATAGTTTACCACGGCCTAACAGCCTGGGTAGTAATTTGAATAAGTAAGTATTAGTAATGTGTTTCAAATCGTAGTAGTGAAAATGTCTTAGGTTGTCCATGTCACAGGCAATCGACATCTGAATAAGTATTACACAAGTCATTGCCGTCTTGCCTATTTTGTTTCTTTCCGTAATTTTTCATATTACCCGTCGGTTATGCAACTTCGTGACTTCCTGAAATTCTTCCTTCATCTTGTTATTTGAATTAACATTCTCTGTAATTCCAACTTTGTTGTTGTTGAACTGGTACTTGTCATGTACAGGACGGACAGCAAATAGCAGTTACGGAACACGACAAGTAGCAGTTCAGCAAGTAAACACGACAAAGGTGAAGTTCTTTCCTCGTTTGCAAGTGTTTGTTAATTCGCTGTCTCATTCTTCCTTCTTTCTCGCAATTCTTTTGATAACGATTTCTCTTTCTTCTCCCTCCTTACATCTGCCTTATCTTTGCGAATTTCTTCTTGAACACTTATTTGTTTCCTACATCTTGTTCCTTGATTCTCCATTTCTCCAAGTTCTAGTAGAATACTGTAATCCACACCTAAATTGGTTTATTATTATTCCGGCTGTACAATGTTTACACATTTTCCGAAACCAAAAATTACAGAAGTGTTTGAATTCTCTGCTGCTTGTCCATCCAAAGATCTTCTTCCCTTTCTCGTTCCCTTAATATAGTTTTAATTTTTTCTATCCAGGTGATAGGTGGTCTTCCTTTTTTCCTTCTTCCTGGTGGGGTCCATTTCATAATTCTCCTTGGCAATCTTTCTTGTGCCATTCTTTTCGTGTGGCCATATAATTGTAATTTTTGTTTATTTTTGGTTAAAATCAACATTTGAATTTTTCATATTCATTCTGTCCTTAATGACTTCGTTTCTAATTTTCTCCAAAAGTCGATCTCTGCTGGCATTATTTTTGTTCTTGTGTGTTTATTAGTAGTCGAAACTTCTGAGCCGTAAGTCATGATACTCTTAACAATGGTTTTAAATATTTTGGTTTTAGAGTCGGCTGTAATTAGTTTATCTCACAGGATTGTATTTAATGTAGAAATAGTCATCTTTTCCAAATTAATTCTGGATTGTATGTCTTTGCCTTGCTTCTACCTAAATTGATTATTAAAAAAATCATAGAGACTAGACACTCTAGGTATTTACGAGACGGAAGTCAATGGAAGACTTATTACCAATATTAGATGTATCGATGGCACAGTGATAATACCAAATAACATGGATGGTTTATGCCTAATGAATAACATAATTCACTATAGAGTTAGTGTATATTATTTTATATATAAATTACCAAGTCATAACAAATGATAATCGGTCAAGCGTCTGAAACTTGTTCAAAACTTTGTTCAGAATCTATCCACCAAGAAAAAAAAAAAGATTGATCGTCTTAGTGAAAACCATCTTGAATCAAAAATATAATTGCAGTTTCAAACTATATACACAAATAAATATGGAAAAACTAAAATATGAAACAATATTTATTGATATTTTTTAAGCAAAATTGTGAAATATTAGGCACTTCCGGTCTCACTCTACGATGATGAGGACTGGACTCGTATACATGAAACCACTCTTAGTGATAAACCAACATTGCAAATTGTCAGGATTTTCTTACTTTAACATGCGAGGTGGTTAAAATTTCACGGTTAGAAAAATAAACATTACGGCCAGTGGGAAGCAAGACAAAGAAATACAATTCAGAACTAATTTAGGAAAGGTGGCTATATCTAGATTAAGTGGAATCCAGTGGGATGAGCAAATTACAGCAGAAGCTAAACCCAAAATATTTAAAACTTTCGTTAGAATTATCATGACTTACGGCTCAGAAGTTTAAACTATTAATGAACACACAAGAACAAAATTAATGACAGCAGAGGTTGACTTCTGGAGACGTTCGACAAGAGAATCGAGACGGGAGAAAATTAGAAATAAACTGATTAAGGACAGACTGAGTGTCAAAAATTCAATTAATTTTTGATTTTATCCAAACAAAAAAATTACAATGGTATAGACACATGAAAAGAATGGCGCAGGAAAGATTGCCAAGGGGAGTTATGGAATGGATCCCACCAAGATGAAGGAAAAGATGAAGACCACCTGTCACCTGAATAGAAAAAATTAAAACTATATTAAGGGAACGAGAAATGGAAGAAGATCTTTGGATGGACAAGCAGCAGAGAACTCAATCACTTCTCTAATTTTTGGTTTCGGAAAATGTGTAAACATTGTACAGCCGGAATAATAATAAATCAATTTAGGTGTGGATTACAGCATTCTACTAGACCTTGGAGAAATGGAGAATCAAGGAACAAGATGTAGGAAACAAATAAGTGTTCAAGAAGAAATTCAGAAAAAATTCAGACTATATTGAGAGAACAAGAAATTGAAGAATATATTTGTATTGACAACCATGAGTGGATGATGAGAATTCACTCACTTCTGTAATTTTTGGTTCCGGAAAATGTGTGAACATTTTACAGCCGGGATAATAATAATAGAAACATAACATAAATTGAGGGTTTGAATTTTCAATCTAGTGGAGCATGACGTATTGCCGAGTAGTAAGATATTACGAATGTCTGACAAAAAAAGAAGCAAGTCACTTTGCAATTAAGCAATGAAAGTCACGATAGCTAGGGCGTGTTTCAAGGACTAAAATATAGAGGTCTTCGCTCATACGTTAGATTAATACTGAAGACAAAATATCTTTACCAGGAAGGGTAATTTTTCATTGATAGAATCCTTACACCGATAGTTCCATTGGAAATTATTAGACATTTTGAGATCAGCTACATGGAAAGTCCTAATAGCTATGATGTTTTCTAACCCTGCCGGAAAAACGATCAGGCTGTTTACATTTTATTATAATATGGAACACATTAAAAATAATATTGATCAGTTAAATCTAATTAAAAGAAATTTTTGTTACCTAATACGCTGAGGTGGTGATAGATAATTTGTAATAAAGAAAACTACCAAAGGGACATAATTTTCGAAAATAAAAGTACGCACAATCACATTCAAAACAAAGCAAGCAAACGGGGGATTTCTATTGCTGCACTAATGAAAAAAGTTTAAAATTACTTTCTGCTACAGAGGAGGAACAATTTACTTCTGCCATACGTGCGCGGCGCTAAGTCTCAATTCCCCCAAAGTTTTCTTATCGCGAATTAAACGTCCCCACATACGAAGTTTAATGGCGATTAATTTAAAATGCATTAAAGTATGCTAGTACGCTACTGAAACATTAGATACTCGTTATGTGCATCCGTCATAAAGACAATAACATACACACATATAAAGAAACCATTCCAGCGGAATTGTCGGGGCGCTCACGATAACACAATTAATCATTACTATAGATTCATGGTAGTTACACGCTAATAAATATTCCGGTTTTTATTGATTTTTGAGTGTGTGTGCGTGTGTGTGCGTGTGTGTGCGTGCGTGCGTGCGTGCGTGTGTGTGTGTGTGTGTGTGTGTGTGTGTGTGTGTGTGTGTGTGTGTGTGTTTATTGCAATAAAACAAATTTTAGAAATGACTAGAAGCTATTATAAACTTTATGACGTTATAGACATGTGTTAAGTTGATTTTGTTTAATTTTTGTAAGGTAGCTGTAAGTTTTAAAATAAGAAATGGGTAATTATGTGTTATATCTCAAAACGTCCATAGACGTATTCTCTGTCATTGTGTGCCAGTGCGCGTGTGCGCGTGTTATTCGTGTTTTTCTGAATAACTCCTATAATCATTAACGTATCGTAATGAAACTTGGACAGTGTATGCGTCATAAATAGCGCTACATTTTTCATATGTTATAAGCTCAGAACATATAATTCTAATATGTATTTTTTAACTGAATGCACTTTTTTATGGAAGCATTATCTGCAGAAAAGTCATAAAATTTTAAGATAAACTCTATACAAGATTTTGCAGACTGTGGCATTGTCGCACATGAATCTGTGCTATCGAGGTAGACACCTGTGACGTGATCTAATCTTTAACCAATCAGGAGCTTGAATTTTCATTTGCGATGTGCGCTGGGAAAGAAAACTTCTGTCAGTCTTCGTCCACAGCTCGTCCTATTTAGAATTACTCTCTGTGCGTGTTCTTCGCACAGTACACGTTTGCAATATAAGTGACGACCGTCCTAAATGTTAGCTACGAGTTACTCGTAAGCTAAAACAAGGGTTATTAAACGTAGAACCAAGTATTTGAAAATCTATTAGTGCTAATTCGCCCTAGTCAAGATTTTTCCGCTTAGAGACAGTTGTACTTATCCGGAGTACAACTATATGAAGGCGTGAACACTTTAAGATAGCCGGAAGGTGTAAGTACAATACACCGCAATTTAAATAATAACCAATAACCCACTTATCAAACCAGAGATTGTAAACATAAGAACCATATCAATCAGATAAAGGGCGTGCGTGCGCGTATGACTGCAGCGGCGAGACCAGAGGTCGACGTTATCGCAGCAGAGTCAACGGACAAAAATATCCCAGCTTCCAGCCGGACTCCAAGTAGGAATTCGACAATCAAGTAACACTGACGATTGTTCAGATAAACATTCATTTGAATTCAAAGACAGTATAAAATTAATAATTAATTTATGTAAAAATTTACAGACAAGGTTTAAAGTTGCTTTTAGTTTAATAAATTCCTATCTATAGGAGTCTAATAAAAGACGCTGTTTATATTTACACACCTATGCAATCATTATATATATATATATATATATATATACATATACACACATAAATATATGTAAGTCAATACACGTCTAAAATAAGTAATACGGATATTTTCATCGCTCTTTCAACACGTCATGGAGATTCTCATTCTACGAGTTATTTAAACAAAGGCAGGCGTTAATATTCTCATATTAAACGCTCTACCCCTCATCCCAACAGTGAACTGAGTTTGCCTTATAAAACACGAGATAACATTAAACTTCCATTAAAGTAAACTGCTTAATGGAGAACGCTTGCTATATATTTATAGCTTCATGAATTAGACAGCCCTATTCACGCGTAACTTCAGGATATTCTCATACAAACTAAAAGTTAGTTTTACGAACTGAAAAACAGCTACTTAAGTAAGAATGTATTGTATTCTAAATGCTCTGAATCCCACCACGTAAACAACATTAACAGAGTCAAATTGTAAAGCAGAAAAGGGGATATCTTAATATAAAATTTTTGAAAGAAATGATGATAAAAACAATTTCTTTTCTGCACTTTAATTTTATTATCTTTCCTAAAGAAATCCTAAGAACAATATGGTACAGTGCAATTAATGAGATTATTTATGACATTTGTGTTAGTCGTATTAAAATAATAATAATAATAATGATACTGTAATAATAATAATAGTAAGAAGAAGAAGAAGAAGAAGAAGAAGAAGAAGAAGAAGAAGAAGAAGAAGAAGAAGAAGAAGAAGAAGAAGAAGAAGAAGAAGAAGAAGAAGAAGAAAGTAATTAACAAGTAATCTAAGTAATTATTTAATGGTTTGAAATAAGATTATGAACAATTGATTATGACGATTTGCTATTGCAAGTAGTATCACTTCTTCGTATTTTACTTTTTTGTCTCTTCTTCTTATTCAGATTTTGGATTTTACGACGCATTGCACACTGTAGTCTGATGATCCTTTCACTGAGCTTTAAATATTCCTCATATTTTTACGAAACAATTGTACATCGAGGCAAGCAGAATATTTTAAGTTTTGTAAGAGCTCTCTGTTTAAACTGTGACACAAGGTTGGAAGTCACAAACTGTGTCGTACAAGTAAGAACTGTATCTGACGTAAATTTTAATACTTCAAAGAACGTGACTCATTTAACTGTACCTTATTTCAAGAACAGGAATACGTATAATTTAAATTATTAACAAAAGCAGTAAATCGTTGTCGGTAATACATTTGTATAAAAACGCTATAAAAATGTTAACATTTAATTTTTTATAACGCCAATATGTTTTATTCTCTGTATTAGTTTTGCTTTACGTATAGATTTGTGACTACTAATGCAGCATCCCTGGCCCAGTGCCAAATCCAATAATTGGCGTCTCTTCAGTAGAGATATCACAAACCTTAGTGTACGTACATCTTACAGGGTCAGTAAGTAAGAGAAATATTACAAATTTATTTTTACAACACAACTAGACGATACTATTATAGGCAATAGAATTAGCTTTACATTTGGCAACTGTACTCTGAACATAAAATTTAAATAGTTATTGCCGGGTGGTTGACGTTCACATTATCAATAAAATTGTTGTTTTATTATCTAAGAGTTTAATTGAAATAGTGGTAAAACTACCCAAGTCTAAATTTTAAACATCTTTCAAGATGTTCAAAACGACATTTGTTATTGTATTGCTTTTTTCTATTTATTTTTAACAGCTACGTTTTCAAAGTAACTAAATTAATACTAAAATTTAACATTGAAAGTGACGCTGAAGATGGCGGGAAGCGTCGTAATGGCGTCAAACGATCGGCGTTGTACAGATTATATGGGTTTTGTGTTGGCCAGTTAGGTTTTGTGGAATGTAAAATATTTAATTTTTTTATTTCGTTGTAAGGTTTTGTTGTGGGTTGTGGACGAGGCAGGGGATTTGTGTACAGATTTATTTTATTTTATTCAGCTTTTTGTTGCCAGTGTAGCTCATCAGTTGTGTCCGGGAATCCCCCCGATGCGAGTTGTACGTCGATTTCTGGGAGAAGACTCATCCGCAAGAGCTAGGAGGCTGTTGCTGAGGAAGGATGGGCGCTGTGTATTTCTAACGATTCTATTGATGGAAGTGGCGATGGATTGTTTTGCGCTGAAGGTTTTGGCTATTTTGGCATACTGTGAACATCACATAGAAACATAGTTATTTATATATGTACCACCCTTTTGTGCCACCTGCATCACTCTAGAAGTGGCATCTGCTGTGGTAATGACGACCGCTTAAGACGTCAAAATGTCACGCAGAAGCTGAACAATTTAGCAAATAACACTGCTTATTTTGGCTCTGAAAGCCTAAGGGAGGATGTTGTTTTTGCCGATCATTTTTACCTCTTTTCCTTCTTGACGGCAGTTGGCATTCTATCATTTTTGTTAGCCATTGGTAAACAAATTTCTGGGAATTTCAAACCATCTAATCTTATGCATGCCATAGAGTGTACGATCATTTTACGTGGTATCATTTTCTTTAAATGTAGAAATATCGAAAACCGTGCGCCTTCTTGTTTCTCAATTTGTTATTCTGTCTGTTTTAATGAGTCTCTATTTCTTATATTGTTTTTCTATTGATATTATTCTACGTACAAAATTATTACAACGGTCACACTGATGTCGTTTTGTATGGTGTAAATAGGATACTGACATTAACGAAATCAATAATTACAAACCTTAGTTATCCTCAATGAACAGTTAAAATTCAGGAAAGGCATTTCTGATGCACAAATGTATATGTACATTTATAACAGTTTTAAATTAATTAACGGAATAAACTGCAGTGTTTGTAACTTACACTGCACTTTAACACTTACTGCACTGCACTTGTACTTACACTTTTCAATAAACCACAGCAATTTCTACGATCCGGACTAGCAAAATCGCCCGGTCTAACTGAACTCGGCCGCTTCAAAATCTTGTATTTGTATGTGAGCCTCCTTGAATTGCAATGACACAGATTACGGTAGACCAGTCGATTAACTTTTGAAAAGTTATCTCCAATTCTTTTCCTCTTCTGCTGCGGCGCACCAACCCATTACTGAGTCAAGGCCTCCTTTAACAGCCTCCGCCAGTTTTCCCGGTCAAATGCAGTCGCTCTCCACTTCCGGGTCCCAAGTATATGGCGCACGCCATAGCTCACACCGTCTTCGCAACGTAGTTTGGACCTACCAACATTCCCGGTGCCAAAGATCTGTTCTGCGAGTGCCTTTCTTCGTATTTAATTCTCCCCTATTCTGATAACGTGTTCAGCCCACCTGCGTATACCAAGTTTTATAATTTTCACAATATCTGTATCATTCAGAAGAGTGTTCAGTTCTTGGTGGGGTTTTTTCCTCCATTCAACTCCTACACATATTGGACCAAAATATGCTGCGGAAGATTTTGCGTTCATGAACCAGCACGCTTGACTCAGACTTTCTAGAAATGGTCCAGGTCTCAGAACCGTAGGTGAGAACTGGGCGGATCAGTGTTTTATACAAAAGCAGCTTGATGCTCCTGGCAATTATTCTGCTCTGGAACAGAGGTCTGAGACCAAAGAAACACCTATTAGCTGAGGTGATTCTTCGCTTTATTTCTTCTGTTGTTTCCCATTCAGAATTAACTTGGCATCCTAAGTAAACAAAGTTGTTAACTTTTTCAAAGAAATAGATGCCAATTCAGACGTGCTCTCCTTCTCTAGCTTCCTCTTCTGTGACTATGTATTTTGTCTTGCTCTCGAATTATCTAGAGCGTTATATATTTTTTCCACGCATGATGATCTCTAACGTTAGAAACACCTCTATACGTTACCGCATGTTAAAAGTCACGTAGACACTTCCGTTATTTTTTATTAAAGGTAGGACTACATATTGGTGTCAGAAAGACATGAAGAGAGGCGAAGCCCCTGGCAATGGGCAGATCACGCTGGAGAAATTTCGTCGATGCCCTACATTCCACCTAGGAATTTAAGGACTTAGCAAAGCAAAGCAAGCAAATTAAGCAAGGACTACATTTTGTTTCGCCGTTACAGAAAGTTCTACACGTTTCTCGGCTATCCCAGCTGTAATGTTGTGTGCGTACGTGACACTTGACATGCGATACAGTGTTACGTAACACGGAGCAATCTCGTACATTCGACAGTGTTGTTCGAGAAGCTTCTCAACTAGCCCAACGGTGCGTGTTTCTGCCAAAACCGCGCTGAAGTAGCCTCTAGAATTTTCAAGTGTTTGTTAAGGACGCATATTATGGAACTCTCCAGACTATAAATAGCCCATACCTGCCGTTTAGTTTCAGTTTATGTTGGGCGTTTTACACAGTGTATCTCAAGTGGGATATCAGTGAAAAGTGATTATAGTGCGGAATTCTTTATATTTGACATTAATATTAGTGTGGACAGATTAACTTGAATTATTGTATATGTTATCAAATACATATGCACAGTTTGGAGAATGTGCAACAAGGTATGTTGATTACAAACTATTAATTGTGATAGTTAAAGCTGGTTTTTAGTGACCTAATTGGTGTCTTGTATTTTGTTTTCCACTTTACCATACGATGATCAGTTTAAACCGTCGTAACAATATTATTCCGTAGTATCCATACTGATTCTATACTGATATAAGCTTAAAATCATTGAGTGCAAGAGATTGAGGGGGTTATAGCCATAGAGGTATTACAGGTAGAGTAGGGGAGTCGGCCTCAAAAGCGTACACGAATAGAAAGAAAAAAAGGATAGGGGACCCTTGTCTGTTTCTTTCTAATGACGCATGCGCAGTAAGAGAGAACGCAGTTTAAACCATTTAAACGCCAACCGTCCCAACCGTCAAGACAACCGTCAACGCCAACGTCCCAGCCGTGCATTCATAGGTTATGTTATGCCGTAGTGCTTGTACGAAGTGAAGAATGAACTATTAAAAAAATGACAATAACTTGCGTTATTGTACAGTACATACATACCCTACCCTCCGTATTCTATAGGATTAAAAGAGAGCAACTGCGCATGCGTCTTCAAAGAGAGATAGAGAAGGGTCAGGAGCAACTGCGCATGCGTCATCAAAGAGACATAGTGAAGGCTCAGGTATTTTTTTCTTTTCTATCTGTATGACACTTCCATTTATACGTGCTCCCATGTCTCCCCTACTCTATCTGTAATACCTTTATGGTTATAGCAATATGCAGAGGTTGGAAAAGACAAGGTGACCTAAGAGAATACTCAAATGGACTTCCTTACCATGGAAGGAAAAGACAAGGTGACCTAAGAGAATACTCAAATGGACTTCCTTACATGCAAGGGAAAGACAAGGTGACCTAAGAGAATACTCAAATGGACTTCCTTACATGGAAGGAAAAGACAAGGTGACCTAAGAGAATACTCAAATTGACTTCCTTACATGGAAGGAAAAGACAAGGTGACCTAAGAGAATACTCAAATGGACTTCCTTACATAGAAGGAAAGACAAGGTGACCTAAGAGAATACTCAAATGGACTTCCTTATATGGAAGGAAAAGACAGGGTGACCTAAGAGAATGCTCAAATGGACTTCCTTACATGCAAGGAAAAGACAAGGTGACCTAAGAGAATACTCAAATGGACTTCCTTACATGGAAGGAAAAGACACGTAGAAATGTTGGAAGATAGAAGTGAACGTCGCTAGAGGAAATAGAGGATTAGCGTACGGCGAATGGACTGACCAAAGGCATTGAGAATTACGATTCAAGAAGTGGCGACAACCGTAAAGAAAACTAGCATATAATGATGTTTGTCTCTTTTACCAATGTCCTATATTAGTTTTGGAGTTTATTCAAAAACTACGGAAAGGTCTGACAACGAATAAAAACACGATGTAAACAATTGTATGACTTGTTGTTGTCTATCGTCAGCATCACGGTCGCAGAAGCATAGTTATACAAGTATTACAGGAGCTTAGGCTGCGCGTTACAATAGCCGGATTAACATGCAGCATGCACTCACTGTCGTAGCGCACTCGACCATGCAAGTTTTGCCAGTTATCTAACATCCAGCTTAATGTTGTCTGCCTGTGCATACAAGTACAAGCTAATCCCCCCCCCCCTTGAATGCACGTTTACATCTGTTACTGCAAATGTGAGGGACTTCACGTCAGCTGAGATTGCAGAAGATTACCGTCTGTCAATTAATCCACTGTCGAAAGACACGCGGACATAAACCGATTCATCACAACTTTAGTAACGATAAGCAAAGTAACAAGAGTGCACTGTATGCCATCCGTTAAAAAAACCGTATCGTTTTTTCTAGGGAGTTAAAAGAACTATGACGGAGATAAATCTATAGTGCGTCAATGTTTAAATGACTATTCGTTAATTGGTAGCTAAAAATAACATTTTACTGTCCGAAACTCTATATAACACACAGTGATTTAGACTGTTATCTAACAGTAGTATATATTTTAGTTTTCCTATCATTTTAATTTAAAGCATAATGCCTGGATCCCAACAAAACACTAAGCTATAATGAAATTAAAATTTTAAATTTGATTATAAGTACTTGATTATTTTCCACAATTATTAAACACTATATATTTAAAAAGGTTTTTGAAAATTGTGGAAACACTTGGTACGGTTCACAGTTTTAACTTTGACAGCTGTTTAATGCCTAATAAACTGAAACAGCTGTCACACTAGATAAAAATTATGAAACATACCAAGTGTTTGTATCTTTTTAAAAACCTTTGTATTAACATGTTTCACCAAGTGCCCAACTAGTCGTCAATCAATATCGTGAACTATATATTTAATGTGAACTGAGCTTATTTTCAGTACTTATAATATTCCCATGTTTAAAAGCCTTCATTTAGTAATAAAAAACAAATTATTTTTATATATTACATTTTTAAGAATTAATAAATTATGGCATTTAAAGGGAAGAATCCAGTACGCTCAAAAATAATGGTCTATGGACATCCTGTAGAACAAGTATCATATTTTTGTGATGTCAGCTATCTAAAATGACATGATATAGAAAGAAAACTCAGATTTTTTAAAATAGGGGGCACGATAAATAGAACGTTGGGAAATAAAACGCATAAGGAGACAAGATTAAAGTTATATAAAACCATGGTTGTCCCAATTATGACGTACGGCAGTGAGACCTGGGTTCCTTCAAAGCTAGATAGATCAAAGATTCAGGCAGCTGAAATGCACTTTCTGAGAAGAGTCAAGGGCTGTACACGATTAGATAGAATACATAATGACGACGTCCGGAATGCGCTAAACATCTACAATTTGAATCATCGAATAGATGATTACAAACGGAAATGGCGGGAACACATCGACCGCATGGACAAATGTAGACTACCACATCAAATAAGATCTTATAAACCAACGGGCAACCGTAACGTTGGAAGACCTTTTTCAAGATGGGACCAACTATGACATTGTGGAGACGGACAGGAATTTCTGCCTATACCATGAAGTGTAGAAGAAGAAGAAGAAGAAGAAGAAGAAGAAGAAGAAGAAGAAGAAGAAGAAGAAGAAGAAGAAGAAGAAGAAGAAGAAGAAGAAGAAGAAGAAGAAGAAGAATTAATACACAGAATTTCACATGAATTAAACAAATACCCCACTGTCTCTTTCAAGAAGAAAATAAAAGTAACCAGTAAATCATTACCTATTCATTACTCAAGTTTTATATTATATGCTCGCATTCAGGAATAGATGAAGTAATACGAGTTTTTTCTTCAAAAATGTATAGAAATTTTTGAATAATTTAATAGGAATTTAATAGCTTTTCTATTTCTTCTATATTTTTTTCTCATGTATACAAATAACGTATATGTTATTGTAATTCCCTTATCGTAATATATGTAATATAGATTTCGTTTTAGGAGCTATCTGGAATTAAGACATCTATATAACGTTATAAATTGGTGACAAGGATAAAGTTTAAAAGCAACAAGTAGATTAGTCATGTTTAAAGGATGAAGGACGATGGTCCCAAAACAAGGTTTTGCTGAGCCACCTGGTTGGAGACGCCTGAGAAGAAGGTAACGAGTGCGAAGAGTAAGATCTTCAGTGCGAAAGGATAGAAAACATATTTGAAGTCGTGCCGTAGCGAACTAGTAGCGTTATGCCATCTTGTGATTGGCTGGTGATGTTAGACTACAACTTCATGCGGATTCCAAAAGTTTATATATATGGGGTCCTTATTAGGGACGCTACCCTTTCCCAGAGTACTGTGGGTCACTGACACTGTGAAAACGATGTCAGGGTTTTCGCACTGAAGATGGTCGTCGAAAGTACGACCGACATGTTTACAACATCTAACATCGGACCACGGTCTTACATACCGGCAAACCAGAATTTTAAAACCAACGAATACACGACGTCTGGATAAGGTGGAAAGTGACGTCAGATATCTGGGCGTAGGAAAGTAGAGGCAGCGGGCACAAGGCAGGGAAGAGTGGAGAGACATTGTTACGGTGGCCGAGGTTCTGGAAGAAACATAGCGAAATGGAATTCCTTAATTCGGCATCATATTTTATGTTTAACAATCCTATATGTAATATAGGAGGGACATTCAATAATTAAAGAGACAAATTGATCTAGAGAAAACACGGTTGGCAGGAAAAATTAGGTACTTTTAGGACTTCATGTTGGCATCCCTGGGACGATCTCTGAGCAGCTGTTTCATGAAAATTGTTTTGCTTATAACCTCAAAATCTCATTTAACAATGGCAAGAAGTTTCCACATTAGTTGAACAACGTTCAGTGATTCGATTTTTATTTTCTGAAGGTGAAAACCCCTCTTATATCTATTCTAGAATGACTAAACAGTATGGTAAAAGTTGCATGAACCGCGAAAATTTTTATAAGTGGGTGGATCAGTTCAAAAACGGTCGAACCTCAGTGACAGACGAACAGCGATCTGGACGTCCAAAGGAAGTTTCAACTCCTGCGCTTGAATCTCGAATAGACAATATGATTCGTGAAGACCGTCGTGTTACAGTTGAACAAATGGCTGAAAATTAGCAAGTAAGTGTTGGCACAGTTTATAGCATTATCAGTGACAAGCTTAGGTACCGCAAAACAAGTGCAAGATGGGTTCCAAAAGAGTTAACGCAACAACACAAAGACAGGAGACTCAGAGTGTGCACAGAGCTGAAGCAACGCTATTGGCTGGGAGACACTACCATACCCCCCGTATAGCCCAGACTTAGCACCATCAGATTTCCACCTGTTTGGCCCACTCAAGGAATCGCTACGTGGTAAGAAATTCAACAACAACGAAGAAGCCAAAAAATTGTGGGAGACTGGTTCAAACGTCAAAATAAAGAATTCTTTGCTGCAGGCATAAAAAAGCTGATTCATCGTTGGGACAAGTGTATTAGTGCTGGGGGGATTATTTTGAAAGCTAGGAAAATTGTCATTTTGTAAAAATACACCATTTTTTCTCTAGATCAGTTTGTCTCTTTAATTATTGAATGTCCCTCGTATTAGTGTCGCTGTCAATTCAAAACGCATTGTAAAGTATTATAACATTCTGTAACGTGATTACGTTATATTTAAGCATTAAATTTAAACTAAAATATGTGTAAATATCTCACGCTTTAACGAATTCTATTTTTCATAAGATATTTCTTATATTACAAAAACTGACTTTAAATCTTAAAGTTTTATTTGAATACAGCTTAGTAATTTGTGCAGCTGTAAGTATAGCACATGGTTTCTCCATTTGGGTGCTAACTTTAATGGAAGTTTAATGTTTGACTTGTTTCGCCGCCCGCGCGAGTGAAAGAGCGCTCAATATACGTAGAAGTATTCATGCCACAGTTGCACGACTTACTTTAATAACCTAGAGATTGCAAGTTTTTACGCCAAGCTATAATTCAGATGAATATTATTAAACGTAGAAGTATTCATGCCACACTTGCACGACTTACTTTAATAACCTAGAGTTTTCAAATTTTTACGCCAAGCTATAATTCAGATGAATAATATTAAAAAATTTATTTGAGCTCTGTATATTCTTTCTAGTGGCCACGCAGACAATATTTGAGTTATAGTTGCGTACTATGGTCGTTTTGCTGTATTCCCGATACCCGAATGAAATATTATAAAGCTGTGGCTGTCCCCACATTCCTGTATGTTAGTGAGACATACAATCTTGGTAAAAGAGGTGTGCAGAAGATTGAGGCAGACGAAATGACATTTATAAGAGGGACGCAAGGTTGTTCTCTCTTGGATCGGCGAAGGAACGAGGATATTAGACGCGATGTAAACATTGTATCATTGCACCAGAAAAATGAAGACCACAGAAGGAGGTGGTATGAACACTTGAATTGCCTGCCTGATATCCGTCTACCTGTGGCTGCCTTGGGTCATCACCTTACTATGAAGAGAGATCTCGGTAGAGCGAGAGATGGGTTCCGGAACAGGTCTAAGGCCTAGTCCTCGGAGTGGTGATGATGTTGATGATAAGTTTTAACATTGAAAATGTTTATAAAGACGTGTCGCACATTTGCGGCCGATCGCTGGTGCGTGATCGAAAATGGGAACCGGTGAGTTTCCATAGAAACTACTTCTTTGTTGTCAATAACGTAGTACACATATAAAACTTATAAAATATTATCGATAAATTTGAACGAATGGACAAGATTAATAAAGCAGGACCTTGTAAAGTATTGTCGTGATTTACAATCCAAGAGGATGAGACGTCTTCGGAAGAGGAATGTGATGAACAGCCTGAGAAAAAGCGCAAAATCAACACGGATGATTGGTGAATGCGTGCGCGCTAATAAATGCGACTGCATTTACCTTATAATCTGTACATTGGTAAATGCAGGAAAATAAATATATATATTTTTTAGATTTATTGAAGAATTTTTAATGCCCTTCTCTGTACATTGCATTTGTGCAAGGCCTGTAAACTTCCTATTATGTGTTGTGAAAAAATCAAATGTTCTTTTTTACATTAATAACTGCTAAGCTCCTCCAACCCTCCACCAAACACACCCCACACACCCGTTGATATACACGTTATTAACACATATTCACACCCCTACATTTCTTGAATGTAGTTGTTCTAGGCAAACAGGCTGAAGCAAGTGTCAGAGGTTAAGAATAAATTGTAAATGTACCAAGTTTTTGTTTTCTTTAACGTTTGTATTTTAACTAATACTAATTTGACGTATTTATAATGTACACACACTTGTTGCTTACTAATGGTACCTATAATATCAATTTTCTATTGTAGTGTACTCATTGTTCATAACCAAAAGTTACCATAACTATTATGTATTTATGGTACCTTTAGGTTATGAACAACGAATATAATACAATAGAAGACTTTGTATTTTACATTTAATTATCAACTGGATAGAGCTGACATTACAGTGTGGTCGGCTGTACACTAAAATCCAAAGTCTCGTGTTATAATATTTTTCAATTAGGGAGATACTGTCTGCTTTGCAAACATAACTTTATGCAGATATAGTTTCTTCGTTACTCATGAATAGCGTTGTCTACTTCACAAAGATATAATAAGACAAGCCGTTTGCTTTATTGGAAGCTTAATGTCGTCCGCTGTTTCATAAGACTAAGTCAGTTTACCAGCTGAAGCAACATGAACGACGTAAAATACAGTGATATTAACTCTTGGCGTCTATTTTAATAAGACTGGGAATTAGAATTTTCATGTCAAGTTGTAGTGATGAGTGTCTCGAGGTGCATTATTTGAAGAGGTATGGCGTTCTTACATTTGTGACGTTCTACGTTCCTTCTATTGCACGAGGAAATAATTTCGAATTAATAAATCATTATTACGAATGTCTGAAGTTGTAACTTGTTTGCATGAAGGACAACGTGATATTAAAATACGTAATGTCGAACGAAATTCTAATAATTACATTGTTTTGTAAGTAACTCTATGAGTTTCCTGCAGTATTCTTCTATAATGTTATATATTATCAAATAATGATAAAAATAATAATAATATTAATTATAATTTTAATATGATTACTTATTATTATTAAAATGTATTAAATTGTTTAATCTTGAGACATGTAAGTAACTTTTATCTTCTGCCTAGTATACATCTTAAACGTTCGACCCGTCTCCAATTATATAACGTTTACGTCATCTAGAAATTACAGAACGGAGAGAATTTCTTTATGGCAGAATTGGTTTAGCGTAGTGTATAAATGTTGTTAATTCAAGACAAAGACATTTAACAAAGGCATTGGAAAATGATATTGACTGTTAAAAGAATAATGATATTGATGTTAAGTTAGGTAAGCTCTAGACGATCAGTGGAACAATCGACCGTGTTTTAGAAACAAGGCTTATGTCGAGTTACAAAATTATAGTTCCACAAACTTATGGCAGCTCTTATACGGTCCTATGGGTGTGAAGTCTTGACAACAACCAAGAAACAAAGATAGTAAAGTGCAGGCATTGGAAATGACATTCCTAAGAGGAGTTAAAAAGTTTCCTAAAGTTGACAGTATAAGGAATAAGGCCATACGGGTGGATTTACAAGTTTTTAACTTCAATGAAAAATTAAAAGACTACAAACGACGGTGGAAATAACACTTGGAAATAATGTCAGATTCAAGACTGGCCGTATAAATCTAAAATACAAACCTACAGAACACTGGTGTGTGGGTAGCCTCAGGTAGAGACGAATGGAGGATTTTCGAAAACTGAAGAGGCGGCAGCTAGTCAATGTCGCGTTGGAAGAGGCTGATGACAAAGACATTAAGATAATTTAATTAAAGTTTTCTTTTAATTTATTAGAATTTAATCAACCAATCTTGAATACTGTATAGCTAATTGAAAGTCGCGTAACGGAAGAAACTCTACAGCACAGCTGTAAATGACGTTTCCATATATTGCATCTCAATTTTTATATCGAATGCAATTTAATTGATTTTTCGACAACCGCTATTGAAACATAACTCATGATGAATTCTTTTACTACTTAACTACATAAACATAATTTGTATTTATCGTTTTATCTACAGGGTGGATTGACATTTGTAGAGATGACATTTAATAACAGAAAGTAGAAAGTATCAAATGCTAGCATACAAGCTATGTGTAATCCCATGTTGTTGATATGCTAAAATTTTTCGAAAACCAATATTCTTATTAAGAATTAGTTTCAAATCTTCTACTATGTTTTGTATTAAACGCTACTATGATGTTAATGTAAAGCTTATATTTCTTAATGTTACAAACTCGTACTTGTAACTGTGTTAAGAAGAAGAAGAAGAAGAAGAAGAAGAAGAAGAAGAAGAAGAAGAAGAAGAAGAAGAAGAAGAAGAAGAAGAAGAAGAAGAAGAAGAAGAAGAAGAAGAAGAAGAAGAAGAAGAAGAAGAAGAAGAAGAAGAAGAAGAAGAAGAAAACAGAGTTATTAAATTTAATTTCAAATATAGTCAGACAAGATTATAAATATGCGTATTCAATTTTCCTACTTCTGCCTGTAGCCCACATTAATCTTTTCGTTATGAAGAGATAAAAATTTGTGACTACACTAATGCAGTACCGCTGGCTGACAGCCAAAACCGATAATTGGCGTCACCATTGCCGAGCTACTTCTCCCCCCCCCCAGGCCCACCGACCAACCCTTAATACTCACTTCTCACACACAGCCTCAGCGTACGTAAAGCATATATTACAAATTTGTTTTTATAATACGACTAGACGATACTATCAGCGGAAAGAGAATAACTTTTAAATTTGGCAAACTACAAACCGGATATAAAAACGTGATTGCTTAGTCAACGTTATGCGAGATAGTTAATATTATGTATTGAATACAAAATTTATCATCTGTTTCGATGAAATTTATTAGCCCGTTATAATTTTATAGATGTACTCAAATGTAAAAGAAAATTTGTGGAGCAATTTGTCTACTGTTTATGTTACTATTATATTCATATATACATATAAAATTTATTTGTTTGTGGTTTTCGTTTTTACCAATCATTTTTAACATGATAATGTTTTTAGGCTGGGGGTCATTCTACAAAATGTGTAACGTCATCAAAAAATGTAACCCTCCAGGTGATGTTAGCACTATATTTTTTCCACAAATTCGATTCCCCACAGTCTGGAAATCTTCGGTCTCTATGGTTTTAACATGATAAGGTTTGTTATATAGTAAATATATTTGTCATATAGTAAATATTTGTTATATAGTTATATAGAAAACATGATAATATTTTCCACAAAATGCGTAATGCAAAATGTGTAACGTCATCGAAAAATGTAACATTCCAGGTGATGTTAGTAATAAATAAATTTGATCACAGTGAAATAAGATGGATATCAGTGTATATTGTTGTTCAGTGTTAGTCGTGATGTCTTCCACTGAACGTGTGCGACGCCTGCGTCAACGACAACGAGAGGACAGGGATGGTGAAAAATTAAATGAATTCTTGAGAATCTCCGTTCTCATCAAATACAACTAAAAATGAGAAAATTCGCGCATTTCAAAACAAGAAACAAGAAGAAAAAAACGAAAGAATGCTGCGATAGTTAAGCAATATCGCCAGAACAAGAGATTGAAAACTGAACAAACAGGCAATATGGAACAGAAGAAATTAAACGTCGAGCGAATTAACCAATATCGTCTTCGTAAAAAAAATTGAAATGGAACAAAAACGAACTCTCGTTACGGAGGAACTTGAATCCAATGAAGAACCGATATATAAACGCCATCAACCTTTACTATCATAAACTATCATAAAACTTTACTAAGCATTACTAGTTCATCCACTACTGTACAACAAAATCTAAATAAATGAAAAATTACATTAAATAACAATTGTTCATTTCATGAATTTACCTTTACGGACGTTCAGGTCTCTGTATATCTTGTTGGAAGGTAATGCTTCAGGCACCAGCACAGGATCTCCAACAACGTGTCCGGTCTGTACATGTAGTCGTGAATCGGTCAGAAATCCGTAGGAACATCGCTGAACAGGAGAGTCTGCAGTTTATGCACATTATACGTTTCAAAAGCCTAAAAACATTATCATGCTTTGATGTTTCGGTTTCGTCGAAATTATTCTTCCTTTTTATTACTTAGGCTTATCATTACGACTCCAGTATTCTATATTATCATATTATAATATCATTTTTTAGATCATTATATCATTCTTTGGATAGCTTGAAACTTCCCAGATGTGGTTCATACAGTGCCGAATGTTGAGGTTTTGAAGAGAGTAGACGGTAGAAGAATTCTCGTTGATACCACTGAGGAAAGTGGGAGCAATATTGTTGGTCACGGTCTTCGAAAGGGTTAGAAACTGCAACTCCCACCAACATGTGGGTTGCGCCCACAGGATTTGTAGGTTGGAGTGACAAACTGTAGCCTCTGTGCTTGGAACAGAAACAAACCATTGTGATTAAATAATTTTTGTATTAATCCTTGTAGATTTGAAAATGGTAAGAATGGTGTTGCCATGTTACTAGGGTCAGTTGAAAAGTTTGGGGAGTGACATCTGTAGCTCAGTGGTAGAACTAAAATCTTTCGTGTGCAGCAAGACGTATATGTCGCGTGAACAGCTGTTAATTTCCAGATATATTTGTTAGTTTGTTAACCTTTTAACAGCTGCTTAAAATTTTCCGTGCATGGTTTAAAATGCAGAAAATTAAACAACGTGTTTTGATAAATTCTCTGTTAAAAACGTTTCAGCGCTAACGAAAATACAAAAAGAAATTGTAAATATGTCAGGAGGTGCTGCGCCTTCAGGACCAACTGTAAGTGGGGCACACTCGAGTTTAAACAATCCTAGTGGGGCACGATCCCAGCAATGGACGTCCAAAAAGTGACATTATTGAAATAATTTCATAGAGTGTTGGAAGACCACAGATTGAGGAGTGGATGACGTTTCTGAAATCATAGGCATTTCATATGAGCGTGTGCATTATACTTTAACTGAAGAACTTGGTGTGAAAAAGCGTTGTGCAAGATGACTGCCTGATCTGGACTTGCATTTTGTCATACAGTGCGGTGGGGGGACATCTTCAGTGCTCGTACGACCACGTTCAAACTAAAGTCCCTACTTACAAACCGTTTGTTTAGAAGTCGCAACATCTACTGACACATTTGCAATTTCTTTCTGAATTTCCGTTGGCGCTAAACAATTTTTAACACAGAATCACACCACGATGTTTGATTTTGTCCGTTTTTCAAGACACGCATGACATGTAAGTTTTAAACAACTTCTAAACAATGAATAAATTGATAGACAGATTTGGAAATTAACAGGTGTTTACATGAAATTCAAATCTTGCAGCAAACGAAAAAGTTTAGTTTTACCGCTAAGCTACAGATGTCGCTCCGCGAACATTTCAACTGACCCTCATATACTCAGTACTGATCTGCAACCATCAAGCAACCTTAAAAATTAACTAATTGGCGTCGTGGTGTTCAGCGTAGCGTGTCGCCAGTAATATAGGGGCAGCATAATGTTTGAACTAATTTACAGGAAATTAGCGGATAACTATGACAGAAACAGAAATCGAATTCCGAAAACCTAAAAGAATACCCAGAACCAAATTTTTCTAGTAACCTATACAGTAATCTTCTCAGTGTTATACCTAAGCGTTCTCATCACAACAAGAATGGGAACACTCACATTTAGGAGTGACTGACTTGTTTGTGAATACTTTGTGGTGTAATTAGATTGGTTGTTGAACGCAAAATTTTAATTATGCAGTGCAGTGTTTTCCTGCATTAACAACTCATCAAGCCCACAAAATTATAAGTCTAAAGTACACTGTACATCAAAATCCCTTGTATAACAGCTGACAATTTTCTCACCAACTCTGAACTTTATTGGAATTTTGTAAGACACAATTTTGTGTACAATAAAGTCTTCCGAAGTTTCGCTTTACTAAATTATACTTACAAGCATTAATGAACATATGAACACACATACGAATATAAGTTTACTTACAAACACACGCTCTCTCTCTCTCTCTCACACACACACACACACACACACACACACACACACACACACACACACACACACACACACATACCTTACCTTTGTAAGTAACTCGATGAGTTTCCTGCAAATTTTTCTTGTAATATCTTTAAAATAATAATAATGTTTTAATTAAAGAATAAATTCAAATAAAAACAATACAATATTTAATTTAAATCATTCATTTATTAGAACAATAAAATATAACATTAAATATACAAAATAGAATTAATACTGTTGCACACCACTATAGAAATTATTCGATTAACGCTTTCAAGCTTCGCAGCTTATCGTCAGATGGGAATTTCCGATCTGAGCTGGAAGCTTTAAAGCGCTAATCGGAATATTTTTCTATAGTGGTGTGCAACAGTGTTAATTTGTTAATTCTGTTTGTGATTATAACTACTATCACCACTTTCTCAATTAAATTAAATATATAATATATAGGTGACTACATAAACATTACAACAATCGAAAATAGAACCGAAGAAAAATCTATTATCTGTTTAATATGTTGTAAGCGAAACACAACAGCGTAACGCCTACAGGGCAGGGTACACTTACCGGACCACCCAAACAAACCTCCTTAATTAAAATTTTAAAAAACCTCCGAAGATACAGAATAAGGTCTGTAAAACCTTCGTCAGGTAAAAATAAACCTACTTGCAGTGTATTTATTGAGGATATCACACAACCACGCGCGCGCCTTCCTTCAGTCAATTTCTTGATACAGGAATTATTTAATATTTACTACTCTTTTACAATGACTATTTATTATTTCCTTACTTGGAACATGTTTTGGAAATTAGATATTTTTCTCATCCTAAGCCACTTTAATTTTTGTCTTGTAGAATATTTTTGCCAAGGTTGGATTTTGAGATGGCTTCCTGTTGGCTTTTGATATTATAGATTGGTGTGTGTGTGGTATATATTTTTGTATTTTGAGTGTTTTCAATTTTGAGTATTTTAAAATTTTTGTCGTGTTTGTGTTGATTTGTACTTGTTCATGTATTAATTTGTGTTGTGTCCTATGTTTGTAAATTTTTTCATATATTCATTATTGTGCCTCTGTGTGGTATATGTTTGATCAGTGTGATGTCGGTTATGTCTGGGAATTCGCCTCTTGTATTTATTGTATGCATGGCCAAATTGGATTACGATATACCTGGTTTTTGTTTGCGTTCTAATGTTCACAATAACTTTTGTTGAATTGGTTTTTGTTTGGCCTATGTAACATCTGTTGCAGTTTTGACTTTCAAGTTTGTATATTCTATGCAATTAGGAATATAAGGATATTGTAAATTTTTAAAATTCATAGAATCAATATAAGGGTATTGATTAGATACTGAAGTAGTAAATCATTATCATCGATAGAATCAATGTATAGGCCAGATAGGACAGATTCATTTCATATAGCCAAAGGAATCTTTTTGCTTTACTTTTATTTGTTTTGTATAAAATTGGTGTCAAATATTTGTGTTTTAATAATGAAACATCAGAGAATCTTCTCTTGAAACACAATATACAAAAACACAACTTGCATGCGATACAAGTTTTGAACCTTGTATACCAACATTTGCTGTATTATGTTTTAAAGTCGGCTTTTGATATGGAGCACGTCAAAAATATCATGTATGACAACGTTTCCCTCATATTACAGTGAATATCTTCAGGTGTATATGACGACGAGACTGACAAAGGAACTCAGTTATATAGTGTAGAAGTGCGGGGTGTGGTCCGGTAAGTGGACCCTGCCCGGTAGGTGTTACGCTGTGTGCATTATTTGTGCGGTCAGTCAACCAGCGTTCAGTCAAATTACAAAGTAAAAGGTACCAAGTCGTAATAAACGTGGCGGCTTCTCTGTTGATGTTACTTTTGTGTTTATTAATTTCTATTGCTTCTAGGACCATTCTGTTATAATACCTAATACACGACCTTATAATACATGCGTTTTCGAAGTTTACCATATGATTATTTAAGACTGAATATTTAGCAATGGCTGACTTACCAACTGCTAAGTTCTTCGTATGTCTGTCATGTTCTTGGACTCTTGTGAAAATTATGCGGCCCGTCTCACCGATGTAGAACTTTTCGCAGGTGCATGAATTTATTAGATACCTTCAGTGTCAAACGAAATTCTGTCTGATGCGGTCCATACCGAAGGAAGACTTTAAAAACTTAATGGACACCGGCCGCGGAAGCCTTAAGTGAGTATGTTTCCTGTAATGTAATTTTACAAAAGTCACGTGTACTTTATAATAATTTTTCCAATTCGTTATACTGGGATAATGATGGTGGCTACATTGTTTATTAAACATTTGTTCAGTCAACACTTTTAAAAACAAATATTTGCCTAAAAATATGTAACGAAAATAATTATGTTCTGAAATTCAGAATCAAATCTCTGTGCAGCCTAAATCGTCCACAAGAAAGAATATTAAAAACTCTACACTGTTTTATGCATTACTGTCTTACATTGTGCACAAATCCAATACTGTCTTACATTGTGCACAAATCCAATACTGTCTTACATTGTGCACAAATTCTAGCAATAACAGCCATTAGTATGTGGTAAGTCAGAGCACCTTTGTCTAAAACAACAGAGACAGTAAATGTTGGTTTATTGTAAACAATAACGTTACATTGTCTAATCAGGCGCATTCAAGCACTCAAGCACGTGATCTCATGATGTCATTATCAATCGTCCAATGACCATGTTTACCTTGACAGTCAAATGTGCTTGGTAAATTGATTGTGCGTTGTCATTTTGTGCTGACAGCGCTCGCATGTGTCGATAAGAGTATGATTTGCAGACTTCAAGTGGTCGGCCTCTTATGTCGTAATGGATTTGTAGACACAAGTTGTATAAACAGAAATCTCGATAGCACTAAAGAAACCTATTATATGTTCCGAAAAATTATTTGTCTATCAATTGTGTCTAACCATGTATGTCTCTTTTTTTTATGTATCGGCCATCTGAGGACCACATGCCAATTTCAATTCTTTATTCTTTCTTTTTGTCCAATATTCTTTCATCTTTTCACTATGTCTCTTCTTCCTGTCTTTGTTCCACTTTGAACCGGCATTTTTCTCTTCTATCCTGTATACGTTCCATTTTTAACACTTTTGCTTGAAAAATGTTTCTTTAAATTGCTTATTCTTCGTTTATATTATTTTTTTCTAAATCCTTTTGGACTTCTTTAATCCAACTTGATGTTGACTTCTTTTCCCATAGGTATTTGAAGATCTCCTTTGTTAACCTATTGTCGTCCATTCTATATAAATGTCCAAAAATAATACTCTTCTTTTACTCATTACTTTTGTTATATTTTTGTTTACTTTGATATATTTCATCATTACTTCTTAATTTCCAACCTCCTAAAGTTTTTCGTGAGCCTAATATTTTCCTAGTAATAGGTCATTCCAATATTTCTAGTTTCTCTAAATTATAATCAAATGTTACACATTCACTTAAATATAGGCATTCTGGCCTCACTACTGTACTGTAATGCTTTATTTTCGCATTACAGTATTTTTAGATATGCACTTTTTATTGAAAATAACATTAGTTATGCCATATGCTCTTTCCATTTTATAAACACTTTCTTCTATCGCAGATTTTATTAAAACATTCTCTTGAATTATTTTCCTTAGATACTTAAATTTTCTAACCGTCTCTATTCGACAAATATCTGTTAGCAGGAATTTTAGCGCATTTTTAATGTTCGTGAGAAATTTTGTTTATTTCTCCTTATTTCCAGACAAAAGTAAAATTAGATTAACTGGAATGGAAAAAACAAAGACTGACACAACATCAAAAAGATTGTTAGACTTTCCTGTCTAGACAGTAGACGGTGTAAAATTTGATTTTAGTTGAAATAAAGTTGCGAAAAAACTGTATTACAGAAGGCAAATATAACCATTTGGGAACTTTATTAGCCGCTGTGTGACATACAGCATTCCTAGAAGCAGTTTAAGATTGTTACAGTTTATGCATTCCTATCTACTTTCCTGCTGTATATTATACTGAAAGCTGAGCTTCTACTTGTACGATACTGTGAAAGTTATAAACATCTAACCGCGATTATAGAGTAACAGCTAACACTGCGCAGACTAAGATGACTCACACCTTGTACATCAGCAATGTATATCATCTTTAAGGCTTATACTATATAAGATACTACACACACACAAAATGAGGAACCACGTATGAAAGGGCAGACAACATTTTATAAGGTTAGGTTAGGTTAGTGTACTTCATTCCCGGGCTGTTTGGCCGTAGTCCACTGTTTTCACCAAAATCAAACGTTTCGTCAGTGCCATCGACTGTCTTCATCAGTGTAAAATTTCGAAGATTCGCTAACGTAAGGTGGTAGACGTAGTGACAACGGTACTGTGGTTAAGGCTGGAGAAGTCCCCTGAAGACCACCCTTACTTATAAATTTTCCAAGTGCCACAATACAGTCATAAATCAACCAACAGCCAATCACAAATAAGAACATGTATTAGAGCCTCGCAACACACCTTGACACTGCGCTGGAAATCAGGCCATCCACGAGATCCCAGTGGCCTTGTGACAACACGGAGCTTAACTCCAGACGCAACTGCATCAATCTATCATCGTTGTCGGCCAGAACTTTCCTTGTCTGATGGATGCGTTCACGTAACATTGCCTGCTCTGCGCGCCGGTAAATAAGATTGGCTTGAGATGTGAATATGTTATTCTTTAATTTCAGAAACAGGGGAATAACCCCAGTATCCCGGCACCTTAATAGGAAAGCCAGTGAACAGAGCAGGTGAGGTTTCTTCTGTCTGAGCTCCTCGAATCGTCTTATCTTCACAAGAACTTCCTCCCAGTAGAGGTGTCGTAATGTACTTCGCAGGCCTACACTTTTAAAGAGTCAATGCTGTTAAAATTCATTTCCTGGCTGTTTGGCCGTAATACATTGGTTTCACCAAAAAGGGACGTTTCGGCAGTCCCATCGACTGCCATCGTTAGTGCAAAATTTGAAGTATCGCTAAACGTAAGGTGGTAGACGTTAGTGACCACAGTACTGTGGTTAAGGCTGGATTTGCAGCCGAAACGCCTATTTCTGGTGAAAAAATGGAACACGGTCAAACAGCCCGGGAATTAGTTTTAACAACTTTGACTCGGGCCGTGTAAGCCTGCGAAGTACATTCCCTATGACCTTATACAATTTTGTCTGCTCCTTATGTGATTCCACATTTGTGTGTGTGTGTGTGTGTGTGTGTGTGTGTGTGTGTGTGTGTGTGTGTGTGTCTGTGTGTGTGTTACATAATAAGTCTTAAAAATGACATAAATTTCAGGTGGACAAGGTGTGACACATCTTAGTCTGCGCAGTGTTAGCTGTTACTCTGTAATCGAGAGCACGGTTAGATGTTTATAACTTTCGCAGTACCCTACAAGTAGAAGCTCAGGCTTCAGTATAATATACAGCAGCAATGTGAGAAGGAATGCATAAACTGTAACAAACTTTAACTGCATGTAGGAATGCTGAATATCACACAGCGGCGAATAAAGTTCTGAAATGGTTATATTTGTCATATATAATACAGTTTCTCAACTTTATTTCGACAGAAATTAAACTTTACACCGTCTACTGTCTAGACAGGAAAGTGTAACAATTTTCTTGATGTTGTGTCAGTCTTTGTTATTTTCTCAATTTCGGCCATCCCAGTTAATCTGGTTTCACTTTTTTCTGAAAAATAAAGATACAAACATGGTTAGACACTATTGATAAACGATTAATTTTGCAGAACATATAATTAATTACTTTAGTGCTATCGAGATTTCTGTTTATACAACTTGTGTCTGCAAATCCATTAGGACGAAAGAGGCTTTGAAGTGTGCGAATCAGTCACGTGCGAGCGCTGTGTCACACTAATGACAACGCACAATCAATTTCCCACGCACATTTGACTGTCAAGAAAAACATGGTCATTGGACGGTTAATACTGACGTCATAAGATCACGTGCTCGAGTGCTCCCGATTAGACAATGTAACATTATTGTTTAACGCAATAGGGAGTGGTTTTATGATACTTTAGTACCTAATCTATTGTACCCTTCTCAGTGAGGATTTGCAAAAGTTTTTGGAGAATAGCCGGCTAAGATATGATGTTTGCAATACGCAAGGTTACGATAAAGACGAGATAAATAGCGGATGAATTGGAAAATTTTCCATATATATATATATATATATATATATATATTGCAACAATACAAATTAAAACTGCATAGCTAGGTAATATTGAAATATAGATAACAGAGTCTATATCTGGAGGTAGGAAAATTTATTTAATTAAAACATTAAAATTTACTATTGTCTTATTACTTTATATTACTAAATTGTTTATTTTATTAAAAATTTGTCTTTCAATAATTGAATCTATTTGCTTGCTTTACAAATATGTTACTTGATCGTTGAATTCCACTGTGTGCGTAGACACCATGTTCGCTCGATTGGACCGTTGCGACTCTGCACGTCGACCGATAACAACTACGCTGACAATTCACGTTTTTGCACACACGCACACTGCAACAGGAACGGTTATTTTTTATAATTTAAACTCACTTAATCTTAGGGATTGAAACTGGGTAAAATAAATCGTGTATTGAGCTTACACAAAATTCCGGCTTCGTGAAGTGTTCTCGCGTAATTATCAAAATGTCTCGGCAGTTATTTTGCCCCTAGCGGAAATCTTATACTGTACGCGGGAAAGCACTAGAATGATCTATTTTTTATTATTTGAGTTCTGTAAGCGGTAACACTTTTGAAGACCTCGAACCGTGAAACAACTTCTAAGTTTAAATGAAAACGACCTGTCTTGTCACGAAAAAATTCGTGGCAGCGAGTATGTCTTTCTATAACGAGTCCTTATAAGAAACTGCGCGAAGTGATCTCGACAGAGGACAAAATTGAATAAATTTTAGACCCTCTGATTGGTTGAAACTTTAGCAACGTCACAGATGAGAACACAGGTAGACTGAAATCAGGCTTAAACTCTATCCGATTCTGCAAAGACCTGTCTACATCTAATCTATAAATTTTATTACTTTCTTGAAGAGAACGATAATAAAAGAAGATTGAATTCATTAAAAAAAATAAAGGTGAGGAAAATTGAATATATGAAAAATGTAGCTTATAACCATGAGAGTATTCTGTCCAAATTTCAGAATGAAATGTTAATTTTCATTGAAGTTATTAAATAAAATGTAAATCACACGCGCACACGCGCACTTACACACAAATATTTCACATGACATAAACGAGAATAAAATTTTTGAACATTTTGACATAACATACTTTTAAATCTTAGCTTGGTTCAAAACTTGTGATTACTTTACAAAGAAAGAACAAAATTAATTTAAAACATGTCTATGGTCATCAGAAAATGTTATATAGCATTAGTATTCCACTTAAATGAACTTCATATCCTGCGTACTGTTGAAATATACATAAATCTGCGCCAGGGTAGAGCTATGCAGAGTTCAACACAGAGTTTATTTTAGGCGACAAATTGTAAAAGAGATTTAGAGGCTTAGAGATTTAGAGCAAAGCTGAAGAATAGGACTTGCCGGCGCATATGGGAACTGGTGTCGCTTAGTACTGTTACGCAACGGAACATTGTCGAACAATGGAGTACGTCGTTCTACATGTTTCTAGGCTATCCCAGTATGTTTCTGTGCGTACATATTGTTGCTACTTTGAGATGAAAGACAATTACGTGACACTTATCACAACAATCGACAACAATCGAGGCTACTCCAGACCACACCGGTCCGCGCAGACTGTGATCAAGGCCAGGCACGACACTGTTTCTACTGGATTCGAGAGCGCCCGTAAGAGGCTGCTTAACACGTCATTCAAATGTGACAGATTATTCTGGCATCTCAGCGGGGTATAAATATAAGCATCCAGTGACGGTCAGTCAGTTTGAGTGGCGATTTATTCAAGTGAAGTTCGAAATATTGTGGCGAGGTGTTATTGTGTTATAATTGTGCGGGACTCTATTAGTTGACATTATTATTTCGTGTGGACAATTTTTTCTCGGATTATTGTACAAGTTTAATTATAAACTGTATTTGTGATACACTAAAGACGGTGATCAGTGACTTAATTGGTGTGTTCGTTTTGTTTTCCACTGTACCACAACCGATCAGGGAGAAAGTCGTAACATTATGCACATAAGTCCATATGTCGACGTATGAAGGGACAAGAAATATTTTGAGGAAAATCTGATGGTGGGGAAAAGATGTGTTCAGTCACATTGGGAAGAAAATATGTTGTGGTGTGAGGCCGTAAGAAGCGCTTCTGAAATATATGGACAACGAGACTTACCACTAGAGTCGTCTAAAAGGAAAGAAAAAGTCAAGGATTTGAATGTGCTGGAGATAAAAAATTAACGAGGACATAGAAGGAGGAGATTTACAGGAGAGCATAAAATGTTTAGAAGACAATTTGAGTTTGAAAGGAAGAAAGCAGTGATACCAGCTAAAATCGTGTGTAGGTTTGTATGGATGTGTGTGTGTATTAAGTATTTAATTATTTCTAGTATTTGTATGTTGAGAGCGTAACGTAAAAAAATGGGTACAATAAGCGTGAAATTATTTTAATAAACGTATTAATAAAATTAAAGTTTTGAATTCTATAGAGGCGGATGAATTGTTTAAAGGTAACTTTTATGGTAAACCTTTAACAAGTTAATTATTATTCTTGTAATTCATGTTTATCTGGCCACCACCATCCGAGTGCATAGATGGCTATGCGCAAGACATATCATTGGGGTGGAAGGAAACCGAATAGCTAGGAAGGTACTGTTTAGTCAAATCGAGGGTAAAAGGCCTGTCGGACGATCTAAGCTTCGCTGGATTGACACAGTGGCGAGGAATGCTGATGCTTTACTTAAAATAAAACAATGGACATCGATCGCTAAGAACAGGAAAAAATGGAGGCGAATAATTAAGGAGGCTTAGGTTCGACTACGAACTTTGACGCCATAAAAGAAGAAGAAGAAGAAGAAGAAGAAGAAGAAGAAGAAGAAGAAGAAGAAGAAGAAGAAGAAGAAGAAGAAGAAGAAGAAGAAGAAGAAGAAGAAGGTGGAGTAGGAGGAGGAGGAGTAGGAGTAGGAGGAGAAAAGAGAAGAAGAATAATAATTGAATTTGTTTATACACGTATGGTAAAATATTATTGATAATAATTGATTGATTATTCAATAAGAGTAATTGTGTGAGTATGACACAGTGTACGTTTATTACGCTGCAAGGCTTTACGTTAGGGTACCGACATTATTGGATGCACTTTACAAGGAAATTACCAACAACGCGTCGTTTATGTGATACAGCGACGCATAACTGCACAGGAGTCTGGGGTTTAATGCTTACACCATTGTTTAACATCGGTGTTAATCTCCTTGTAATCTTGGCAGTAATGCAGTTTGGGTCAAACAGGTATTTGGGCCAAAGCGTGATTGATGACCATGGGCAAGGCATCTGATACAAAGCTCATATGTAAATTACAGCTCTTGTCTCACGTTAAAACTAAATATAACTGGAGGAGCAGTCATAATATATGAGAAGTTAATTCCACAGTAGTATAGGTAAAGCTTTAAAAATGCTGTAATCTAATATTTTAAAATTTAACAAAATTGTTTATAACTTATAATAATAACTTAAACAAACCTAAGAGGATGGCTATTAAATGAGTTTCTTAAACAGGTGGCCAACAATAATGTCTTTTACACAAATTGCCTTCTTGATATGGTTGGACTAGTTGTAAAATTCCAAGGTCCACTTGGGTGAATTTTTGGAAAACTAAAATTAAAAGGTTAACAAGTGCAATAATAAATCATAAAATTGTTAACATGATTTTCAAAGTTAATTTCTTTTTCTATTTGTATCGGCCATTTGAGAACCACATGCCAATTTCAATTATTTGTTGCTTGTTCTTTTCTTTTTCTCCAATATTCTTTCATCTTTTCACTTTGTCTCTTCTTCCTGTCTTCAGTTCACTTTGAACATGCGTTTTTCTCTCTCACACTCTAGACTCATTCCATTTTTAACACTTTTGCCCGAAAACTTCTCTTTTAATTGCTTTTTCTTCGTAAAGTTAATTTTCATTATTAATAGAACTTTATGTTGATGAAGTAGGATTAAAAAAAATGAAATAAACTTAGAAATTCATAAAAATCGTTTTTTTAGAAATTAAAATGTTATTCTTTAAATGTCACTGGACGTGGATATTTTTACCAATAACCCCATGATTTATTTCTAAATTACTTAATTCTGAATACTTTATAACACTTTCTTTCACAAAGCACATTCATAAGACTTGAAACGTTTAGCAATTTTTTAAAATTATTTCCCATGTTTCAGTGCCATAAGTGCCTTACTAACATGGCAGAATAAACAATGGGAATAATCACTTTGTGGGTTATTTTTCCATTCAAAATTTAGTTGCCCTATAACGATTTCTTTTTGCCTTATTTTACTTTGTACTGGAGAGGATGAGTATTATCCCCCAAAGTACTGGGGATGATGGGTAATGCTTTTTGACATTATTCCTTGATGAAAGGAAATATCCAACCGCACCTCCAAGTTGTATTGAAATGGGCAACACCTACAGATTGCTAACGCGGCTCTGGAGACCAAGTGACAGCCGATATAAGCTGTCTCTCCTCTACTTGTCATTGTAAGGTAGAGGTTACTGCACTCTCTTGCCCTTGGGGTGAGAAATTGCCTCTAAATGCTGATAACCTTCCATTGGTCAACGACGTAGGATGTGGGAGGCAAGGAGAAACCACCACATTAAAGACCCTTATGGGTATCTCAACGGGAAAACTGATCTCTTTAGTCTGGTAAGACAAACAGTTTATGGAGAACACCCAAACAGAAAATCGGGCTGGACGTTAAGCCTGAAGGTGGTAGCCCCACCATACGTCTTACTCTGCAGTATACTACTAACATATCCAGAGGGCATATTTACTTCTAAATTGTCTCAAATAAGGACTAGCCGGACGGCAGAAACTGAATATTATTAGTATACTGGACAGGATCGCACAGTATCTGCTGAATTTGTGGTAACATCTTTGGCGAATGGATAACTGCCTCATCGCCAAACAACTATGGAACTATAAGCCGAGCGACGGAGAGGTGTGGGACGTCCGAGGAAGCGCTGGAGTGACCAGCCTATTTGAGACCGGAACAAATTATCCTTGGTTTAATCCGTGAAGATGATAATTAAGATGATGATGATGATGATGCTTTTACCACTTCCACCACATTCTTCCTAACATCGTCCCGACGTACGTAAAAACAGTACATATAAATATATAAAAATTTACTGCCACATGTTCTCATTCGGTTTCAATAAACAGCTGTTCGGTTTTTCGAAAGTTTATGTTCGTGCTTCATACTTTTATGACTATGATGGGATCTTTGTATAGTATTGCCTTGACAATTACCTAACGCTCTCGAAAAGACGGGAGCGTCGTTCTACGCGCTTCTTGTCTAGTCCAGTGAGGCGTCTGCGTCAAGGCCGTCCACTTATGTAGCACTCTAGACTGTAGTACTTGTAACGACGCAGATTTTTCCGGCACAATAAATAAAATTAAATGTAGCAAAAACGGACTTTATTAGTTTACCAAAACCAAAGGTCAAGTAATCGGCTGATATAACATATAGACCTGAATTTAAACATAAACACTCCGCAAACAAAATCAGTTCTCGAGAAACTTTTGACACAAACGAATGTTTCACGATTATTAATCAGTGCTAACGAAATGGTTTTTTGTAAATAGTAACAGTTTTACAATATTGTAACTGCGAGTGCAGTGTTTTGACGCTGGTCTATGACTGAAATCGATTGATATTAAGAATTTGAGTAATTAAAATTTTATTATAAATCATAAGTGTGGTATCTTTAGGTTATGAACAATGAATACACCACAATAGAAAATTAAGATTATAGGCACCATCGGCAAGCAATAATTGTGTGTATACAATAAATGCATTACATTATCATTAGTTGGGAATAAGGGTATTAAAAGAATTCAATTCTGCAAGAGATGGAGGCAAACTAAATCCCTATTTATATGTTGAAGGTATCTGTGTAGTTTTATAGTAAAAATAAAGTTTGTAATGCTTGCTTTATGTAGACGGGGGGAGGAGGGAGCGCTCGGCTATGGTGACACCAATTATTGGTTCTGGCCGTGTGCCAGGCATGCTGCATTAGTGTAGTCACAAATTTTTATCTCTCCCCCCCCACGCCATCATCCTCTCGGGGGAAAGATTTGTCGCGTCGCGCCCGTCATTTGGAAATAAAATAACAACAACGGCAGTAGTAAGATAAATTGTACTGTTTAATGATATTTAAAACTATATTTTTCTTGCAACGTCTACAGAGACATTTGCAGATAAATTTATTTAATAAATACAACTGTATAACCCATTTACTTGTAAACAGTACACTACGCACGCTAAATTCGTTATTTAACTTGAAACAGACTGTTCAACAAATAGTGTTTAACATTACTAAATTGAAAAGAATTGTATTGGTCGAATAGATAGGGTTAAGAAAGTTTAAGTATCTAGAGGAAATAATTCAAGAGAATGGTTTAGAAAAGTCTGCTATAGATGAAAGGATTCATATAATGGAAAGAGCATATGGTATAACTAAAGATATTTACAATAATAAGTGCATATCTAAAAATGCGAAAATAAGGCATTACAGTACAGTAGTGAGGCCAGAATGCCTATATGCAAGTGAATGACTAGCATTGAATTTTAATCTAGACAAACTAGAAATATTGGAAATACCAACTATTAGGAAAATAGTGGGCCCACGAAAAACTTCAGAAGGTTGGAAATTAAGAAGCAATGATGAAATATATAAAAGTAAATATAACAGAAACAGTGAGAAAAAAAACACTAGTATTTTCGGACATTTGTATAAAATGGACGACAATAGGTTAACAAAACAGATTTTGAAATATCTGTGGAGAAAGAAGTCAACATCAAGTTGGATTATAGAAGTAAAAAAATATTTACAAAAAAATAATATAAACCCAGAAGAAGCAATTGAAAGAGACGGTCGGGTAAAAGTGTTAAAAATGGAAGGAGTCCAGGGTAGGAGAAAGAAAACCATAGGTTCAAAGGGCGCTGAAGACAGGAAGAAAAGACATTGTGAAAAAATGTAAGAATGTTGAAGAAAATGAAAAGAACAAAGAATAAAGAATTGAAATTGGCATGTGGCCCTCAGATGGCCGATACAATTAGAAAAACAGGTTGTTAATGCATTGTCGGTTATTGGTAACTAGGGACATGGTCGGCTCAAGCGACAATGAACAAACAAGTACGGCAGATCTTAGCCGAACAATAACAGAGTACTTTTACCTTGCATGAGTATCGTTTCATACTTTTACCGGGTATGAGCAACCGGTAAATGTACTCGGGTACTGTTCCGCTAAGACCTGCCGCATCTGTTTGTTCCCTGTCGCTTTGCAGCCTGAAAAAACATCCCCGAGGGTGGGATTGAAACATAGCCGACAATATTGCTAATTGCTAACAACCGACCACGATATAACAGCCCGGTCTCTTTGGCATTTAATAAGGTTGAAACCGACCTAAGTTATAAAATAAGTAGTTTTTAATTTGAGTTTATTAACAGAATTATTAAATATATTAAACTATGGTATATTTAAAATATCCGGATAAAATTACTGGTCTTTTTGTTAAATGGTAAGAATAATTTCATCCGTTAAGCTGAGAAAAAAACGGGTGAAAATTCTTTAGAAAATCATCATTAATTGGAAAGATTAAAGGTTAATCCGAATTGATTTAATTGAACAAATAAAAATTAATAATTGAACAAATTAAATTGTTGAGACCAATTTCGTATAAAATAGATATATTTGAAGCAACATGATTCATTTGGCTATATGAAATGAATGAAATATTAAATCTATCTAGCCTATACATATGTTGATAGTATTGATGATATTCATTGAATATTTTAGAATCTAATCATTATCCTTAGATTGATTCCATGGAATATAAAACTGTAAAGATGTTACATAGGCAAAAAAAAAAAAAAAAAAAAAGATTCAACAGAAAGTTATTTTGAGCACTTGAACTCAAACAATAAACGAGATATATCATACAAAATTTGGCCAAGCATGCAATAAGTACAGGACACAAATTCCCAGATGTAACCATCATGACACTAATAAAACGTATACCACAGAAAGGCACAAAATTTTGCATCTATTGCAAAAATAATGTTTTACCGTAAACCTTAAAGAGACATAATAATGTGGAAAAGGATGCAATGTTAAAGGGCGTACGACAAGGATGCTGCATATTACATATTCGGTTTAATGTTTACGGAAATTGTAAGCCAAAGAAGCTTTAAAAGATATTTGTGACTTTATGAACGGAATGAGAGTCATTAGTACAATCAAGTATTCTGTGCTCAATTAATTTGATTTGGCCTCAATTAATTTTAACTAATATAGTGGTCGTGGATGTGTTTTTGGGTGCTTTTTAATAATATTATATCACTTTATAAAATGTGAGACTCATAGTTAACAGCTGGTTCCTTAAATTTACCAAACTCCTGCAATAATGCTACGACGGTCTACTGATCGACGTATGATACAGTGGAAACAAAATACAAGACACCAATGCAGTCACTAACAACCAGCTTTAATTATCACAATTAAACAGTATGTAATCAACAAGATATCATCTTAAAACAAATAAAATAAAAATTGTTCACACGCATTAATAATTGCAATTAATAAAATCCCGCAAAGTTATAAAACACAACAATTTGCCACAATAATTCGAATCGTACTGGAATAAATCGCAACTAAAGCTAAAACTAAGCGACGCTGAATGCCTATATTTATACCCCGCGGAAATTCCAGAATAGTCCATACTACGCGTCACCGCTACACTAGAGCGTAATTGCTTGCTGCTTTGACACAGTGCGCGCGGGCGGCGAAGTCTAGAACAGTCTGGCTAACGCATGTTACGATCACGTACGCACACATTACAGCCGGATTCCACTGGAATAGCCGAGGAACACGTGGAGTGTTCTGCAATATTATAACGCTTTTTCCGCATTACGTGACCATATATTTTCAGACGTTTAATGAAGACATTTGTGTTAGTGGTTAAAATCACAAGCAGAATGATCACTGTTGCACACCACTATATAAAAATTATCCCAATTAGCGCATTCAAGCTTGACAGCTCATCGTCAGATCGGAACAGACAGAAATTCTGAATTTCTGTCTTTTCCGATCTGACGATGAGCTGTGAAACTTAAAAGCGCTAATCGGGATAATTTTTATATAGTGGTGTGCAACAGTGATCATTCTGCATACATTTTCACATTAAAAACATCTAATTTAATATTTTGAAAATTTAAGCATTACTTATTACGCTGAGGATGCAGTTTGGAACTGGGGCAAATAAAGCTGTTTATTTATCTATTGATTTTTACAATTAATCTCTAGTTTCTCAATGGCGCCCGAACAAGAGACTCGAGTTTATTATATTTTAAATAATTATGTAATTTCTCAACAAGTATGCAAAAAAGCCAGTTTCAGAGAGAAAACTGCACTTTTAAGGTCAGCCCTAAAAGTGTTAAGAGAGGCATAGGGAAAAGTATTTTCCCTTAAACACAGAACACTGGAAACGATTATCACTAGTCTTGTAGTTACTATAAAACTATAACGACTACAATTTTACAATTAACCATTGTCTCGTTACGGTATATAAATTGTTGTTTAATTGGAATTTATAAACGTAATCTACTTACAGGAGCTGAATCCATTATTATTTTCACACAATCAGAGCCAAATTTATTTGGAAACTGATGTAACAGCCTTTCTGATATTTCTGATAATGATGTAACTTTTGGTTCCTTATAAACAAATTCTGTACCATTGTCATCTTCAAAGTATGCCTTGAACAATATTAAACAATTGTCTTATTGTGATGTTCACATAAATATGAGAATATCAAAATACACTCTGAGAGGAAGAGTAGTGTTTACCTGTCCAAAAAAAGCAACTCTATAAAATCGCCCCAGAAGTCTCTTTCCAGATCTTTGTACTTGTACAGCTTTATTGTATTGCTTATTTTCAAATGAAAATAAAAAAATTGTGCTCATATTTCTTCCATAGAGGTGTACTAGTATTTAAAAAATTAAAAACTACAAATTTACAAATATAATATACAAATACATTAATTATTACAATTACAACATTTCGAAAACGAGGAGCTCCCTATTAGTCTGTTATAAGACTAATTGATCCGATTAAGTCAAGATAGATAGATATTCTAACAGAAAACGGAAAGAGAAAAAGATAAAGTCAAACATAACTTGAAAAAGGTGTTTTAGTTACGTGTCTAAACTTTATGTGGTGTATATTTTTATTTATGTTTCAATAAAATTGAGATATTGTATTGCAGAAGACAAATAGAAACATTTCAAAGCATTTCATACACCCCATACCACTGAGTGTTATAAAATACACTGCGAGATGCACTTAAAGTTTGTTATAGTTTTTGCATTCTACATGTTAACCTAAGCCCCGAGGCTCCATTTGTTTTGCAGCGTTAAAGTTATAAACAGCTAACTGTGCTCTAGAGGATACAGAAACTGCAAACACTACTGAGACAACTCATATCTTGGCGATCACAAGTTTATATGAGCTATAAAACTTATTGCAAGCGCAAGTCCATACTTCGCACCCACAAGACAGTACAGGGACTGCCATAAATTTACTGGACTTTAATTTTGTGTTTCGACGTATCTTAATTCTAAAATTACTGTTGATTGTGTCGCAGATCGTTTGAAACTTACCTAACTTAACATCAATATTATAATTCCCGTCATAGCCAATATTATATCCCAAATAATAAAGTGACTCACCTGCTATAAAATAAATCATTATTTTTGTTTCCATTGGTTCCTTGCCTTGAAATAACATTACCCTTGTTTGTATAGTGGATATTTTTATATCGTTTCCCTGGCAAATCTAATCAAGCGTCTTCTTTTTTTAAGACCAATTTTAAGTCCGTACATTGGATATTAACAAACAGTTTTCATAAACGATGCGCCGTACTCTTCTGTAGACGTTACAACTTCCAAGTCTAAAAAAGCCGAGGTATAGTTTTCCACACTAAATTTACGTTTTATATTCTCCAACTGACAGCTTCTACTGCGCTTCGGACGTTCCCGGAAGTGACCTAAAAACCGACCAAGTGAAAATAATAGCTCTCGACTTAACAATGCGCTGAAAAAAATTCGAGCTAAGCATGTCTAACGCTCTTGTTATCCGGGTACATCGCGAGCTCGACACGCGCTTATCATAATCTTTGTAGGACACCATACTGCTGACATCGTTAGCACGACAACACATTAAGCACACGTCATTACTCTCGGTACCATTTACGCAAACAACGTGTTATGTCTCCTTATAATAATGAACACACTGTACACGTAGGCACTGGTATCTGCTTGAACATACACACGAGAATTCTGTGAATTTATGTAAAGTTAAATGTATACGTTTTGGTAAAAGAAACTAATTCTGTTTCTAGTTGCCTACAGTGATAATAATATGAGCCTATTGGTTACAATTAAGTTAAAAAAGACGAAACAAAAACTGATTCAGGCTAGAAGGTGAAAATGTAAACTTTTACCTACAAAAAACTTTGTGTTCCGAATCGGTAATATTATACTTATAATTAGTTTATCAACGGACACGTCATGGAAAAATAAAATCCAAGAATTTAACACAGCAAGACGAGCTACAGTCCAAAGCTACAGAAGCACGATACTAAACGTTAGAAAAATCACTGCACACATAACTTTTAACAAACCATACCTCAAAAAATTAATCATTCGGACATATCACACCGCGCACACACAACATCGATCTTTTGAACGATAGCGCTGTCACCAAGAACAAGAGGGACAGCGCTCCCAGTGGCGGCCTCTGGCGAAGCGTAAAATAAGCGAAAACTGGTTCACAAGCGGAAAAACTTGGTGTTCCGAATCGTTAATATTATACTTATAATTAGTTTATCAACGGACACGTCATGGACAACAAAATCTAAGAATTTAACACAGCAAGACGAGCTATAGTCCAAAGCTACCGAAGCACGATACTAAACGTTAGAAAAATCACTGCACACATAACTTTTAACAAACCATACCTCAAAAAATTAATCACTCGGACATATCACACCGCGCACACACAACATCGATGTTCTGAACGAGAGGGTCACCAAGAACAAGAGGGAAGCGCTCCCAGTGGCAGCCTCTGGCGAAGCGTAAAATAAGCGAAAACTGGTTCAAAAGGTAAAAATTGTACATTCTTACCTATAAAAAATTTTGTGTTCCAGTCGGTAGTATTATACTTACAATTAGTTAATCAACGAACACGTCATGAACAACCAAATCCAAGAATACATATAACAGTTACTTGGCAAATAGACTATATTATTATAATAATATTGAATGCCCCACAATTAACAAAAGATCTTAATTGCGGAAACGTGTTATTCTGATACGTTGTCAGATCTGGAAATTCGGCAATTGTCAGTTAGTAATTTCACAAAATTGATTAATGCAGACCGTTAGACGAAAGAGCAACGAAATGTTATGGTACAAACGTATTCCATGGAAAACTCCAAATTTTGTTAGACATTGGTTTTTAGTCAGTAGCCCAGTACAGAGATTGCTTAAGAATTGAGGTAAGATGGACAGCAAAGGTTAGTAAATTTCTGTAAGACCGATGTTGTCCAATGTATGTGAGACACTAACAGCGCAAAAAACAAAGGCACAAGAAATATAAGTAGACGTATTATGAAGACTACTTATGGAGGTTGTACGACAGGTTGTCAAACGTTTACAGAGGAATTTACTATAAAATAACTTGGAATGTGTACTTGAATAATATTAAAAGAAGAAGATAAGATTATTAATAAAATATTATGCCCACGAAAAATTTCAGAAGGTTGGAAATTAAGAAGTAATGATGAAATATATCAAAGTATAGAAAATATAACAGAAACCATGACAAAAAATTTATACAGAATGGACGACAGTATGTTAACAAAGCAGATCTTCAAACATTTGTGGGGGAAGAAGTCAACTTGGACTAAAAAAGTCCAAAAGGATTTAGAAAAAAATAATATACACGGAGAAGAAGCAATTGAAAGATAAGTTTTTTGGGGAAAATATGTTAAAAATGGAAGGAGCCCAGGGTAGGAGAGAAAAAAAGGCAGGTTCTAAGTGGACTAAATACAAGAAGAAGAGACACAGTGAAAAGATGAAAGAATATTGGAGAAAAAGAAATGAGCAAAGAATAAAGAACTGAAAATGCCATGTGGTCCTTAAATGGCCGATACAAAAAAAAAGAAGAAGAATTTGGCATAATCATATACATGGAGAAGGGATGCTTGAAATTTGATAAAAAGCACTTTTAACACCGAACTAGAAAAGTAGACTCCGAAGCCAAGATAAAGTTTTGATTATAATTTTGATTAGTAGTTTTTAGAGCGACAAGACTTGTTACGGCTGAAGACACGCTTCTAACTAAGAATTTTGCGATGAAACGTATTTTTTTTTCAGATACATATAAGCAGAGAAAGAGAGAGAAATATTGACCGATGGACAGACAGAGAGCAAGATTTACTGACGCACAATGAAAAGCAGATACAAACACCACAAACGCAGAATTTAATATAATATTTAGTTACATTTATTATCTGCAAGGACAGAATGAGAAGTTGTTACTAAAGAACCAATCAGATTACAAGAGATTCAGTTTTATAAGATTTAGACATAAAAATCAGTCTCTCTTTTGAATCTATAACGAGAAAAAACCGCACTCACAATAAACACATGTTATGATATTAATTGATTACTCGTTGGGCACTTGGTGAGACATATTAGTATAAAGGTTTTTGAAAAATATATAAACACTTCGTACGGTTTGCAGTTTTAACATTGAAAATGTTAATAAGGACGTGTCGAACATTTGCGGCCAATCGTTGGTGCGTGATCGAATGTGGGAACCGGTGAGTTTCCATAGAAACTACTTCTTTGTTGTCAATAAGGTAGTACACACATAAAACTTCGCTTATGAATGCGACTACATTTAATTTATAATCTGTACATTGGTAAATGAAGAATGAATTCATTGATTGGTGAATGAAGAATGAATCCATTGATTGGTGAATGAACATAAATATATATTTTTTAGATTTCTGTAAATTTTTTTTAATTAACTCTGACAGCTGTTTCGGCTTCTTAAGCCATTGTCAATGAGCTGAGTGAACACTAAACAGAGTATGTAAGGGTGTTGACATCTGTTAGAAATTCTAGAAATTAAAAAAGCAATACAAAATAACAAAAATTTAGAAAATGAACAAACTGAATTCTGTGTATCTTCGTTACTAAAAGTTGTTATTTAGTTTAGTTAATTTTATATTTTGCATTCAGATTATATTTAGCTAGTATTTTCAGACCCTTGACCTCCCTTAGCTCCTGCAACCCTCACCATCTTCACACTTTACACATGTTCCCATACACGCCCTAAACAGATATCAACCACCCTTACATCCTCTGTTTAGTGGTCACTCAGCTCTTTGACAATGGCTTAAAAAGTCGAAACAGCTGTCAGACTTAAATAACAAAAAGTTTCTCGAATATTCCAGCTGTAATGTGTGTGTGTGCGTACATAATGCTGCTACTTTGCGATTAAAGACAATTACGCGTCAACTATCGGGTCTATACCAGTCCGTACCGGTCAGCGCAGTCTGTTCAAGGACACTGTTTCTAGTGGATTCTCGAGAGCGCCTGTTTGTTTAACAAGTTATCCAAACATTTGCAGATTATTCTCGAAATCAGCGGGGTATAAATACAGCCATTCAGCGACGGTCAAGTCAGTTACTGTCTGGCGATTACACAGTGCGATTGAGTGGCGATTTACACAGTGCGGTTCGAAATATTGTGGCGAAGTGTTATGTGTTTTATAATCGTGCGGGACAATTGTAATACAGTTGTGTTTTATATTAGTTGGCATTTTTATTGCGTGTGAATAATTTTTATTTGATATATTGTAAGACACTATGTTGTTGATTACAAACTGTTTAATCGTGATAATTAAAGCTGGTGATTAGTGACTTTATTGGTGTCTTGTATTTTGTTTCTTACTGTACCATACGACGAACAGTTAGACCGTTCTAACAATATTTATAAGAAAGACTCAGTTACATCAGTAAGGACTTTATAGTTTAAAAAAAACAAAAATCTTATACATTTTAGGTTATCTATATATGGTGTTTTACAAAGAGAAGAAATTAAAAAAGTCGAACAATGATAACACACTTCCAGTTAATAAATACATATCTGCAGATAATACAAATATTTTACCAAATATTTTAGTTAACGAACTCAAGAAACACCATGTAATTGTAACTTTCCGCACAAATAACAGCATTAAGAGATTTCTTAGCCGGAAGAACAGTATACCAGAAAGAAAAAGAACCGGCGTATACAAGATAAATTGCAGCTCATGCGATATGTTCTACATAGGCCAAACAGGCAGACCGTTTGAAGAAAGATATAAACAACATCTTCCCAGAAGGGAATTACATAAAACAACATCAAATTTTGCCAGACACCTGATGCTATGTAATGATACTACAGTGATTTTGAGACAAATTTCCAGTCCATGCATTGCTGCAGGAAAGGAAAATACATGGACGCACTTGAGGAGTATGAAATATATAAAGCCGTCAAAATCAACAGTGATTATGTCTTGAACGATAAACTTACATTTTCACATAACATATTTTACGACACGGCAATACTTGCACACGGACGCCGGTAAATAGAAAGTTACAGTACACACGGGCTATAATAAACAAAATAGTTTTATCAGTGGATATATAAACAGTGAATCAGTCGAGATAACGTCGACGCGAGAAACATAAAATTTCATGTTCGCGTATGTGAATTTCCGCTGTCGTAAAAGTGCACTTTTACTGTAATGATTTTAGTATTTTAATTTTTTAACGATCTCTAATGAGTGATCAAGTTTTCTGAAGATGGCAATTCGTTGCCGAAACGCGTCATAAAGGACAAGAAAAACGAAGTCGCACGACGGATATCTGGTAAATACGTCTACATATACAAAAATCTTGTTAAATACTTTATCTTTAAAGAATTATTTAAAAACATGTTTATACTTTATTTCGTTTTACAGAACTTTAATTTTACTTTGTGTTACCAAGGTCAAGAGGGACAGATTAATCATTTGTTTATATATAAACTAGAAACATAGATACATTTACATAAGAGGTAGTCAAAAAATAAAAGCATCATTAAAAATACACTTCATTCCAATAACATATATTTCAACTACTTATTTTATGTGACAATAATACATCGCAATAATTATGAACGTTTTTTTATACAAACGTTTTTATAAAAGTATAAATTCAATTAAGTTTTATTAAACTGTTATCAAATTGTTAATACAAAACTTCCAAAAATAAAAGTTCTTTGAAACGTTTTTAAGGTACATTGAAAATATTTATTTACGTTACAATCAATCCGTGTCTTTAGTAGTTAATAAGGTACGTTTCATGGTACTTTGGTTTTTATTTCTCCTGTTAGTATTTAATAGTTTATCATAGGGACGCGTGATTGATTTTGACGTCTTAGAGTCCGGTCGTCTAACGTTGACTGGTTTACTACAGTTATAAATCCGTTTTACTACACATATCTGAATACCACTGGTTCAGCAAAATTTTTTATATTTTTCCCCTAGGCGAAATTGTTTCTTCTACCGTTTTCCTACCTTTGCAACTCATCAGCTAGTCATAAATCATTTCACTTTAAATCATCCACAGATAATGCCAAACACAGTGAACATGATACTCAAAAGTGATACGACCTACGTTTGTTTTCATAACATAGTGTAAGTCTTCATAGCAATGTTCTTATTCACATACATTGTAGCATGACAGATAAGCCCATAAAAATGAATGGTAAAATGATCATAAAAATAAGATAATAACATTGTTAAATCCGAGAAAGCAAAATAATATAAAGAATTAATTAAGAACCACCGTGGAATACAATCATTGATTAAAATAAAAGTTCATGTAAAACTAAGGTTACAACGAGTGATGAATCATCAACATAAATTTAAAAACTAAATATGGAAAAAAGGTAATAACGAGGTAGGATAGGAGTAGGTAAGGAAGAAACCCAGAAAATGACTAAACCCACAACAAGAAAAGAAAATATGTTGCAAGAAACAAGAAGAGTAGGTGAGGAAGAAACACAAAACCTGATGACATCCACAAGAAGATGAAGGAAATAATTTTATAAGAAACAAGAAGAACATAAGGGATCAATGAAGAAAACCAGAACAAGATAGCATCCACAAGAAGAAGGAGTGCTCTTATAAAAAAACCCAAACCCCAAAATAAATATAATAATAATAAATAAATGTATAACAAGATATCAAATGTAAAAACCACATGTAAAATAGATGTAAGCCAAAAAGTGTATAGAGTAAGAATTGAAAGTGAACCAAGGTGAGATTATAATATAATACCAAAAAACAAACCTTCATTATATTCTATAAATAGACTTCTTGATTTTAGTAGAACTATGTAACTATTTAGAAATAAAATCAAGGAATAAAAAGAGAATCAGTGCAAGTTTTAGTGTTATAAAAAGTAAACCTTATGTTTCAATATTGAAGTTCACAAACTAAGCAGATGGTGAAATATTGCAACTTTAAAGTGCTTTAATTTGTGTTCATGAATAATGTAAATAAAGTATTATCATGACCGATAATACATGTGTTTTTTAAATAACTGCCACTCTTTTTATATAACATTCAATAGAATGACAAAAATAAAACAAGAGCAGGCCATAATAAAAGTGAAGTGACAAGGTATCATTACCCCAAAAAACCAAAAAACAGATGAAAACTGATAATCAAACCTAGCATAAGAAATATAGTATAAGATTGGGATAATTATGTTTGTGTATATAGAATAAGGTATTAGAAATAATTAAGTTTAAACATGTCAGAATCTAACATTCATTATTTACACTGTTTCTTATGTATTATTATTAATCAATAAGTATAAAATGTCTGATTTGGAAAAACAAATGTTAATTTGATTTATATGTTATGTATTAATAGTATGAACCATATACTAATTGTTATTTAGTTTACAATAAGAAAATGTTAATTTATGTCACAATAGCAATAAAAATCAGAGAGGGTATAAATCAATATGAAATATTTAAAAAAACTTTTATGTAAAAACTGTTAGAAATCTAGGCCAAATGTTAAAAACTAAACAGCATCAAATTTGATGAAATAAGTACAGAAAGACAATTAAACTGAAGGAATTTATATAAGGTAAATCAGTAATGAAGTCATATAATTGGAAATATAAGTAAGGAAGATTCAGTGAAATTATAGCCAGAATTATTGTTAAAAATGGAAATGTAAAAACTCAAAATTTAGAGAGGGGAGTCATATATTACTGTATAATATTTTAAAACATAACCGATTAATCTAATTGCAAGAAATTAAGGGAAGATAAACCTTTTATTACAATCTGAGATTTAATATAATCATTAATATAACTTATAATATGTCATCATTTGGGAAGACAAGGACAGGAAGTGAATGTAAAACTTACAATTACAAAATGAATTAAAAAATACCATTTTAGGTCAAAAACTTAATAAAACTACATTATTTGGTATTAAATTAAGCAGAATGAACTGAAGAAGAAGATTAAGTATTTACTAGTTAATAAATTAGAAGAATAACAAAAATATAATCAGTTATATAATGTAACTTTCTCACATGCACAGGATGCAAATAAATTTGGAACAATGTATTGAATAAGATTGGTTTGGCTAAGACATTAGCCGAAGACGGAGGAAGTAAGTTAGTTGATTATTAGACGTTGAATAGTACACTCGATACGTGTACTTGGTAAACCTTAACCTAATTTCTACTACCGTAATGGCGAATGTTTTATAAGCCTAAAGTGCAAAAACGAGAGTTTCGGTAAAAACACATTTTTAAACGGAGACCAAGTGAAATAAATACCTACAGACATTCAATTAATACTACACAGAACGGAACACCAATGAAAATAACATTTAAACAATTAAAACAGTAATTACACTTCACCACACAAAAGTGCAAATATCAGCCTAACAGACAAAAGTAAAATTGACTAATTACTACACTAGTTTTCAAAGTACAACACTAACACTGAACCAGAGACACTCCACCAACACAAGAAGGAAGAATTGCAGCCACAAGGACGAAAATTCAGAGGGAAAGCATCTTTTATTGAACTTTGAAACAGCGAGGTGACTTCGTCTTACGTCTGGACTACTAGCGGCAGCCATCACTGATTACCCACAATACAACGCAACACTGCCTTTCCAACTGAATAGTTTGAAATCTGCTCACTTACCATTATATATTAACTATCATATCTGTATTTTAATCTTAAGGTGATATATTTGTAATGTTATACTTTATAAACTTTGCCCTTATTTCTCTGACTTTACCTAAAATAACTGCTAAAAGAATCCTAATATAAATAACTGTACAAATTAACGATACCCTGAGAATCGATTTACATATCGATAAAGAGTCGAATGATAAATAATTATTAATAAAGTTTCTTATATATTACATAATTGAACATTTTTCATTCCTAAAATATAATTAACTTAATAGGTAAATTTAATAGAGTTTACTACCAGAATCTCACCACCTGAAGGAAGATAACCTCCAAATAAGAAAAATATACAAATCGATTGTTATTGGAGACAATTCTATCAAGTGGCGAGAGGATTCTAAAGATCCTGAAAAGACATTAAAATAATAAAAACAAATAACAAAAGTTTCGGAACACGACAGAATATAATTAATTAATTGATTGTAATTAATTATAAAATAAAAAAAATTTCTAAACAACAAACAATTTTTCTTTTACACAAACGTAAATTAATTTAAATTATATATTAAGAATTATCGTTACAACATGTATGTGTATATACATATCAATTGCATTTACCTATATGTAATTTTGTTTTTGGTTTTAGATGCGGTCATTTTCAAAATATCTACAATGTATACAATATTTGACTGGTAAACAATTGGCGGGATGTTAGGCCTCAGTCCGTCCTCATCACAATTACGATCGTTATCACAAATTTGGACCATGATAACAACAACAAAATTCATAAAATGTATAGCAAACTTAACAATAAAATTCAGAGTAAAATAAAACTCAGACGTTTCGGTCGCGGCCATGACGTTTTTCCTCAGTGGTGTAGAAGAGAGGTAATCGGCCACTTCAAAGACTGGGTTTGTGAGCTGAATGAAAGTCTAAAATTTCAGTCTCTCCTAAGTCTTTCCCACGTCGCTGAGGAATCTCGACGTGGTCACGACAGAAATGTCAGGATTTCTTTTATTGTGAACCTTGTTGTTAATTTTATCGTATAATTTATGTAAAGTATTGTTGTTATGAACTTTGCGGTAATAACCATAATTTCAATAATGATGGCCCACTGCCTAACAATCGCTAACCAGTTAGATACCGCCCATGAAGACCGCATTATTCAGTCAATAATGTGTGACCTAAGAGATGGAGCATATGACACCATATAGTGCTAATACTTTAACTGCGGAGTATGAATACTAATATGAACATTCCGCTAATGTTAAATTTGCTAACTTCATGACCCATTTTCTCAAGAACTACTTCATGCAACTTAATGAAACCTTTGCAGGGCACTTACACATGCTTCGTGTATTTACTCCTCTAGTTTGATTGAAGTATATATTCTAAGAGTTAGGATAGAATTTTTTTCTGTCTTGTATTTGCTTTTTACATTTTGTCCTTAAATGTTTGTGCATTTTACTGCAAATATACCAGCTATCTCTACAATTCTAGAGGTATAGTATCAGAAGGGTATTATAAATGAACTGTGAAAAAATCAAGAGTCTATCTTTTATAGTTACTGCGAAAACGGGTTATTTGTTTGAAAAAGATAAGTTTTTCAGAAATTGCAATTAAAAATAACAAAGAATGAAAAAATTACGCACGTTATACCACGAATGTCGCATGCACAACGTAAACAAGAATCACAACTGTTATGCCAGTCCTGCCAACTTATGCAGCAAGGTTTCCACTAGAATTTAAATCAAACCACAGCCTTGTAGACCTTATCGTTCTTGAGATATTAATTTTTAATTGACCAATGGTTTATGAAATCCTAAAAATGCCGTATGCAGCTAATTAAAATTAAATTAAATTAAATATACTTCCAGTCAACCAAATGTAATAAATCGTACACCAAATTAATCAGCAAATTCCAAATAATGTTTCTCCATAAAAAAAAAAACAAAAATTAAAAATTTTCAACAAAATGGCCATTTATACTCCCCTTAACTGCAGAAATAAAAATTAGAGGAGTCTACTATATCCCGTATGTAAGTTAAGCGATAGAAGTAACTAACCTTTGAAGTTAGCGACACGGAGATGCCTTTGTCAAATAAGAAGAGCAAATGCAACGTTAGGTTCATTGTTGTAGCATAATAGTATTAAGTTTAGAATAAAAAACAATCACTGTAGAACTCGTTGGCATAAACGTTTGTAGACTTATTTATCACAAGATATGTTTTATTATAATTTAAGACTTACTGTAGCTCGGGCATTCAAAATTGCTAACTTGTTCCAGGACAGTATCGTCTCTAACAATTTTTGCCCGTACGGGATCAGTTCCACGAAAAGCTGTCATCTTGGTCTTACATGTGGATATTTGCAATCCAAACGAATTATTATTGAAACACAAAAAAATACAACCAACATGAGGTATGAATGTAGCGTAAACTTTCTGGCCGCTTATAAGAGGTGGGTGCTTTAAGTCTCCAGAGTAATGGGAGCAGCTACAGACAGAAACAGGAGTAGGCAAAGTTGTCTGAGGAGGCGACACTGATAAAGTGTGCACAAGTTAGTGAGATAAATGGGCGTTAACAAGACTAGTTGTAGTAGCAGTAGTAGCAGCAGCAGCAGCAGAAGTTATTCACAAACACGCCGTTTAAGCTTTAATACTGTTACGGCACAGACCCTTTTAATACCAGAATTTCTCCAACGTAAATCACCAGAAACAACGGAGACACGTACACACACACACGCACACAGACCAAGAAGAATTTGTGGATTAACTCCGCTGCTGGAAATTTACGGTGCAAGGTTGGTACTATGGAAGAACACGCGTGGGACTCAAACTATGTCGTATGTTTACAAAGTAATTAATACTTAACTATACCAGTTAATCTTAATAAAAATTAACACAATTTACGCTGACACCAGACGCTTCAAAATTAATAAAGTTTGTTCTGTAATTAATATACATAATAGTAATTAAAATTTCTGTTCCTTTTATGCTGAACTATTATTCAAACTAGCTATGTTTGGAGAAATTCTTACGACATTCGCACTGACTGTCTGCACGAATTGACGTAAACTAGAGTTTGTTCTGGAGAGCAGTTGAAATACGCATTATTCTGAGACGCCACAGTAAGGATGGAAAGCTATTCTGGTACCTCTGCGGCACCTTTCAATGCAACAGCCGCTGGCTTTGTCAATTCACTTACGTTGAGCGACTTCTTAGTGCGGATCGAGTGGTTGTGGAAGATTAGTGAAAAGTGGTTATAAATAGTATGGAACTCTATTACTTGACATTATTATTGCGTGTAGACAAATTCAACTTAAATCATTGTACGAGAGTACCTTGTTGATCACAAAATGTTATTTGTGATTCACTAAAGCTGGTAATTAGTGATTTCGTTGGTGTCTGTATTTTGTTTCCACTGTACCATAAGGTGATCAGTGAGACTGCCCTAACATTATATATTTTCAAAAATAAATAAATAAAAACACTTTAATATAAACCCAAAACATGCAATTGAAAGAGAAGATTTTCGGGCAAAAGTGTTAAAAATGGAAGGAGTTCAGGGTAGGAGAGAGAAAAACGCAGGTTCAAAGGGGACTGAAGACAGGAAGAAGAGACATAGTGAAAAGATGAAAGAATAATAAAGAAAAAGAAAAGAACAAGGAATGAAGAATTGAAATTGGCATGTGTTCCTCAGATGGCCGATACAAAAAAAAAATTACTTTAATATTCAGTTGTGTCACAAAAAGGTGTAATGAACAGGTCGCATCAGGCTATTAGCTTAATGTTTCGTTGGATGAAGAAGAGGAAAAAAAGATGTCCATTCATAAAGTATGATAATTAGGGAATAGAACAAACAAAATATATAAAATGTAAAAATATGGAAATAAGACAAAGTGTTAAATATAAATGAAAGTAAACTTTCTCGACACTGATGTATTTCTGTAAACAATCGGCTGGAAAATCTGGAGTAGTGGACACTAGGAGTGAAGTCACCCAACAACAGGCACACAAGAAAACATCACACCCTACGTAATACAGATGTAGACGTATAATAAGGGGGGACCTAATTTTCAAAATTATTGTACAAATGCGTTTCAAAGAATACGAAAAAAGGGGACAAACTCGAGGTACTTAGGTATGGGATAATAAAAAATAAATCAGTGAAACCTTTATTAAGCAAGTTAGGAAAGATCAAAGCGGAATAATGTCTGAAGCGGAAAGATTTTGTTCGCTAGTTGTAAAATTAATTGCATTTATTTATTTCAAATATTATTATTCCTGTTGTACAATGTTCACACACTTTCCGGAACCAAAGGTTACACAAGTGATTGAATTCTCATCTTCCACTGCTGGTTGTCCATCCAAAGATCTTAAATTTTTGGTGTCCTCAATATATTCTGAATTACTTCTATCCAGGTCATAGGTGGTCTTCCTATTTTCCTTCTTCCTGATGGGGTCCATTTCATAACTCAGCTTTCCATTCTTTTCATGTGTCCCTACCATGGTAATTTTTTGGTTTGGATAAAATCAACAATTTAATTTTTCACATTCATTCTGTCCTTAATGACTTTGTTTCTAATTTTCTCATGTCTGGATACTCTTGGCGAACGTCTCTAAAAGTCCGTCTCTGTCATTAATTTTGTTCATGTATGTTTATTTCGTAGTAGTCCAAACGTCTGAGCAGTAAGTTATGGTACTTAATTTATTAAAAATAAACTAAATTAAAATAAATATTTTAAGTGTATATTAAGTATATTAAGGGTTATGAAGGAAGGTTGTCAAAAATGGTTTCCTATGGTATTTTTATAATTGTGGAAACTAATGCTTGTGAATCTAAAAGTTTGTCAACCTATTGTGTGTGTGAATACATAATGGGTTTGGGTATAATATTCTACACATTTCCATACTCTTATACGAGCCACTGAACACAGGAAAACAGAACAAAAATACAACTCTGTTACTTCCAAAACAAAACATTGGTCGTCTACTTTACAGCCATATTTTGGTTTCCCAACAGCCGCGCGCGCGCGCGCGCGCGCGCGTGTGTGTGTGACCACATTACTCAAGTTGGCAGTTGTTTCAGACGTTGTGTTCTCGCCAGCCACGCCCAAACCAATATTGATTTCCCCGAACAAAGCCGTTTGGAGACATGTGACTTGTACATGCCTGCCTGGTATCGTCAAATCTACATTCAGATTTAGGCCATTACTTTTAAACACAATTCTACACCGAATCCTGCAAATAGGTTTTCTAACTTAACAAGATATATGACTGTGTAAATAAATTTAAAGCAACAGACAATATAATCTTTGAGCAATTAAGCTTATTATTATATAGACCAATATTAAATTTTCATACACTTTTACATATTAACAAATATCATAGTATGCGACTTTTACTGTACATTTACTTATAGTCGAGGAAGACATATAGACAATAAAGTGACGAATTTTACAAGCATGTGTGGAACGATTTAGAGAACGTTGGGAAATGAACGTAGAAAAGAAACCAAACTAAATTTTGTAAGATAATGGCAATACTACACTACTGTATGGTTATGAAACTTAGGTAAGAAAGAAAAATGATGAACAGAAGATACAAACAGCAGAAATGAAATTTCCGAGATCAGTTAAAAGGTGTAATAGAAGAGATCATATAAGAAATGAGGAGATAAAAAGTGATTTAGATATATTTGTACTTAATAAAAGGATTAAAGAATACAGAAGAAAATGGATTCAATACACCAATAAAATGGAAGATACTAGAATACCGAAAATACAGAAATATAACAACTGTAGAGGCAGAAGAAAAGTTGGTAGATCTAAGAAAAGGTGGACTGTGTAACAGTCCTTTAGGCTTTAGGCTTTAGGAACAGGCCGCTAAAGCCTAAAACCGTTAAGAAGATGATGATGACATAGGTCATAATACATCATAAGGCACTGAGTAAAATTATTTTCTTATTACAACACAGAGACAGCCAATATTACAAGTTTCTCAGCTTTCAAACTTTATTCTGTTACTTACATTTGTTTGTGTTGTTTTTTAGAACACAAATAAAAATATAAACCTGCTAATAATATATTTTTGTCCCAATAAAATATATTTTACATAATTGGAAATATTAGACTATATATTTTACATAATCTACTTTTATTAACTATAAAAGTATCAACAATTTTATCTTACTTGAAAATTGCTTTTCCTAATTTTAACAATTTGTATTGATTAGAAAGAAATTATATGTCCAAATAGCTACGTTACCAATTGCATGAAGTCCTCAATAAAAAAACAAGCGACGAATTAGAGCTGACAATTCATTGATTAAACAATAAATTAAAATCACCTCAAATTAGGTTGATTAAAGTATTTATGTTTCCAGTTAACATGCATGTACTGGAAACATGGAGTATGAACACCGCATGCCGATACAGGAAAACATTTTTGTTTAATTACTACCTATAGCAAAGTGCTATAATTTAATATTCACAAATTAATATAAAATAATGAATTATATAATAAATTCCATTTTTTGAATGCGTGAACTGTAAGGAAGGAAAACCCTTTTCAGATGTGCGAAAGTCCGCCATGATAGCACAGTGATCATGTATGGAGTGAAAACAATGTGCATTTAAAATTTGGAACCTCTTGTTAAAAATGAACGAAGAAGTATTCGACAAATTAATTGCCCCAAGACAACTGAAAATGGGTACAGCCATAGACCCAAACAAGAGCTGTACTGTAATCTGGACGATCTGGAAAAAGCTTTCAGAAGAAAAAGACTGATGGACATATGGTTTGAATGGATCGTTCCAGAATAAAAAAAAACACATTTTAAAATATATTTGGCACCTTCCCAGAAAGAACGGATACACCAAACAACTCAAGGATTGACTGATGAAACTGGGTATCGGTTTAAACGACTCTGTGGATAGAAATACATACAGAAAGAAAATTCAAAGTCTTGAGATTCTCTGCAGTGAGAAGAAGACGAGGAAGGGGTGGGCAGTGGAAAGGAAGATGGCCTATAGAGTGCAAATGGGGGCCTTCTGGTAGGAGAAGAAAAGGAAATGATATTCGCGTGGTCTACGGCAGGCCTCTTAGTTAAAAAAATTGTATTTATTGATCTTAATATTACAATGAACTTTATTTAATCCATGTGTATAAATTCATTATATCATGCTCATGTGCTAAATGCATGTATTCATGCATTACTAGAATACACAGGAAATGCGAGTACTTGCAAAAAGGGGTTCATTTTAATTTACAGTAATTACACCATAATTTTATAAAAAAAATTAGCGGTGTTTCATGTAAACATAATAAACAATAAGGAACCTGGATTGAGCTGAAGGAAACTTGTTTACGGACAAGAGTCTTAAACTACTTTTAATTAATTAAATAATTAATTATTTGGTGGGTTGGTTCATTGATTGACTGATTGTTGATTGATCGATTTTAATGAAAATTAAATTAAATTAAATTTTCTTATTACACAAAAACTGGATGTAGCAAAAAAATTAAAAAATTATATTTTTGTAAAGTACTCAAACGTTTATAAATAACAATAACACGATTACTTTAGTTTACAAAGACGCAAAACATTGGAGACTAGTTATTCATCTGACAGTTTGAAACACGATTATTAAAATGAATGACTTCATCGGAAATTGCTTCTGGCGTAGAAACTAAGGGGGCCAATAAAACAGAACGTTAAAGTGTCGAATGTGGGTACAGAGTAATTACAATGTTGATAGTAACATTACAGGCTTTTCTGACGATATTATCGTACAATTGAATACGTCTGTAGAGAGGGGGAGACACTGGCGCCGCGACACGGCGAAATCTGTAACTACTCAAGTTTAATGATTATGTATTCTCTATGTATCTGTGTCACTGAAAATGTTTGAGACACAGTCATTGCTACGTTAACCTACTTGCTCAACGTACATAGAAAAAAATTTACAGGCATTGCACAAATACAGTGCACAGAGAAGGGCATTGAAAATGCTTCAATAAATCCAAAAAATATATATATATTTATGTTCATTCACCAATCAATGAAATCATTCTTCATTTACCAATATACAGATTATAATTTAAATGTAGTCGCATTCATAAGCGAAGTTTTATATATGTACTACGTTATTGACAACAAAAAATAGTTTCTATGGCAACTCACCGGTTCCCATTTTCGATCACGCACCAGCGGTCGTTTTCAAATGTGCGACACGTCCTTATAAACATTTTCAATGTTAAAAATGTATGACGGGTTTTTTCTCTTAACGTTAGAATCACATCCTTAAATTCGTAGTGACCGTCAATCAATGAATATTTCCGGTGAAGGTTTTTTGTGGATCGGTAAAAAATAACACAAATTTAAAAATATTTATTTCGACGTTTCGACAATATTTATTGTCATCATCAGGACCTGTGTATGAATACAAAAGAAATGTCAAACACAACAGAACAATTATTTGAGTAAATGTGTTTGTGTATGTGAGTGTGTGTGCGCGCGCGGGTGCTCATGTGTGTATCCTTGTATATGTGAAGGACTTGAGACAGTTTGTTTTACGTCATCAAATGTTTTCTTTAAATACAACGAGAAAATTATAATATCCCAGTACTTAATTTATACAATATTATAATTTAAATTACATGTAATGTTATTTGTAATTCATTATAAATGCAGTAATTAACAATTAAATATTAAAATTGGTACAGAAAACGTTTATAAATATACCTGTCAACATATTATAGTATAGTAAAGGACATTATAGCTAAATAGGGATTATAGGAATGTTCATTTATGTAATTATTTAACAATGTTAGAACCCCAATATATTTAGACCACAATTACAGATACTCTTAATCTATTTGAAAATCACAATAATTTTTTTTCAGACTTATCTAAATACTTTAATTTGTTAATCACTTTGAATTTTGTAAACAATAGCCTAGATATTGTTCGACAAAAAGTTTCATTTTTAGGAAAAAGACTTTATCAATATCAACTCATCGCGGCATAGTAAGCAAGTTGCTGCCTGTTCCGCCTTCAAAGACCCTCCAGTCATCACTTCCTGTGTCTACCCAAACATCTGTGTCTTATAGGCTTATATTTCCATATGTGTTTGACAGCCTTTAATCTGACATTGTTTCTAAGTGTTCTTTCTACCTTTTTTTAGTGAATACTTCGTGGACTAATTACACTGGATTACACAATTTTCATAACATTGACCAAACTGACTTTTGCCGTTGTCATTTTGCTCCCCATTAACAGTTATCGTATTGTATAACTCATAACACGTTAATTTTTTTTTTAAATATACATAGTATGTATATTATGGTATTATTGTGTAGTAAAAATATCCAAAGAAATACGACTAGTGACGAAAATGAACTGAAAACAGATAATTCCGAAGAAAAGATTGCTCCTACATTTGAACCAGGAACATCAAGTGAACCTCACCTGATAAAACAGTACGAATCAAATGATTTAGTTCAAGGCTTAACCTTATCCAAACAGCAAGCTGAGCTTTTAGGTTCTAGGTTTCAGTAGACTTTTGGCTATGGATGTAAATATAACAACATTTAGAAGAAAATATGAAAAACTGTTACGTTTTTTTAAAATGGAAGGCTCATTTTGAGTGTGTTTTCATATTGACGGCCCGATGAACGAATTGGAAATAAAACATTATCCTGAGAAATGGCGTTTGTTCATTGACTCATCCCAATAGAGCTTAATAGAGTTTTGTGCAGTTTTACTACACAGTGAAATAAAATGCCATCAATACCACTTGCTCACTCAGTTTCCATGACAACATGGCTATCATCTTAAATTCAATAAGATATATAAGATGTTCAACTGGCAAATCTGTAGTGTCTTGAAGGTACGTTGTTGGGCCTACATGGTGGTTGTACTAAGTACTGTTGTTTCCTATGTCTCCGGGAAAGCAGGGCTAATAAACATCTTCATATGAGAAACGTTTGGCCAAAGAGGGCATCATTCGAACCGGGAACTGAAAGGACCTTATTCCGGAGCTTAGCGAGGCCAAACTCAAAGCAGGTGTATATGTAGGGCCCCAAATAATGAAAGTTATGAGAAATCATGAGTTTGAAGGCAAACTAACACCAAAAGAGTTAGCGGCTTTGAAGTTGTTTATAAAGCTAGTTCAGAGGTTTGTAGGAAATAAAAAAAGAAAAACTATAAGTTTTTTGTTAAAAGACTGTTAACATAATATAAGGTATTAGGCTGCCGCATGTCTCTGAAAATGCATTTTTAGCAGTCGCATATTGACTTTTCCCAAAAAATCTTGGTGCAGTGAGTGATGGACAGGAAGAGAGATTCCATCAAGACATCAAAACCACGGAAACTTGATACCAGGGATCCTGCTATGGTGGGTAACTATTGCTGCTTTTAGATGAGAGAAGATAAAACCAACAAAAGAGAAAACAATGAAACACTCTCCCTAAGTTATAGTTACAATGGGCAGTTTCTTTGACTTTTCCTTTTCCATAAATGTAGAACTTGCATTAAGAAATATAATTACGTATGGTTCCATTGTATTAATGTGAGAAACATATGTTTGTGAAAATATGAGTTGTTATTGAATTTATCCAACCCCATAAAAAACTGTACGTGTTAAAGCTATATTGGCATCATTTTTTAACTCAGGAGTATAACATATGGTAAAACCACCCACTTTCATTTCTTTTATGTTTTGTAGGGCAGTGTTATTGGCTACAAAACTAACCAAAATTTATTATTAACCCCTATCGTTCATGACAATTTTCTCTATCAACGATACACTAATTACTGTTAATATCGTTTAAATTGTTTACGTTTTAAATCTAAGGGAAAATTGCTTTTTATTATTTCTGTAGACATTTCTCGATAACGTTTGCCACTTTTGTTAGTTCCTGTAGATGGCAACCGTGATCTATTAGGCTATGGGAAAACACGGAACTAGTACGTGGCAGAATTTATTATGCATTTGTTGTGTCAGCAGCAAATTATAATTACTTTTATTTAAAATCTCAGTCATTACATAAAAATTACAAAAAACGATTTTACTAGATTTTGCCTGATTTGTTGATTTTTTTATAATTCAAAAGTCTTAAATCTGTTTGCACAAATGACCATATAATACTGCATGGCAATAAAAATTGTTTTATGTAGACATATTGTTTTTCATGATAATATTTTAGAATTATCAGAACACTATAACATGATAATATATTAGTACACTATTTAAATCAATAAATTTTATGATTTCTAATAAATGTAGTTGCAAAAGTTGTTAAAATTTCATTGCGGGCTATTTGGTCGTCGTCCAATATTTTCTGCAAAACCAGACGTTTCGGCAATGCCATTGATTGTCGTCTACAGTGAAATCGAGTACAATAATTAAAATAGTTAAAAGATTATGCTTCTACAATGATTCAAATAAAAATTTGTCTACACGCCATAATAACGTCAACTAATTAAGTTCCGCACAATAATCACTTTTCTCTAATAGTCACTTGAAACGCATTGGGTAATCGCCCAAAATAAACAAAATCTTGGCGGCAGGTGTGGGCTACTTATTATCAACAAGGTTCCATAATATGCGTCCTTAACAAGCACTCGAACATTCCAGAGTGTACTTTTGCGCGGCCTTGACAGAAACACACGCCGGCAGTGCTAGTCGAGAAGCTTGCAGAACCACTATGTAACAGTATACATAAAATACATGGGTAAGTGGAACATAGTAAATTTACCAAAAGTTATTTTGTTTTTGAATTAATAAGAACAAATAGTTTTATGTCCTAGAAGACAGTAGTCGCTTTTTAAGATAAACATTTTTATGCTGAACACCTCGTGTGCTCTTTCCAGCAAAAAGGCAATTCTATTTACTTTATTATGGTTCGATATCTGTGCACAAGAGCTCTTCACTTATCCTTGTAATGGTTTTTAACAATATTAATTGTAAATTATCCAAAGGATAGCAGCTGTAGAAATACATTGTTTGTAATGTAATATAACGAGCAAAAATTTAAAAATTTCAAATTTTCTCCTCGACGGATTTTGTTCACACGAATTTGTGTCAACGATTTCTAGTCGATGCAATAAATAAAACTTAATGTGAAGATGTCAGAACAGCGTCGCTAACAGGACAATAGGAAGACGTTACGTTCTACTCAACTATAGAAATTGGATGTACGAGATGACAGGGGAAGTTTAGCTAAAAATTATTACCCACAACAGTCGACACAAAGCAGGCGAGGACACTCACACGTGTACTGAGAATTAAGGCATACGTTCAGTCAGGTTACGTCAGAATACGAGGTACTGCAAAAAGGGGACAAGATGTTTACAAAGGAATGTACGTACAGCACATTAAGAGACAATGTATGAAGTGGATAATTGACAGGACTCTAGCCAAGCTACACAGCTGGAGGTAACGTTTAAGTGACAGACGCAATTTACGATTAGAAAGTCAGGGTGACTTCACCAGCCAACATATGTCAAGAATTATTAATAGTTACAAAAAAGGGGTGTAAGAGAGAACAATCCTTCAGAAGGACCCAAGAACAGATGAAGGCAACTTAGAAAAACACAGCGTATATCCCACATAAAAGAGTGATCGACAGGCGCTTAATAGCTAGAAATTCTGCGAAATAGGTCAACAACGTTCGAACAGGACAAATCTGGGGATGTCTGACAACCTATCAGAGTACAACTCTTACGAAGAACACCGGTGGAGACGACAGTTTCTATAGCAACCAAAAGCCAAAGCGTATCAGGAGATAGAAACCAAAAAACCCGGGTGTAGTGGGACGAAATATTCCGAGAAAACTATGAGCTGACCTATCACAAGTAAGGAAAGGCGTGGACAGTCCAGAAGACAAAATTTGTGTAGGGACAAGCTGATAAACTATGTGTCTAACACAGGGACGGGGCTAGTAGATCTTAATTTGTGGAAGATAGTATATTACAATTTTGCGACTAGTATATTTTAAATTTTCAAGTCAGTATATCTCAGTAAATTTCATGTTCAGTATATTTTGTACCAATCGGTATTTCTCAGTCTTAGTATGAAGTCTAATATCAGTATGAGTTTGATTACAATTTGTGAACAATTATTTCGACGCGGTATTACTGTGTTCAGTTTCATATAAATTAACAGACTTAGTGACATCGTCATGTCATAATATTCGGACTTAGTGATTTTCTAATAGTGGAATTCAAAGTGCGATTTAACGGACTCATGTATTAATCAATCAAAGTGAACAATACAATCTCGACACGTACAAATATCATTACCAGTGTATTGTACAAAATAGACGAACTTACAATTAGTCAGTGCTACTAAATCACATTAAACATAATAGAACATGAAATATTTGAACGAACTAATCTAATCATATATACATTGATAGAAAGTGAAATAAGTGATGAACGGACATAAACATTAATGTTGCAAAATGAACATTCAACACTTATTTTAGAATGAAGTTTTCAAACTAACACAAAATCCACTACTTATTTACACAACTCTATTTCGACGCGAGTTATCGTGGGTGTATACAAGTGTTCGTGCTATCGACGTCAGTCAACAAGATGTGTCTATCTGTCTCCATCACTACAAGGACCGGACATCGCTGGACACTAAATGGATATTCTAAAATCTCAAGTAACCATTATTAATTTACTACTTTAAGTAACTACTACTGACATGATTCTTTCAAAGAATTCCTACCCTGGGAAGTTATACATAAATGTAATGAATACAATTAGAGTTAAAAGTTATAAATAACGAATGTGTTAACAAAGACTATCTGCGATTAATGAACGCATCAATAATTAGTATTTCAATTGTTGTATTCTATGATTTATGTATGCATGTCTTTTTCAGCGAATATATATACTAGAACTTGTTTTTTTGAAATATGTATGTATTTACAGGTGCAACGACGTTTTTTATATGTAGGATTATAATTTTATGAATGAATAATAAATTAGCTATTTAAATTGATTTTATAAATGCGTTCATTATTCTAGAAAACCCACTAGTTGAAGTAATATCAAGAACACAAATTATTTTCTAAGAGTCTTTTTGCTAAGTGATTAATTTTTAATTCACAATATTAATTGTTAACTGATATCAATGTAAATGGCGATACCAATCGCGAGGCTTATGAAGGATATCATTTGTTAATCTATAAATAATTAAAGTAATTATTCAATTAATTCACAATTTAATTAATTGCAAATTGTAGTAAGAACTAAAGAAAGTGCTTGTTGATAATACGGACCACGATCACCACAAACTCGCGTGTGTTATATTCACTGATTATTTCACGGACGGATGTGTTCATATGACGGATTTCCTATTGCAGCTGGAGAATGCGATGTACCGTTAAAGAGGAAATTGGCTGTTACACGCTCGGAGGAGCGTGTACATCGTCAGTCATTAACGAAACCAGGAGAGCATGTAACTGGTAACTTGATGCGGAAGAACGGTTTTCTGAATTTTGACGTATCGTCCCCACCACTGAGGAATTGAACTGACAAATCATTGGGGGGGGGGTAGTGACGCCGTTGTTGATTACGCACCTTTCGTAGTAACAATTAGGCTTATTGGAAGTAAATAATAGTATGTAAATTCAATTTGTCAGATAGGAAAATCTTTAATTACCTTCTTTAAAGACACGAACCTTTATTTCTTCTGACCGCAGAGTCCGTATGCGTATCAGTTCGTATATGTTATTATAACAATTGTTTTAACGTCACGAATTTTTCTTTTTATATCAAACCTTTGGTTTTATCACAGTAAGATATACACACATAAACATACAAATATTTTATATGTATCTCGTATATTTATAGGGTGATTCAAAATTACACGGAAATCTCTCGGATGCTGATTCTGTAGCTAAAAATAAGAAATAAAGTCCATATAAATATAGGTCCGAGAACTTCAACATTAGTTATATGTTCTATTCATGAAATGATCAGTATTATACGGTAAAGCCACATTTCGAAAGATTTAAATTTTTATTTGCGTCTACAGTCAAAGTTCAAGATTCTACACCGTAGAAGAGGACCGAGTATACGTAGTAGCGTAAAAGTATCACCTTTGTGTTTATTGTTAAATCGTGACTTTCGAATAGACTGCTCATTCTAGTGTACACCGGTCTTGCCTTTTCTGCTCTTTATTTCTTGAGATTGGCCCCATTGTTTATTGACTATAGTACCAATTAATTAGAAATATTAAAAGTAAGGAAAAAGAATAGTAATGCGCTGATGAACATAAAGACTGAATTTAGTAATGAGGATATATTTTACTATATTTTGAAAGCGTAGTGTATAAAAGGTGTAATACGGTTACAGGATAGGTTCAGAAGGTAGGAAGCTGTAGGAGATTTCTAGAGGATAATGTAGGTCCTCGCCTACGTGACGAGGTCAGGTTGACTGAGTAAGGGGCGGGGCTAACAAGGAATGGGCTGTAAGTACTGCCTCCTATTGGTTGAATGTAACCGGTGATGCGTGGGAGGGTTAGTATATATATATATATAAGGGAAGTAGAGGTATTTTAATGTTGTTGTTAGGAAGAACTTGATAATAGTTGCGAAACCGAAAGGCCTCGTTCGAGGGAAAACTGTATATACCAGAGAAGCAACAAAATTCGACAAAGTTATAGTACCAAGATATGTAAATCGGCTTACACGTTCAACTGGTTTTTAGTTTACAGTACATTAAGGTTGACGTTTGTGAACTTGTTCTTAGATACAATCATTAGCTTATATCAAACTGTTGTTTGTGACTAACTCTACCCGTTAATTAGTAATTCCATTAGTGCCTGTTACTTTGTTTGCATAATACGACGATCCATAAGGCCGTCGGAAAAATTCATATTATTAAGCAACTGTAACACTTTGCGAGAATCTTATCACGGTAGTAATATTTTGTATTTCTACACTTCTCGTTACATCTAAACTACCTTAATAGACATAAATAAACTGTAAACATTATGTTTTACTTAGCATTACTAAAGTTGTTGTTTGAAATAAAAGTTTACTTTCCGATATATTTATAATTTTATCAACTAATTCAGTTTATTGTGCACCTCTCCGAGCAGAGAGCAGTTTTTTCATAAGGTCGATCATGTTAGTGCCGGCCGAATGATCACATTATTCGTTTACAATACTTGTACCGTATGCTCGTTGGAGCAAGAGACATCCAATATTACATTGCTGAAATACGTTTCCGTTAGAGTCTTAACTTAAACCTAAGTAAACCTTCTACAGTCCGTTTTGTAAATAGTTAAATCCACATACACATATAGTTATGTCCAATATATTCCACAAACAGTTTCTTACATGAACCAATATGAAGAAGGACTTTCTAAAAATATACTCGATTGCTATATTCTCAGCGAGTCTATGCCTTAATACCAAGCAAAATTAAAGCTTTTACTAATATATTGTTAACTACGTGAATTAAGTTTTTTGTCGGTCATTTATTTATTTGTGTTCATCTTATTCTTATTCTCCTTCTTTTTGTTGCTGCAGTTGCTATTGATTTTACTGTTGTTATAATACTAATAATTATGATTATATTGTTGAACAGGTGCACCGTTTTAAATTTTTAGGAAATGAAATTGGCTATGATAGGAAACATGATATTGATTTAAACATAATTAATGCGGTCCAAGTCACTGTATGATAATTATATAATTTACCTTATAATTTCCGTCAAATGACGTCTAGCGTAATTTGTGCTGGGTTACGCGTTTCAGGCCATATGACCCATCTTCAGACCTTCACTCCAAAGGAGCTCGTTATATAATAAAATCCATATTAAAACAAACACATAATAAACAAATACATAAAATACAATGAATGAACATATTATAAGCGTACTATTAACCGACACGGTGCACCGCGTGTAGCATGTCAAGACTGTGTCGATGGCCACTGTTATCTAGTATTATCTTTAAGCGATCGCAGCGCGGTATCATACAATGGGTTGGACCTGAAGTTAAGTTTATCATTGAGTATGTCGTCACATATATCGGGGTTATTATGACCTCTATATATCTCGAATTCTTCGAGTGCATCCATGTAACGGCCCTTACTACAATAATGTAGAGGTATAAGGTTAGCGTTGAAATTGGTATATGAATGATTGCTTAAAATTAGATGCCATGTAAAATTAGATTTAATATGATCTAGGGAAAAATCACCCCCGTTAAAGTGACTGTGTGGTGTGTGTTCACGGAATAGTTTGATAAAAGGTCTACCCGTTTGGCCGATATAAAACGGTCACAATCGTCGCATATAAGCTTATAAACACCGGTTTTGGATTCAATGTTGGTCTGAACGACTGGACGAACTAAGTTCCTTAGACGGTTATTTGTTTTAAAGGTAACGGTATAACCTAATTTACTTAAGGTGGATGTTAGGATCTTAGGCTTCAACTCGGTGTATGTTGTTGAGATGAATTTGTTATTAGGTGTATTATCTTGTGTCTGTCTGGAACGACGGGCTTTGTGTTTTTTATCACGATTATACGGATCACTGTTATACAGATAACAGTGCCCATCGACACAGTCTTGACATGCTACACGCGGTGCACCGTGTTGGTTAATAGTAGGCTTATAATATGTTCATTCATTGTATTTTATGTATTTGTTTATTATGTGTTTGTTTTAATATGGATTTTATTATATAACGAGCTCCTTTGGAGTGAAGGTCTGAAGATGGGTCATATGGCCTGAAACGCGTAACCCAGCACAAATTACGCTAGACGTCACTTGACGGAAATTATAAGGTAAATTATATAATGATATTGATGTTAGGTTAAGTTAAGAAGTTAAGTTCCAGACGATCTGTATGACAATCAACTTATTTTTAAAAACAAAGTATCTCAGAATGCAAAATTAAGGTTTTACAAAGTTATGGCAGTCTCTGTACGGTTCTGTGCGTGTGAATTGTGGGTAACAACCAAGGAACAAAGAAACAAAACAGTAAAATGCGGGCCTTCAAAATAGCGTTCTTAAGAGGAGTTAAAATATTTTCTAAACGTTACCCTATAAAGAATGTGACCATAAAAGAAGAGTCACAAGTTTTTAACTAGAATAAATATCTAAAAGTTTACAAACAACGATGGAACGAACACTTAAAAACAATGGCAGATTTTAGACTGGCCGAGCAAGTCGGAAAATACAAACCTATAGAAACAGGTTGCTGGTAGACACAGGAAGAGATGGCTGGCGGATCTTTGATGGGGGAACAGGCAGCACCTTCCCTATTCCGTGTTGTAAAGAAGATGAAGATACTGACTCATTACTTATTTTTTTACTAAATTATATTAACTGATGTAATATAAGAATAAGGAAAATAACTTACCACAAAATTGCAGTAACTAATCTGTACAAATTAATTAAATGACTCCAAACGTTAAGCAAATAAACATTTTTATTAATCATATTAATTGTAATATAACAGAAAAATGTTATTAACGGCAATTTGATGTATTGTTTAATATTATAAATTTACTATAAAATTATTATTATTAATATTATTATTGTCTCCCAACGGGCAGTAGAAGATGAGGAACAACTAGAAGTAGCCCGACAAGGGCACAATAGACTCCATCCTGAAGAAATACGCTATGGAGTCTATTACTATATCTATCCAGGATGGATATGAATGTGTGAATTGGAGATGGGTATTTTGGTCGGTGAGAGTCCCAGACACCAGAGAAAGCACGGCCTTCTCTGACGGTGCACAAAGCATTTTCCCCCTCAAAAAAAAAAATATTATTATTGTCTTTATTGTGGTTGTTGAAAATATTTGTAATTATAAAACAAATTCAAACGCTTGCAGTGTGTTGAACTATTCTTAAAGGATGATATGTAAACAAAATATTTTAAATTATATATATATATATATATATATATATATATATATAGTACGACGACATATCTTGAGACTTACTTTTGCACATATGCTCTTACTCATTTGTGCGCACTTACCCACGTCTCGAATTTATACTCTTCTTCTGCAGTATTTACCTTGATGTTCCCCGGTGGGTCGCAGGCTTTGGTCGTTGGTTGAGTGTGGATAAACACGTGAATATCGTTATACAATTTTAATACAATTAAAGAGTACAGAGGATATAGTACTCGTTGTGAAATTAGTACGACTGTGTTAATAAAATCATATTCATTTGATTTATTATTTAAAAAATTCAAATTATCATATTATTAATTATTTTGTGTGGGTTAATTACTATTTGAACCCTTATATTCGATACGTGTTTAAATAATTATAACGTGTTTAAAATCTTATCTCTTATATTCTAAGACATATTATACACAAACATAAGACATATATGACCTGAAATATTTACACAGACATATAATACATAACACATATATTATTATAATACGTGATTAACACGTCTAAAATTGACTATTCATCTTGTCTCAGCAAGTGTGGTTTTTATTATATACCCCTTAATAAAACAATTAATTAATTAAACATTTATTAGAAATACTAATAGACACCATTTTATTACTTGAATTTATATTATTAAAGTCTCAATTAATTAACACTCTTCAATTTAAGCAACTCTTACACTTGAATTTAATTATCTAATATAATATAAAAATATAATAAAATATGTTTCTAAACTGACCATTTATTTATGATATTAATAAATTTATATTCCCTGTTCAATTATTCTTTGAACTTATTTATTACTCATTATGGAAAATAAAAATATAATAATGTTTTTGTAAACTTGTATATGGAATCTAGAGCTTCTTTCGATAGACCTCGCGGTCATTTATAATATTAAATAAATGTCTGACTTCACCTGCATAATTCTGCAACCATTTAACTATGTCGTTACCGTCATCTGGACTCTCGAGTGTGTTGATCCTCTTCGGTATCACCTTCTCTGTCTCAGCGTCGTTGAAATTACTGTCACCGTCTATTGGATGCTGAGTTCTGACGTGGACCTCTCGTCGTGATGATGTACGGCTGGATGTAGCTGCATGTGGCTCTCCCTGCGTCCTCTCGTATATTGCTCTGGTTCCTCTCGTCTTCTTGTCTTGTCCCTTGTGGATGTCTCGAAGTTCTATGTGTACTTTTTTAAGTTCATCGACGTTACAACTTCTCGTAGATTACGATATTACAGTCTTTTAAAATAAATCGTGTTTCACTAATACTCTCACCGACGTACTGCCGGTTCCATCGCACTTCAAGTTATGTAATACAGTTTAAAAACATTACTTGACTTTGTAAAATTCGCGGTTGCGAGATGCGTGGATTTTACGTACTGATCTGAGTTTATCTGAGTGTTATCTGAGAAAGCGTGTGTCGCTCGCTGGGGTTTTATACTGCTGCCGTCGTTCCATTCCTGTTGGAAACTGTTTGGACAAAATTGAACAGGTCCGCGCGTCGATGTAATTACTAATTACAACCTACGCGTCTTTGTATGAAGCGCAGACTTTTTTAAAAATATTATTTCACACATCATTAGGTATATTATTAAACTTTATTTATGCAAATTATGAATATTAAGGTGTGTAAACTATGGCAGTTATGGCAAAATTTCACACGGTGGCTGAACGGTTCCCACGATCATTGACCACTTAATCTTCAATTGTAGCGCCAGGCGCTAGCTATGTTTTTACATATGTCGCTGATTCGTGTGACTTCTGGTTTTCGTTCAGTACTTACAAAACTGTGTAAAATTTTCCACAATCGTATGCATAATTCAACCTGTCTTTCATTTACACACGTACACTACCACACACACGCAGACTGATACACACGCGGCGGCCTGTCGTTATGACGTCACCCTTGCCAATCGTCGCGTGTTGGTTTCTCCCCTTCGCTGCGTTTAAAAACCAACTAAGCTTTTAATTTCATAGGCAGGCTCACTTACAAATATTTATTTCTTTAAAATTAAATACTACGTTTATTTCTTTTATTATCTCTTATACCTAACGCTTAATTAGTCCATTATTTTTATTATTTACATGTTTTATACCTCATACGTGCGTTCGTATGTTATCATACATCAGTCAGGGGTTGATATATACTTATGCTAAACGTATCGTTGCATAAATTCCCCTGCTGGGTAAAATAAAATTTGAATTTTATTAAGATATTATTTCTTTACTCAGGAATTATTTATTTTATATTTTTTTATTACAACTCACACTTAGTGGTTATAAGGGTTCTTAAAAAAATTTTTTCACTCTTTCCCTGGGTGGATTACCTCCCTCCCATGGATTTATAAGTTGACTTTTTATTTCTTCATCCATAGAATTTACGGAATGGTGATGCATGGTACTTTCCAATAGTTTTTCTTCTTGTCGGATCGTAGACGATAAATGTGTGTCGTCCTTTCCTCCTTGTAATAAGTAGGGTCCCTCGTACAGTCTGAATAGTTTCTTTGCTGTATTGTCGATTTGTTTTCCCACTGGATTGCTTTTTAGTAGCACTCTCTCTCCTTCATGGAATGTGATGAGTTTCTGCGTTCTGTTGAACCTCTCGATCCTCTTTTCTCCACGTTTTTCCATCCTCTTCTTCGCATTGTCGTACTTGTGAATCAATGGAATTTGCAGGTTTTGGTTTGGAGGTTTATCAATGTTTTTCGACCAGAATCTATTAGGTTTTTTATTCGTTTCTAGTTCCACTGGTGTATATCCCGTAGCTTCACCGTATGTAGCATTTATAGCTTGTTAAAAAAATGATATGTACTCTGCCCATCGGTTATGTTGTTCATTACAGTAGATGCGTAAATGTTTTCCTAACTCTTTGTTTACTCTTTCAGCAAGGTTTCCTTGTGGGTGTCGTATTGACGTTAACACTGGTTGTATGCCGTGCTGAATTAGCGTTTCTGCCCATGCTTTATTTTGAAATTGTTTACCTTGGTCACTCAATATCTTTTTGATTTGACCATACCTCGGTACGTATTTGCGTAGTAGTATGACATTCAGTATACTTTTAGTGGTGGGTCTTCGAATAGCGTAGAGTCGAACTGCCTTGGTGAACACATCTATACATGCAAGTATGTGTTTTGTACCCCCGTGAATAGCTCTCGGAAATGGGCCCAGGAATACAAAATAAGATAAAGTCAATATTACTCAGTTTTAATGTTTATAAATATTAAATGGCTTCAGTGTTAGCCTTATGAAAACGTACATACTGCTACTTAAGAAAGTATTGTAATGTATACGTATTTTTTGTATGTTTAATTAAAAATTAAATACAAAGAAGCGTTCAAGCCACGGTTGCGTGCATTGTATTAAATAAAGTAATAACTTTTCTCTACAGGTCATTGTTTTATCTTATTGTACATCTCACTACCTTTGTTGGAAATTATCTATGTCATCAGAGAATTAAACAAATAATAATTAATAATGGATATGGAATATAATTGCTAATCTGTATTTAAATTGTATAAGAGTAAATTATAGAGTCCGTATCATTCGGCGAATATCAGAAAAATTAGATAGAATTCGCCTCATAGGCTAAGTCCACACACGGTCTGGGAAAGGAAAGACAGCCACAAATGAGTATATACGGGATGTAAATTGTATAAAGGAAATTAGTATAATTTTTTTTATGTTATATCCGCTACACAAAATACCTAGCAATTATCAAAAGAAACGCAAGTTTTAAGTTAATAACCTGAAGAATATTCCAATTTCATTCAATCATTAAATTCATCATTCAATGCCAGTTTGTTTTGAGATACTCATAAATTATAGGGCAATAATTACAGAATATTTAAATACGGGAAATTAATTTTATTAAATTTTTTATAATTTATTATTTTATTTAATAATTATAAAACAATGGTTTCGATTTACACAAGTAAAAAGTGCAGTAAATGTTTAATGTGTTTACGTTGGAAACTGACCCAACCGCTTACAGATTTAAGTCAAACAAGGGTTTCAGGCCTGCGGCCGGCCTCACTTAAACGTAAAATATGACCTCGCTGCCGACAGCAGCGCCGCCTATCGGAAATGAGGCGCACTCTGTTTGGATTAACAGCATAAGGGATTATTGGAGTCGCTTTATTCCCCATGTGTATAGGAAATAACGAGACGAATCTCTCTGTCTCTCGGCAGGATCCCCAGAGCGGTATTTGTCACGGGACCGGGATTACACCGAGACACACACGTACGTGACTCCTTCTGTTTGTTTGTCTTTGCGCGTCTACAGTTCAATCCCGTCAGATACTTGGAAACTCAGATTAGGAATATAATACTCGGTTAGAAATATAGCACGTACTGTCACGTGTCCAATCTGATGTGACGTGATCGCAGACACGCCAATACCTTTGCAAACACGTTGAGAGGATTTTATTTTTACTGTAGATTTTACGATCAAGTACAAAAATATAAAGTCGCCTCTTACATAGCGTATGGTGTATATGAGAAGTGCACACGTGACGAATTTGTTACCTCTTGATAACCTTGTAATTGAGCAAGATATTTTAACTCGCACATTTCAACTAATATTAATTTGTAACTCGTAACGGTTGAAAACAAACTGCTATTGTACAAACAAGTTCTGAAGCCTGTGTAGACTTACAAAACCAGGTCCTTAAATTTTTCAGCAATGATATTCTCGGTCGCCCAACTCCTTTCTTTCCAAATAATTTTTCCTGGAGTATGGACTGCAGTAAGTAAAATCTTTGATAATTTCTCATGAAATGAGGTGTCCCACATAGTGAAGCTTTCTTATCTTGCCTGTATGTATCTAAGCTTTCGTAACTTTCCTTTATGTGATAAAAGATATACTACTAAGGTTTTCACGGTCGGTGTCAGTTGTCTAAGACGAATTTTCCGGGCTGTTTGGGTGTGGTCTATGGTTTACTGACAATCCAAACGTTTCAACAGCTCAAATGGCACCAATCATCAGTAGTGGAATTTAAAGAAATCCTGAAGGGTGTTCACGTCAGGCCCACAGTACTGTAGTAAAGGCTGAGCTTAGTAAACCATAGACCACGGCCAAACAGCCCGAAAAACTCGTCTTATAAAACATATACTGTGTGAGTTCTCTAGCGGAAATGAAACTGATATACGTGTTCTGGTAATGAGAAATCAAGAAGATGGTTCAGGGCGGAGATGCTTTATGACAACATTGATACTGAATTCCAAAGGATTACTGTTCATATACGACAATTAATCTTATAATATTTGCAGGAAATCGATATTCTATATTACGCAGAGTCTATTTTTTCTAAAAGTTCTAGTCAGTATATATTACGTCATGTTCACAACAGAAAAGTAGGTCCACTAAGGGTTTATATTAATGGGCTGGAAATGCTATGTGCTAACACAGCAAAGTATCTAGGTATGGCGCTGGATACAAAGCTTAAATGGAAAGAGCATGTAAAAAACAAGAACGAAAGAGCTCAACATAAAATACAGAAACATGTACTGGCTGTTAGGAAGAAACTCGCAACTAACAGTTAGAATCAAACTCCTGTTTTTCAAATAACTTTTGAAGGCTGTTTTGGCTTACGGATTTCAGCTATGGGGCTGTACAAAGAAAACAAACATAGAAAAGATACAAATCTTTAAGAACAAAGTACTCAGAAACACAGTGAATGCTCTTTGGTATATTAGGAATGACAACCTACATAGATACTTAAATTTAGAATATGTCAGCTAATTAATAACAAAATATGCAGAAGAATATGAGCGGAGGATTCAGATCCACGAAACCCAATAATACTACACGTGGTGGAAGAAGCTCCACACGTCCTGAGGCGACTCAAAAGACGAAAGCCACATGATCTGGTATCACAATAGAAAGCAATTAGTATGTATAGATCCATAGAACCCTAAGTGAGAGAAAGACAGAATAATCTTGGGATTAGCCAGTGGGCTTCAGCCCATCACTCGTGAAGGAAACATAAAGGATGAGCTTGCTCAGTTGTAGCATTAAGGGAACTGTTTTTAGTGTGTTAGAGTTCCACACTACCACGAACCACGGGGTTTATGGTGTCTACAGAGCTCAAAAAATAATTAAAAAACTGATTATTAATTGCAATAACTTAAATTGTAAAATCGCGAACGGAAAATATAAACCGCAAAATGTTAGTCCGCAGGGGCAACAATAAACCATCAACAAACCTGCTCATTAATTACAGGCTATTTCCTTGTTGGTTTACGCAGCAGGCATCGAGACAATTGGTATGTTCGATGGAGAATATTAACAGAAGGACATGCGCTTTTAGAAACCCATGCATAACCACTGAAGCTTTATTTATGTAAAAAAAATGTACTCATAAAACGTGTATTATGGTAATAGAAGATGTTATATAACTTTGACTCTTATTCTGACAGTTCCTACCCGTTTTGGATGTCGGATACCATACAGACTATTTTAACTTTCTCTACTGCTGCACGGAATAAGTCGGTTGTATTCATGCCAAACCAGGTCCTTAAATTTCTCAGCCATGAGATTCTCGGTCGCCCAACTCCTCTCCAAATACTTTTCCTAGTAGTATGGACTGCAATAAGTAAAATCTCTGTTCATTTCTCATGAGGTATGCCAGATACTGAAACTTTCTTATCTTCACTGTGTTAATACCTTACCTTTCTTTCTTCATCTTTCTAAGGACTTCAACATTAGTTATATGTGCTGTCCATGATATGCTCAGTATTCTACGATAAAGCCACATTTCGAAAGATTCCAATTTTTTAGTTGTGGCTTCAGTCAAAGTCCAAGATTCTACACCGTATAAGAGGACCGAGAATTCGTAGCAGTGTAACAGTCTCATGTTTGTGTTTATTGTTAAATCGTGACTTTTGAATAAACTGCTCATTGTAGTTTACACTGCTCTTCCCTTTTCAATTCTGCTCTTTATTTCTTGAGAGCAGTCCCATTGTTCATTGACTATAGTACCAAGATATAATTTGCTTACACGTTCAACTGGCTGTGGTTCAAATTTGACTAAAAATGTATAAATAAGTAAAAATAGCTACAAATGATTAGACAAAAATAAAAAAAGGCTTCTGACAGAGATCTGCATACATCTTATTAACTTGATATACAGATACTTACTTAAAACATATAAATTGTTTATTTGAGAAAATTAGTTGAGTAGTTTATTTAAAAATTTAATAAAACTATATAGAACACGTGGTCTCTGTAAAAAAAATCAAGTGTTAAATTTTATTATAAATGACACAAAATAAGGAACAACTCAGTAACTGTCTGTTAGACTGTACCAAAATATTTCTTCAAAAATATGTCACATGAAACGAACCCGTTCGAAGTTCTAGTGCAGTTGTTTAGATCAGAAGAATGGGACTTGGGTAAAGCAAAGAAAAATTAATGAAAACATAAAAACACACCTACTGCAAGATCTGAAGCCTCGTGAATGAAGAGCCACTTAAGTATTTTTGCTTATTTTCAGCTAATCCTAGCAGTATATTTAAGTAAAAAATCCCAAAGAATAAGAAGTGAAAGGGGTCGGTATGATGGTTACGAAGATAGCATGGACGTGGATTGATGATGGACTATGCTCTGAATAGAAGTAGGCGGTTCTCGATGATAGGAGACGGGCTAGGCGCTGATGTATCAAACCCGTCAGTAATAGGATAAATGTTTATTGAATGTATATATAGACTACTCACATTTTCCATTGTTGGGCACCGTTACACAGCTATCTCAAATTAAATATCAAGCAAGTGTAGTCTAAGTATTTATTGCATTCTATGGTATCAATAATAGTGTTATTTTTTTTTTAATTGTATCGGCCATCTGAGGACCGCTTGCCAATTTCAATTCTTTGTTCCTTGTTCTTTTCTTTTTCTCCAATATTCATTCATGTTTTCACTATGTCCATTTTTTCTCTGTTCAGACCCTTTGAACCAGCCTTTTTCTCTCTCCTACCCTGGACTCCTTCCATTTTTAAAACTTTTGCCCAAAAATTTCTCTTTTAATTGCTTCTTCTGCGTTTATATTAAGTATTTTAAATCCTTTTCAACTTCTTCAATCCAACTTGACGTTTACTTCTTTCCCCACAGATATCTGAAGATCATTTTTGTTAACATATTGTCGTCCACACTATATAAATGTCGAAAAAATACTAATTTTTTTTCCTCACTAATTCTGTTACAATTTCTATACTTGGATATATTTCATCATTACTTCTTAATTTCAAATATTCTGAAGTTTTTCGTTGGCCTAATATTTTCCTAATAATTCGTTTTATCAATATTTCTATTTCTCTGAATTATAATTCAATCCTAGACATTCACTTGCATATAGGCATTCTAGCCTCACTACTGTACTCTAATGTCTTATTTTCGCATTTTTAGATATGCACTTTTTATTCTAAATATCTTTAGACATACCATGTACTCTAACGACTTTACGCATTTTTTCTTCAATAGCAGATTTTTCTAAACCATTCGCTGGAAATATTTCCACAGGATACTTGAATTTTCTAGCTCCTTTTATTTGACCAGTATCTGTTAGCAGGAATTTTGGCGCATTTTTAATGTTCGTAGGAAATTTTTTTTTTCTGCAGAAATTCTTAAGCCTGTTCTACTAGCTATGTCCTTTAAAAAATAAACTTATGTTACTCCAAGATGTTTACAAAGCTGTCAGATGTTTACAAAGTTTTATTTTTATAGTATTGGTATTTTGTAATAAGTACCTGAGGTCACTTTCCTTTAACGAAGCAACGTGTTTAGCAAGAAATTACAGATAATTCTATTCTGCATGGTAGGTGACAATCCCTGTATTAATGAACCAGTAAAACGTGGCCAGCTACAAGGCCACTAATTTTAAAGTGCTTTCAAGCAGTAAAGGAGTTAGAAGAGATATGTTTGTTGCTATATGTACAGTAATACTATTTTACATTGCTCAAGTCATATCTGGGTTCACCGACATTGATTTTCCATCACTGCATACTAAAAAAATCTTACTTTTATTAAACATTTACATTTTTTAATACTAAAAATACACAAAAATGTCAAACGTTTTATAAACTTACTTCAATTTAACTTGATTTCTAACTTACCTACCAGATTTTTGAAGCGAATGCGTTGGCTACAAAAGCTACGGCAGAGTATTTTGTCGCCTTCACAGAAAAACTCTCGCCTACGAAAACAATAATTTTCTCGGGACAGCTGGCTGTTCACACGGACTTACTGGCGCAACCGTTTGCTGTACAAAAATATACGTTGTCTTCTCTCGTAAGGGTAAGTTCGGTCGGGCAGAACTGTGTGTAAGGGATTACAAAACGCCTTCCGCTGATTCCCCCTGTGTATTGGAAATAACTGGTAGAATCTCTCTCTCCTCCTCGTCGGCGGGTGTCCCTTGAGCAAAATTTTTCACGGGGAGAGATTCAATAGGCTTACAGGCATAGACACGCGCACACACACACATAAGGACGTGACTTCTTATCGTTTTATTCTATTTATGGCGGAACAGCCAGTGAGGATTTAAGATCGCTTTCCTATTTGTCCCTATCATCGGGATAGATAACATATTATTCCTATTAAGGCTGGTTTTGATGAGATAGTGAATAGCGGTGTCCTTTACGTATCTAATACTTATTGGTAAAATTCCTTTGTAACTTGAATGGTTTCTTCCAGTTTTTTGTATCTAATGAATATAAATACTTCAATATAAATATACAATATTCAATATACTTCAATATAAATGTATCTTCAAATAATAAATACTTCTACAAGTAAAATTTACTGCATTTTTACCTGACACACGTTTAACAGAATTTTTTGTGTAAATTCAGAGGATTTTATATAAATTAACATATAAATGATTTGTTCCGATTATAATAAAACTTAACGAATAATCGATTTTATTTTGATTCAAAGTTACAATCGCTGTAATGTTTATTTACTTAGTCTCCTGTATATTAAATATTTTATTATATAAGTATTTTATTATTTAAGTATAATCTTAAACAAAATCATCTTGTTTTTTGAAGTTTTTTAATAATTAAATTATTATTATTGTGTTTGTAAATATTGAAATTTATTCAGATATTAATTTTGTTAACTATTTGTACGGATTTAATCAATTTAATATTATGAATGTTTAGAAATTGGTGGCTATCATTTTAGCAATGTATAGATACATTATACTTGTAAATATTAGGTTTTATAAACATTGCATATTGTCTGCTTTTGACGATTCCAATAGCTAACAGGGAATCTGAAATATAGTTAAAAGAATTAAAGATAAGTTGAGTACAACAACTGGAAATAAGAGATTGTCTTCGTTAGCAAACTTGAATATTGAAAGCGAGATACATGAATTGCTAGATTTTGAATAAATTATATAAGATGTCGTTAAGGTAAAATCAAGAAAGAAATGGATAGATTAGAATTTCTAAGCTTAAGTAGGCCTACTACTATGCTCATTGCAATCACTATTTAGCTAAATATTTTTTGAAATTTGAGAGTTTAATAAAAATAATTGTTAACTTTAAAAATTGTGTATGACATTTTTCAGTGTAGATAATGGACATAATGTTGAATTTTGAATCCGGGGGGGAGTACCACTCCCCATAAGATACCAGGCGCTTCTAATCCGCCCCTGCTAACTGGTATTTTGTCGTAGATAAATTTATAGTCATTCCGCAGAGATTATATTCTTTTCTTATTATTTGTAGAATGTACTACATATCAATTTAATGAGAGACTACATTTATAGTGTCTATTTATCCCTTAAAACATAACCTGCAACAATGTAGATTATACGACGTGTAGACTAAAAAAAAGGAAAATATTTGAAAACAGCAAACTTTGAAGAAGATACCGACTAATGTGTGTGATATCGTTGTGTAAATCTCCCTACTAAACAATAATACAAACGCTTATGAAATTCTAAACACTAATCAAACAAACTTGTTACGTCAGAACACAAAGTTGGTGAGCGAGTTGATACGTATTGCCCCCATGTGTATCCGGTTGTCAAAGTATATCCGCAGACACCGGCAAACTAACTATCGATTATCCAGAGCTATCACTGAGGAATGGTGGGCAACACTACTACTGAATTACGTGACGGTAAGCATAATCGTGATCAAGGCTCCAACACCCGGCAAAGTAACCGGGGGCGTTACAATAAACATGCATGCATGAATTATAAGTACAGTAACTACGTTAAAGTGACTTATTGCTGACCTTAACCTTACTTGACCTCGACAATTATGGCAAGATAAGAAACCTTCAGAAGAGAATAGTGCACAGGGCCTATCGAAGAAATTAATCACTAAATTGTTTTTAACATTTCGAGTTATCAGCATAGCGCGTTAAGTAACTCATAAGTTAGAAAACAATTTCGCTATATAAACTAGCTTCGTCTAATTATGGAAAAAGAAAATTTATGCATACTTTGTCAAATTATTCTGGTATATATGACTTATATTTCTATTATTAATAAATAACCTTTTCTTCCAAAGATATATTGTTACGACGGTCTCATTTGTCGTCGTATGGTCCAGTGGAAACAAAATACAAGACAACAATGAAGTCACTAATAATAAGCCTTAATTATCACAGTTAATAATTTGTAATCAACAGGACAGTCTCTTACAACAATTCAAGTAAAATTGTCCACACGGAATAATAAGGTCAAATACATAGAATTCCGCACTAATTATGACACGACAACAATAATTAGCCACAAACATTCGATCCGCGCTAAAGAAATCGTTCAACACCACAGAACTCAAAAGCCGGCTGCTATGGCTTTTGTAGATAGCGCACACCTTCTAGAAAAATCTTCCGTCTTCAACGTGCACTTCACTTACTGCTGACGCTAATGCGTATCTCAAGTGGCCTTTTGAAGTGTCTAGAAGTAACTTGAACGCGGCCTTGTCTGAGGCAACAACTGCCACAATAGGTGGTGAACGGGTCGGGGATGCTCTCGGCTATTCTACGCCCTGCGATACGACTGTCGTTACAATATGTTGACTTTTTATTTATTTATTTGTCAGGTCGCAGCTGTCATTAGAGACAACAAAAATCATACTAATGAATGTGTAAATCTTACCAAAATGCTCATATAAGTGCAGTTATATCACATATTGTTACGACCGTCTACGCGATCGTCGTAGGTACAGTGGAAACAAAATAAGTACAAGACACCAATTAAGTCACTAATCACACCTTTAATTGTTACAGTTAAACAGTTTCTAATTAACAACACAGTCTCTACAACAAATCAAATGAAAATTGTTCACACGCAATAAAATGTCCACTAAATTAAACACTATTGTATTACAATTATACCGTCCCATTATAAAACACCACTCTTAACTAATAACCTCTTGAACGCGCACAGTAATATCGCTACTATAACTCTCGAACCGCACTGTCAATATCTCGCACTAGTACTGAAACTTAAGGCCGCTGCCGCCATGTATTTATACCTGCGCTCACAGACCAGAATGTTCCTAATTGCGTCTTAGCGCTCGTGTGAGCTACGTAATGAACTGCGGCCTTGACACAGTCCGCGCGGCTGGCGCCTTCGAGAAACCTCTCGAAAATGCGTCGGCAAGCACGTACGCCACACGTAGATTCTTCTGGCACATTCGACAAACACGGAGATTGTTCTGAGATGTCGTAACAATATTAACTAGAAGTTGTTAAGCAAAGGTAAATATTGCAACAATATACTCAGGAAATAGTAGGATTTAATTAGATATTAGGTTAAGTATTAGCAATCAAGTAGTATTATAATGCAAAATAAAAAAAATAAATATTACACTAAAGAACGGAAATATTATTAATACGTCAGATGGAGCTACAAAATCATTAATTAATAACCGCAATTATTAATAACCTATATAAGTGTATATTGTATTTTTAAAAATATTTTCATTGTTCTGATAGTTTAAAATACCATAATCATAAAAAAATTACAAATTAAAATTTTAAAAGCCAATTGATCATAATAGGTGTTTTATATGTAGACTAAATTGAAAGTATGTTTTTACATATGTATATACAAAAATACGTTGTATACCTGAGTGTAAAATATAATATAAATATTTATTATTCATTAAATTATAATTTTTAAAATACTATCATTTTGGTATTAATCTGCATTTATTATGGTATTAATTTATTATTTGCTTTATGTTTAAATATTTCTAGATTTCCTCATAAGGTAATTTTTGAAAATATAAACCCATAAATATATCATAAGTATAAATTTAATAATTAGTAAACATCCCATAAAATGTATTCTTGAAAAAAAGTTTTGTTTATTGTTAATAATTATTTTCAAAAATGCATAAAACAAAATAATAAGCTGAGAGAAATTGCTTAGAGAAAACGCTCTCGACTACATTGGAAAAGAGATTTTTATTTATAAAGGTTCTGGCATGGTATGCTGCCAAGCTAATTAGATAGCACTAGATGCTGATTATTTGATGCTGCTTCCAGCCTTGATCGTGCGGGTACAAAAGTTATAAAAGTGGGCCTTCTCAGGCGAAACACGTACTCTGTACCTAATCTCTGAGGTGAATTGGCGGACATCGTGCCCATCTAGACACTTAGTGATGGCCTGCGATGATCGTTCCGAAACGTTTGTCAATAACAACTGTAGATAGACCACGGCATAACAACCCGGCAGGGAATAATAATTTCAACATAGTTTCTCAGATTTCATTACGGTTATTATATTTATTTATTCTTACTTTCATCAAAGAAAACTAATTTTATTCGTTCGGTTCGTAACAAATGAGGTCTTGTTTATTGTATATTAGATAACATTCTTGACACATTGCAGTGCACAATAATACTTTATATATTGATAGTGATCCTCACCAATTTTCAGCGTAGTAATAATGATAAATTTGAAAAAGTATTCCGTTTTTAGAAGGCAACGTATTGAAACCCGTAGTTGTTTGTATAAGTATCAGTGTGATGATCAATTTAGTACACACAAACACACACGCGCAGACGTAAAAATAATTTCAATAAACTGTTTTAAATAGAAGAATTTAAAACTTTACTAACTTTGTCGTAACAACTATTCCATATTTCCGGTTTTTTTTTAGATCCAACGCTATCTAACTGCAAACGCGAGTACTATATTTGAATATTCACAAAAGTGCAGAGATATTATTAATACTTGTTTGTTTTAAGTTTGACCGAAACGTGCAAATAAATGAAATAACGATGTGCGATTCATTTTTCTAAATGCAGGGACATCATGTTTTCTGAAGGTAGCAAAACTGTATGGTAAAATACTTTATCTACACCCGTCATTTTGAGTGGGATAACAAGTTCATTATCGCACTGGTTTTGTTATCCCACTCGTTTATATTTTAAAATTTATTGAAACATAACACAAAATACAACATAATATTACAGTCTCAACATGTTATCTACTTATTGTAGATATTAATAAGACAGTCTTTAGAGTTACTTAAGTAAATTCCTGCTGTACAAGAAGATTGGAACTTACTATATGCAATTTCATATTTTGATCTCGACTTCTCTGGTATTAAGTTGGATATGGTTTCTAAAGCTTCCTCTTCAATATCTGAAGGCAAACTTCAGATTCACTCATTTTAAAACAACTTACAAATTACTAATTTGCAGCTAAACAAACTATTTTTTAATCATAACAACGTGGTTGCTATGGGAACGTATACGTCACAATACATTATTTCAACTGGTACGTAGATAGCTTAAATTTTCTGATTCTCACATCTTTTATTTTTCAGCGGGTGTAGACAAAATATTGTACGACCCACGAGTGATAACGCATTATTAATATACAGTACTTGTGTGATTAGACGACTCGTGGTACGCACTTGTTGTCCAAACTTTCACACGCGTATATTAATAATGCTGTTATCCCACTTGTATCGTAAATATATATTATGTATGTCGTTTGTTCATTAACTCTAAAAAATTATCAACATTTTGACTACAGCAATTCGTATTGTCCCATTGTTTTATTGTTTCACAGAAACATATAGAAAAGTATGTATTAATTACAAATCAAATTGTCTGCTAAATTTTAAGATAGTGCAACAGAAACATTTTGAAAATTAAAATCTGTTTTCGAGATGCCGCTATGCCTGTGATTTATGTTTGAAGTAGTAATAAGGATTTTGAGGTTGCTGTCTGTAAAATTACTTTTTAAAACAAACATTATTTAAATATGGTATTTTGAACTTCTCTAATGTAAAATATAATATTTACTAACTTTTTGTTTACTAAGAGGCGTATTTGTACGTAATTGTAATATCAACCTACGTCTATATTAAAAAAAAACGCAGATCTTTTACGTGGCTACCCAGTCTGTAAATCTTCAGCTTCCACGGACGGCGCTAACATTGTCGAAATTATTTATACTACCCGATCTGTTAGGCCGTTGTCTACAGTTGTGGTAGACAAATGTTTCAACCCCACCATCGGTGACCATCATCAATGTCTGAACCAATTGGCACGGTGTCCGCTAATTTACCCAGTAATGAGGTTGAGGCAATTTCTTTCTCCTAAGAATTCCCATTTATACCCACACACACACACACACACACACACACACACACACACACACACACACACACACACACACGCACACACACACACACAACAATTATACCCACTTCTAAGAATAAACTTTCGTATCAGCGCGATCTAAGCTGGAAAGCAGCATCAACCAATCAACATCGAGTGATATCTGATTGACCTAGGGGTACAGCCAATCAGATAGCACTTGATGCTGATTGACCTAGGAGTACAGCCAATCAGATAGCACTTGATGCTGATTGACCTAGGAGTACAGCCAATCAGATAGCACTTGATGCTGATTGACCTAGGAGTACAGCCAATCAGATAGCACTTGATGCTGATTGACCTAGGAGTACAGCCAATCAGATAGCACTTGATGCTGATTGACCTAGGAGTACAGCCAATCAGATAGCACTTGATGCTGATTCGTTGATGCTGCTTTCCAGCTTAGATCGCGCTGATACGGAAGTTTATATTAGTGGGCGTTCTTAGACAAAATACAGATGACGGTCTGCGATGGTAGAGGTGAAACGTTTGTTCGTACAAATTGAAGACCACTTCCTTACAACTCTGCTAGTGGTAGTAATTTCAAAAATGGCTACAATCTTTTATTCAACAGAATCAGGCTTTAGGTTCTCTGCCTGTTGTCAGAACATTAAAATTATCCCCAGCACAAATACGAATTCAAGTGCGGATAAGTTATGTGAAAAAAATTCTAAGTTGGATAACGTACATAAGGAAATACTAAAAAACACACTATCAAAGGAAAGGTAGGGAAAATAGTTTTGAAACTATTTTAACAGGAATGATAACGAAACTTAAAACGCCAAAATCTGTTTCTATAACTTTATAACCTATATATTCTTAAATGCATTTCCATGAGAAATTAATACGTTGCTGTTTTATAGATTCAAAATAACTGAATCAATTTGATCTATGCTGAGTAATAGGTTTGGTTAGGTCAGGTAATGTTAGGCTATGTTAGATTATGTCAAATTATTACTTGATATAATAATTCAAAAGTATTACAAATGGTTAGTAAAAAGTAAAATTTTTGTATTGGGAAAACTTCATGTAGTAAATTTACTTCATGTATTAATTTGGGAAAAAATGGCGTCCCACTTTTAGCATTTTTTACGTTTTTTAAGTTTTTGTTACAATACTCTCCTTCAAATAAAACAAATATTTTGGCAAGTGTGTTTCATAGATATTTCTCAAGTTGTTACGGAGATATATACAGGTTAAAATTACCAATCTCTGAGAATAAGACATAATACCCCTTACTAATGCGTTTTTGGGTAAAACACATTCCTGAAACACTACAAAGTCAGTAATACTTGAGAGAGGAAACGGGATCATTTGATATTGCAAATTCATTAAAATAAGTATTTCATTCCGTTGCTTTACATGAGCTTACAAAAAAACAATGCTAGTCGTGAAAAGAAAATTCTTCTTTGAGTCAGCTCAGGTGGATGATAAGAAGAGCCAGATGCTTACTAGACGGACTGAGAAAACTTACAAACTTCTCAGTATAAACCAATACTCAGGTGAGAGACAGATCCGTGGCAGTAATGCAATTACAATTGTTTCAAGTGGTCGTAGTATTCTCTCAGTCTATAGCAATGTTGCCATTCCAAGTTGCATAATTAAAAACTTTCAGGTATTCAGGTTGTATGTCTGGAGACGAGCTGCTGAATAGCAGTCGTTATGCAGCGAAAACTAAGATAATTAGATTTGTAAGGCAGTGTCTGCGACACTGACAGTCCAACTATACCTATCATAAAACTATCAGCTACAACACAGCGATTCTAGTACTTGCTTCTTGTAATGAAATTATCATTTCTCTAATTCACCTTGTATATTTGTCTGAGTAAAAATGGTAAAATGTTTCTGTGTGCTGTGTCTTAAGAATAATTTCTAACAGTTGAGTTAATTATTTACAAAGTTTCCCCATAAAAAAACAATTGGTTGTCTGTAAAGTCGGTTTACGGACGATAGTTTTACGTGATAACGTCATAAAGAAACACTGATGAAAAATTGCATACTTTTATGAATTGAATTGAATTATTATCACTGAATTATCATTGTTTTGTATAATACAAAGAAGGAGTTAATTGAAAATTACAATTTTTTCGATAAATTAACATTTATTTACATTCGTTAATTTAAATATTTTTTACTTAAATTATACAGATTAATTACAAGTAACAATGTGCTATTAACAATTTATTTACAACTTATATACATGTGTTATATTTAAGATCCTCCAATCTGCGTTATTCTGTTAAGGATAGGACGATGATAGGAAAAGTACGAAATCAAGGGGAGTGTTTCAAGTGTAATGTGTCTTGAAAAAGTCAAATCGATGGTTGTTCCTCTCAGCGTTGTTGACTTATTAACATCTGATACGCATTCGAGATTGTACGTATCTTTCATGTATTTGAGGAATGCGTCATCATTTTTCACGTTTGTGTTGAAGTCGCCACAAAGAAGAATTGGTACATCGGCATCAATATCCATGAAGAACGGTGGCACATACTGGCTGTTGTGCACATATGGAACAAGTGCTTGGTACAGCAACATACCAATATTTTGGATACTTGCTCCAGGATGAATATACACGGCGCCAAGTACAAATTTAAACGTTGTATCAGCAGTGAAGCATGTAATTTCGGCCAAGCACACGGCACCTGTGTTTTTGATGACACGAGTTGTGTCCGACAATGCAACTTGGAGAACTTTGGCCGTGGATGTCGATGATAATTTGCGATAGATTGCTACTCCACCAGCTGCGTTTGTATCAGAATCCGATCGATTATTCTGCCGGGATACACACTCATAATTATTGACTGGAACTGGATCACAATTGTTACGCATCCACGTTTCAGTCAATACCAAATAATCAGACCTAGGTATCACTGTATCCGTTTCAATATCCATGGAATGAGCAGACAAACTCTGAGAATTAAGGTTTATCACTATAGTTTGTCCAGCGTTGTTAGCATCATCACAGAATTTTACTGCTTTCTTAGTGATTGTATGAAGTGCGTGTCCACGGAGTCGAACGTATTCGTTACGAATATCTCGCGTAGTCTGGGAGTCGTTACCATCTCGACCGTGTTTGAAGATGAAGGGAGCATCTTTGTCCGTGATGATGTGCAAGCCGTCTATATTCGTTACCCGACTCATCGCCACGTACACCAACTGTTGTGGTTGTTTCGGGGAGTACTTATAAACAATGACATATAAGTAAATAGTATAATTATATATATATAATTATATAATTATTATATTAAATAATATACAGAGAAGATTACGCAAATGGGAGCAGATTGTACACAATTCTAATACTATTGTAGTTTGCTTCTAATACGGCTTGATAGTTTGTAACTAGTTGCAATATAAATAAACATTTTAACAATGCGCATGATTGTATGTTACCAACATTGAATACCTTGCTGGGACTTGAACTCATGACCGTTTCTGCTGAGATAAAAACACAACACGCTCAGGCTCAGACGGAACGTGACACTTTTTCGTGCGTGCAGCCGGTGTTCATCAATTTATAAGACGTTATCACGTCAAAATGGCAAAACGTTTCCAATTTGTAGACATATTTATAAGTACATTCGAACGAAGAAAATTAAAACGTAACGCTATGTAAAACAATTTAACGAAAAGTATAATTTACGTGAAAACAATTAATTTATAATTTTTACTTTTTCCAATTTATATACATAATATAAATGTACAAACATGTTTACGCGCGCGCGCGCCTGTGTGTATACATAATACACAAGCATACCTGCACAGACATACCTGCATACACCAGCGCGCGCGCACACACACACACACACACACACATATATAAAGGTGTTTCATGAGGAGTGGGACATGCTACAGACATACATTCTCCAAATTTTTTTGAGATTTTTGAAACTTTTCCCAAAACTACCAAAGATACAGTTCTGGGAGTTTTTTCAATTTTTCAGGTTAAAAACAATTTAGAACCATAAATTTTCTTTTAATTTCAAATCCAAAAATTTAGTATGGCGTAATTTTAGTGTTTGGGCAGAAATGAAGTTATAATTTTTCTCATCAACCGATAAATAGGAAACAAAACGTTTTATGGCGTAAGTCCACATAACATTTCATGTTTACTTCAACTTTTAGATTGCATTCCTGAAATATGTCTCATTCTTCGTGAGATATTCTGCCTATATATTAATACGACTGTCTCACTGATGGTACAGTGGAAATCAAAATAAAGACACTAATGATGTCACTTATTACCAACTTTATCACAATTAACAGTTTCTAATCAACAAGTTATTTAACAAGATTATACTCGTACAGTAATTTAAGTTAATCTGTCAACACAAGTAATGCTGACAACTATAAAAAATTAAACACGATAATAACTTTTCACCAATACATCATTTGAGTCGCACTGTGTAAATCGCCCGACATAAACTAAACTAACCGTTGCTGGATGGGTATATTTATACCCCGCTGAGATGCGAGAATAATCTGTCACTTTGGGGTGACGTGTTAAACAATTGTCTCTTACGGGGAATGTCGAATCCACTAGAAACAGTGTCGTGTCTGCCTTGAACACAGTGCGCGCCGACCGTTGACGTCTGAAACCGTCTTGATTATTGACGCATGATAAGTGTCACGTAATTGTCTTTCGTCTCAAAGTAGCAGCAATATGTACGCACACACACATTACAGTTGGGCTCTGCTGGGCTAGCAGAGATACTTGTAGAACCTTCCATATTACTTAACAATATAAAATCAAATTATAATTACTTGTGCAAGTAGAACCTTCTGATGGTTATTGTTTTAACTTATAAGAAATTTGTATCATCAGAGGTTTGTAAATTTAGATACTTAAAACAATACAAAGAAAAATATTGCACATTCAGAAAAAATATATGTTTACAAGAATCGTGCAAGAAACATAACGAATTACTTACAAGGAAAAATGTATAGTCTACGCACGCACACACACACACACACACACACATTGACTCGTTGTGTGATACGAGGGAGACAGAGAGGCGATCCCTAGGCTCGAGACTTTTTATTGACTGTAGAATAAGTGTCATAGAATATTACAGCACCATAGAAATCGTTGCACCCAACTTTAATAAGTTTTCTTAAAAAAGGCATTAGAATACAACAATTTTCCTAGTCTACAATCGCCCAGTATGCACTCGCAACACTTTTTATTAAACAGTTACAAGTATTCGCTTTATTAATTAATAAGTTACAGACTCACTAATTATTTTATTTTCTTCATTTTCTACTGGCATTATAACCCAGTATTGGTTTTAGCATCTTCAACGGTTTTTCTCCAGTCATCCCTGTCATTACATAGTATTTTCCAGTTTCTGATCTCTATTATTTCCTTATTTCCAGTTCCTCAGATCCTCCTCAACGTCCTCGATAATCTCCTCCTAGGCTTTCCTCTATATCCTTTGCCTACTGGTATCTAATCTAGAATTTCTCTGGGGATTCAATGCTTCCCGTCTCCATTGTGTGCCTCAGCCAGGCTATCCTATCCTTTCCATAAACCTTACTATATCAGCACCGTTTATTACATTACTTAACTCATGTTTTATTTATATTCTTTACGAGCTCTCCTTATTTGCACCATGAAACCACCGTACCATAAAAAGTCAATTGTCTGGGGTATTATCTAATCTTCTACCATCACTAACTGATTTTCGACGAAATATAAACTGTATAATTTTTACCTCACATTTTAAGTTCTATTTTTTTTTTAACATTTTTGCTTCATATAATTGTAGGTTTATATATAAATGTATTCAAAAAGGACAGGTAAAATATTACACAATTATCGTAGTATGTTTCATTTATTTAATTATATTATGATGTAACATTTCTGTTGCTGCACATTTCAAGAACGTCATATTAAATAAATAGGCCATGCTACCTCATAGTTTTCTATAAATATAAAATAAAATGAATATATCATATTTATATTAAATGTGTTTTATTCCGAAAACTTATGGTCTACTCTTTGCTAAATATTATACGTAATGTACGCAGCTATTTGAGATAATAACTTAATAACTTTTATTTTAATTTATATTTTGTAACGGTGGAAAATTAAATTTTATAAAGTCAGTTAAAAGTTAGTGATATGGCATACAATATCGCAGAATATTGAAAAAACATACGAGGGCTATTTGTTTTTCAACCTCCGATAGACCAATAAACAGACACATGAATGAGATCAATAATTTTATTATATACAAAAGTTTCATATATATGTAAACTACTTTTCCACATAGTCACCACCATTGTTGAGGAACTTATCATAGCGAGGCACCAACTTTTCTATGCTCATGTTGTAGAATGTTCGCTCCTGAGTAGTCAGCTAAACTGCCACACTGGACTTTAATCAAATATACTGTAACTCACCGTCTACGGCTTTTCCGTGAAGTTGTTACTTCGTTTACATGTTTCGAGGCACTTGCCTCATCATCAGAACTTTATAAAACTATTGCATGTCATCAATGATGACATGTGTCAAAATATTAAAACACAATTCGGCACTAAACTATATACAAAACTTGTACCATAGACGGTGAGTTACAGTATATTTGATTAACAAACACGTGGCTTGGGACTACAACTGGAGTTATTCCATTTAAAATGAAAACTGGACTTTAACTCATCATTGGAGTCAAACCGCTGACCATTTAGCCACTTTTTAAAGTCACTGAACAAATGATAGTCACTTGGTGCCAAGACTGGGCTATAAAGTAGGTGATCAAGGACTTCCCAAACAAATTCATGGAGCAGGTTTTGTGTGAGTGCAGCTGCGTGAGGTCGTGCGTTGTCATGGAAGATGACAACGCCTGACGACAACATGCCTCGTCTTTTGTTCTTGATTGATGTTCTCAGTAGTTTTAAAGTTTCACAGTACGTAGATGCTGTGACGGAAGTTCCCGGCTCCATAAACTCGATTAGCAAAATTCCTTTACAATCCCAAAAGACAGTAGCCATTAACTGGTCAAAGTCTGCCTAAACTTTTTTGTTTTGCTAGGCGAGTCTGTGTGCATCCACTGTTTTGATTGTTCCTTTGTTTCCGGATTAACAAAACGAATTCATATCTCATCTCCTATCACTATAATGTCTAAAAAACTTTGACCCTCTTTGTCATAACGCTCCAAAAACGATAATGATGCACCCATTCTTCGAGCTTTGTGGACATCTGTGAGTTGTTTGGGAACCCACCGAGCACAGAGTTTCCTATACCCAAGCTTCTGAGTAAGAATAGCGTAAAGAGCAGACCTAGAAATTTCAGGAAAATCAACAGAAAGTTAAGTAATTGTGAAACGACTGCGCTCTCGAACCATCCTGTCTACCCTTTCAGCAACATCATCAGTAACCACGGACTATCTTCCTTGCCCTCCTTCATCATGAACATCAATTCACCCTTCTTTAAATTTTCGACACCATTCCCAAACTGAACCATCGGTCATCACATTTTCTCCATACAAATTACAAAACCTTCAATGAATTTCTGCAGCACTATGACCTTCAGCTTGAAGAAATCTAATAACAGACCGAATCTCACACTTGGAGGCAATTTCAATTGTAGTTGCCATAATTAAACTGTCGTCACCACAGTAATAGACAAAGTAACTATAAAACCAGTGGTCATAGGTTAGACCAAAGCCACAAAAGCATTAATCAACAATAAGATTATTGCTACGACAACAGAACCAGGTTTGCCAACTCACTGGAATTTGAAAAAAAAATAGCCCTCGTATTTCAAAATTAAATAAAATCGTCTGAAACATAATCCTGTAAAGCGAACAAAACTTCCGGGCAGTACGTAGCGCCGTTAAGTATATTCACCACAAGATAAGATTATATCTAGATCAAACGTCAATGTTAAAGAGTTAAAAGTAATAGATCCTTTGCCATATATTTAACGTGTATAAAGTCGTCCTTCAATGTTTATCTAAATTCACCCATCCGCAGTTTACTACTGACCTATTTTGTGGCCTCGATTCCTTAACACACTTTAGTAGACATTATTTACGCTAGATTTACGTTTTCCGATAAAACCGTGTTAAAACTCCGTATAACTTAGAAATAATGTCGTATTTCAGATTAGCCAAACAAGTCTGAAAATACAAACCTATACGAAACAGGTGTCTAACCAGTGGCCATAGGTTAGACCAAAGCCTCAAAAGCATTAATCAACAATAAGATTATTGCTATGACAACAGAACCAGGTTTGCCAACTCACTGGAGGTTGAAAAGAAATAGCCCTCGTATTTCAAAATTAATTAAAATCGTCTGAAACATAATCCTGTAAAGCGAACAAAACTTCTGGGCAGTACGTAGCGCCGTTAAGTATATTCACCACAAGATAAGATTATATCTAGATCAAACGTCAGAGTTAAAGAGTTAAAAGTAATATATCCTTTGCCATATATTTAACGTGTATAAAGTCGTCCTTCAGTGTTTATCTAAATTCACCCATCCGCAATTTACTACTGACCTATTTTGTGGCCTCGATTCCTTAACACACTTTAGTAGACATTATTTACGCTAGATTTACGTTTTCCGATAAAACCGTGTTTTGTAGGAAATTTATGTTTCATGTTAAGATACTAACTCATCCTGGCTGTCAATCAAAGTGTTAGAGAAGGGTACAGTAACTTGAATGGAAAATTAAAAGATTACAAACAACGGTGGAAATATAACTTAGAAATAATGGCATACATCAGATTAGCCAAAAAAGTCTGAAAATACAAACCTATACGAAACAGGTGTCTGTGTAGACCCAGGAAGAGATGGCTGGAAGATTTTTGAAGGTAGAACAGGCAGGACCTTGCCTATGCCATGTTGTGAAGATGACGATGAAATGGATATCAGTCCAACGACTTGCTATGTATTACTCCTAAACTATCTAGCTATTCGAGACGATAACTTAATAATTTTAAAATAATTTATGTTTTGTAACGATGGAAAATGAAATTTATAAACTCGTTTGAAATATAGTAGTATGGCATAAAATATCATAGAATATTAAAACAAGCATATTGCAAAATTTAATTTAAATAATCTGAAACAAAATCGTGTAAAGGAAATGACAGTTCCGGCCAGTAAGTATCGCAGCACCGTTAAATATATTCACCGCAAGATAAGAGTCTATCTACACCAAACGTCAGGGTTCCAGAGTTGAGATAATATATTCGTTTCCATATAGTTAACGTGTACTAAAATGTTTATTTAAATTTACCTAACCGTAATTTACTACTCACATGCTTTTAGTGACCTTGGGTACCTAATAAACTTTACTGGACACTATTTCTGCTTAATTTACATTTTCCAATAACACATTGTTTTATAGGAAACTTGTGTTTTAGGTTAGTATATTAACGCCTCCTTGCTGTCAATGGCGGTGATAAATAAGGGTGCAGTATATCACCTACCCTTTTTTACATTTTTATTAACAATCTGGTCAGAAAATGGGGACATCTAGTAAACCATCATCATAATCACCACCACCACCATCATCATCATCAACACCACTCTAAAGACTAGGCCTTAAACCTGTTCCGGAACCCATGTCCTCCTCAGTCTACCAATAACTCTCTTCCCAGTAGGGTGATAACCCAAGGCAGCCACAGGAGCCGGACATCAGGCACGCAATTAAAGTGTTCACACCATCTCCTTCTGTGGTCTTCAATCTTACGGTGCAATGATGCAATGTTTAAATTGCGTCTCACATTCTCGTTCTTTCTCCGATGCAAGAGAGAACAACCGTGCGCCCTTCTCCAAAAATTTATTTTTGGCTGCTTGAATCCTCTGCATGTCCGTTTTGCCAAGAGCCCATGTCTCACTAGCATACAACAATGTGGGGACAGCCACAGTTTTATAAAATTTCATTCGGCTATCCTTCCGTTTTTTTTATTTTTCAGGTACCTATGAATCGTTACACAGCTCTGGTGTACCCTGGTAATAATTTAACATGAGACATATAGTCGAATGTGCTGTTGTTTGCTCAAAACTTGCTTCAGATTAAAAATACAGAATCTAATTCACAAAAATCTGTTTTTAAGCTTTATCAGATTTGTAAAAGATACAATATAAAAATCTCCATTATAAATGAAAAGGTAATGGAATTTTAAGGCAACGAACCAATAAGAACAAAATTAATGATTAATGGTCGAATTTTATAATGTGTTAGCCATTTTAATTATTTGAGAAATGATATTAGCTATGACAGATATTATGACATTCATGCTAAGTTAGGTAAGTTCCAAACAATCTGTGGGACAATCAACCGTACTTTTTTTAGAAACAAATTAAAGTTTTACAGAGTTATGGCAATCTCTATACTGTTCTATGCGTGAAACGTTTGGGCCACAAACAAGAAACAAAGAAACAAGACAGAAAAACACGGGCCTCGAAAATGGCGTTATTAAGAGAAGTTAAAAGGTGTTTTAAACTTGACCGTATAAAGAATGAAGCAATAAGAGAAGACTTACAGGTTTTTACCTTGAACGGAATGTTAAAAGACGACAAACAACAGTAAAAGGGACACTTAGTAAGAATGTCAGATTCCAGATTGGTCAAAAAGTGTAGAAATACAAACAGGTGTGTATGCGGGTAGGGCACAGGAAGATATGGCTGGAGGTTCTTTGAACGCGAAACAAACCTTGCCTATGCTGTGTTGTGAAATTGATGATGAAATGCGTTTCAGTCTAACAACTTAGTGGTCTACGCTTTAGGAAATATTGCTCCTAAACAATCTAGCTTTTGGAGACGATAACTTAATAATATTACAGTAATTTATATTTTGTAAGGGTGGAAAATTAAATTCATAAAATTATTTAAAAGTTAGTAATGTAGCACAAAATATCACAGAATATATTGAAGAAAGCATATTATAAAGTTAATTGAAATATCCTAAAACAAAATTCTGTAAAGGAAATGAAACTTACGGGCAATACATAGCACTGCATTTAAATATATTCACCACAAGATAAAGAGTCTATCTAGATGAAACGTCAGGTTTAAAGAGTTAAAAGTAATATATCCTTTTCCATATATTTAACATGTCTAAGGAGACGTCATATGTTTATCTAAATTCACCCAACCGTAATTTACTATTGACCTATTTTTCGTGGCCTTGATTTATCTAACACACTTTAGTAGTGGATATTATTTCCACTTGATTTACGTATTCCGATAAAACTGTGTTTTACAGGGACATAGTGACTTTAGTTTAAGATATTAACGCGTTTTAAATCTTTTATTATCTTTGTTCGAAAGATTTTAGCGCAATACGATACGAAACCAATCTTGTTGAGAAAAGTATAAGAAGGCTATAAAAACGGAGGTTTAGCCAGAAAATACTGAATTCTAAAAAAATACTTATTATAAAAAAAAATACTTCCACCATCAGTCCAAAGTCACATTATATAAAGTTATGATTAGACCGGTGATAACGTATGGCAGCGAGACTTTGACTCTGAACAAACAAGCCGCTACCTTTGAACATACGTGCCGCTAACAAACAAACATAGTCAATACCTTTGAAAGGAGAATTTGGAGGAGAATATTTGGACTATGGAGATAAGGAGAATCCGTCACAATGAGAAACTATACAAGCTATATAAAGACAAGTGGCCACCACTAGCCGACTGCATAGATTACAATGGGCAGGACACATTATTATGATGGAAGGCAACCAAATACTTAGGAAGGTTTTGTTTAGTCAGATATAGGGTAGAAGGCTTGTAGGAAGATCGACTCCGAACTGTGACGTAATAGAAGAAGAAGAAAAGAACAAATACTGGATATATGATAACAGGTAGACAAAATTAGGATTTGTGTTTGTCGTTACATAAATAAAATTAAAAACATAACTGTTCACAATGGTACAGGTACATTGGAGAAAAAATATCTATTGTTGGAAGGCGCAAAGTGCCGAATAAAATCAAGACGTCCTCAATGTGTAAAAGTAGGTGTTTCGTTTCTTGAATCCAGAAGGCATTGAACCAGACTAAATTCACCGTCAAATGTGAATGTCTATGGAGGAGAAGCAAAGAGTGATTTAATGGTATGGAGCCTTCTTTCTTTCTTCTAATTTTCATACACCGTACTATATCAGCCCCGTTTATTACATTATTTCACTCATGTTTTATTTATATTCTCTATGAGCTGTCCTTATTTTTCAGCGTAAAATTTCCGTACCATATATTATAATTTGTCCGCGATATTATTAATTCTTCTTCGATCATTATCTAATCTTCGACGAAATATGAACTGTACAATTTTTACCTTATAGTTCCAGGTATATTTTTAGCTTCTTTTCAAATAAATCTATGTCTGTAATATCTTCAAACAAATACACTGCAAGTAGGTTTATTTTCAACTGACACACGTCTCACAGAATTTATTCTGCATTTTTAGAGGTTTTTTTGAATTGTAATTGAATGTTTCGCTCTTGCAGTGTATTCATTTGAAGATATTACACACGATACCTGCAGGAAGCTCAACAAGTTATTTACAAAGGAATAAATCTAAGTCTGTACATAAATATATTAAAAAAACGATAGGTAAAACATTACACAATTTTCGTAGTCTTTATCATTCATTTAATTATATTATGATGTAATGTTTGCGTTGCTGGACGTTCCAAGGATACATGATAAATAAATAAGCCATACTATCTGAAAACTGCTTTTAAATAAAAAAATATAAATGAATGTATTGTATTTATATTAAAATTTATTTCAGTCCAACAACGAATGGTCTACACTTTATTAAATATTGCTGCTAAACTATCTAGCTTTGGAGACGATACATTAATAATTATATAGTAATTTATATTTTGTAACGGTGGAAAATTAAATTCATAAAGTAAGTTGAAATGTACTAATATGGCATAGAATATTGTTACCGGAAGCCTACTGAACAACCCAGACATTCCCCACTCTTCCCCCCGTCAAGTGTGGCAGGTGTTGCCCACAGTCAAGGCTGCGTTCAAGTTTGATCTAGACTCGCCAAGAGACCACCTGAGATACGCATTAGCGTCAGCATTAAGTGGCGTGCAAATTAAGGATGGAACGTTAATTCTAGAATGGTGCAGTTCGATGTATTTTGGCGAAGTGTTATGTGTTTTATAATTGTGTGGGACAATTGTAATACGATAATTGTGTTCTATATTAGTTGACATTTTATTGCGTGTGAACAATTTTTATTTGATTTGTTGTATGAGACTATCTGGTTAATTACAAACTGTTTAATTGTGATAATTAAATCTGGTGATTAGTGACTTAATTGGTGTCTTTTATTTTATTTTCCACTGTACCATTCGGCGATCAGTTAGACCTCCGTAGCATATTATAGAGTACCGTCGTACAATATAGAAAAGATTCTTTAAAGAAGGACGCAAAAATATTCACGCCAGCGGGTGACCGTCTTTGGTGAATATCAGCAGGATGCGGCCCGTTGAAGAGAAGGTTACAAGGCGACAACAACTAGAGGAATGGACTGCTTTTATCACTGCCTTTTTTATAGTGACGTTTTGGTTACACAACAAATCTGTAACCACTTCAGGCAAAACAAACACTAAAACACCACAAATAAAAAGTAAACAATACTTTATCATACAGCCTAGAGAGAGAGTAGTTTATTTTTTATTTGTGATGTTTTAGAATTTTTTCGCCTAAAGACGGCTACAGACTTGTGTAATCGAAGCGTTGCTTTATATAAAAAAAAAAGCAGTGATGGAAGAAGTCCGCCCTCTAGTAGGCTTAAAGTTAATAATAACCCATCACTGAGGTCATTTAAAGAAATGTTTATCAACATGTATTGATTTCAACAAAATTTTAATCAATTTTAATCATCTGAGCTATATTATTATTACAGTTTATTGTAGGAGTTAAAAATGGGGCCCAGTTCAAGAAGAATCATGTTGTACTGAACGTCCCAAAGTTCCGAGTTGTTAGTTTTAACAACCGTTTTCCAATACACGAGGGGAAGCATAGTTGAAGTTTTATTATAAGCTTTTCTCTCCTTTATAGAGCATACGCCATACACTTTGGTCGATGTTTTTAAACATATTAGTTTTTGTATTTCCCACATTAAAATTTTAGTACTCAGTAGTAAAAGAAATAATTGGTAATGTTCACATGTAATTAGTAATGATAGTATTGTAACATTTTTGGTTGCTTCTCTGCTATGTACAATTTTCCCTCGAACGAGGCCTTTCTGTTTCGCAACTAGTATCAAGTTCTTACTACTACAAGTCGGTTGTAGTAAGTACTTGATAATAGTTGCGAAACCGAAAGGCCTCGTTCGAGGGAAAATTGTACATAGCAGAGAAGCAACAAAAGACGTGTTATGAAGACAGCTAACACAGATAACATAGCTGATATTGTAACATTCCTTCCAGAGCTCTTTGCCCGTGGTCCATTGTCTTCCGCAAAAACAGACATTTCATCAGCAGTGCCATCAACTGCCGTTATCAGTGTAAGATCGAGTACGCTAACATACGTTAGTGGCAAAACGCGTCTAAAATTGTACTACAAGGTAATATCTCTGCCAACACATTTCTATGTGCTCAGAATTGGGCTTTCAGAAAAATCCAATATGTTGTCAATGACCAATACAGTGGTCACTAACGTATACCACCTCACGTTTGCGCACTCGATTTTCACTTATGATGGCAGCCAATGGCACTGCCGAAACGTCTGTTTTGTAGACAACAATGGATTTTAACAGCCCAAACAGCCCAGGAAGGAATTTTAACAACATTGACTCCTGCCCTGTAAGGCAAATATATTTGTCACAATAAATTATCTAGTGTGATGCAGCCTCATTAGAGATAAATTTAATTTAAAGTGCGTTCCTTTTTGTTACAAATAAGAAGACAATAACCTGTTACATTTAACGTATAATTTACTAACGTTTTATAAAATTTTGAAACGTATTATTATTTGATGGAGTAAATTAATTGTTAATTGCATGTTTCTTACACACGCAATAATAATATAATTTAGAATTAAATCTGTCAATTTGGAAGACGTAATTAAAGTTTTACCAATTTACAAATTCAAAATATATAAGCCATCAGAACGGTTGTTATTTATAGAAACGAGACTGAGACATTAATAAGAAAGAAACGAGAAGCACTAAGAACGCTTAAACCGAAGATCATAAGACGTGTTTATGGCCAGGTTAAAGAAAATGGAGAATAAGGAATAACCAGGAGAAAGATGAGTTAATGAATCGTGAGGACATTGTAAGACTCAAAAACTCTCAACGAATACAATTGATAGGTCACCTAGAGCGTCTGGATAATCAGCGTATATCAAAGAAAATCCTGAAGGCGCAGGTTTCTGAAAGCAGAGAGAGGTGTCGACTTAAGATAATATGGTTAGATGATGTTCTGGAAGTCTCAGAAGAATGGATGTTTTAAAGATGGATGTCTTGGAGAGGATGCTTTAAAGAAAATTGGTGTTAGAAGTCAGGGCTCACGTTAAGCTGTAGTGGTGAAGAAGGAGGTAGATAATACTTTAATAGTCACTAACGATTACGTTTTTTATTATTACACCAAGGTTACGGTGTAATTTATGAAAATTATAAGAACTATTTTATAGAGGCGAGACGAGACATGGACACTGATTAAAAAAGAAACTAGAAACACTAAGAAGGTTGAAAAGAAAGATCATAAAACGTGTCTGTGGCACGGTTAAAGACGATGATAAACTGAGACTAAGAAATAACCAGGAGATAGGTGAGCTAATGAGTTCCGAACACAGTGTAAAACAGCGGATGGATGATCAGCGTATGTCAAAGAAAATTCTAAGAGCGCAATCCTATAAAAGCAGAAACAGGTGACAACCCAGGATAAGATGGTTGGATGATTTAGTATATTTCAGAAGAATGGATGTGAGAGGTTACACTGTGATAGCAGAAGATCTTGGAGAAGATTGCTGTTGGAAGCCAGGGCTCACGTTGGGCTGAAGAAGAAGAAGAAGAAGAAGAGGAAGAAGAAGAAGAGAAGAAGAAGAAGAAGAAGAAGAAGAAGAAGAAGAAGAAGAAGAAGAAGAAGAAGGAGAAGGAGAAGAAGGAGAAGGAGAAGGAGAAGGAGGAGGAGGAGGAGGAGGAGGAGGAGGAGGAGGAGGAGGAGGAGGAGGAGGAGGAGGAGGAGGAGGAGGAGGAGGAGGAGGAGGAGGAGGAGGAGGAGGAGGAGGAGGAGGAGGAGGAGGAGGAGGAGGAGGAGGAGGAGGAGGAGGAGGAGGAGAAGAAGAAGAAGAAGAAGAAGAAGAAGAAGAAGAAGAAGAAGAAGAAGAAGAAGAAGAAGAAGAAGAAGAAGAAGAAGAAGAATTAAAGAGGTGTAGGATAGAAAGAAACTAATAAACCGTAGCATGTGTGCCGTGGAAGAATTTTTATGGCATTCCCAGAAGTGTAAGTCTATTCATCAGGTACCGTATTTCATCGTATTTTAACATGTTGACCTGTACTTTGAAACTCTTGATGATTTTATTGATAACATGATTGATATCAATAAATATTTTGATATGCATATTACTAATTGTTCTTAAGTAATTTTTATGTGTGTGTGTGTGTGTGTGTGCGCGCGCGCGCGCGATGCAGTGTTGCACATAGGTTTACATAGGTTGTATAGTAGGCCTTTATTGTATGGTTTTAACAAATAACTTGTTTTAAAATTTCTTCCAACCTTAAGGGTAAAGAATTGGATAATACTTATTAGCTAATATAAATTCTCAATAAAATATTTAGGTCACAAAGCATCAATACAATCTTAAAAATTGTATGTAAATACAAAAACTGTAAAAATTGTAAATATTCATTTGAATATAATGTATAACTATTATTATAGTGCGGTTGTGGTGCACTACAAACACAGAGGCAATGAAGAACGACTTTCGGATCCTGTGGAATGGGTAGAACAACAAAGCATTACCAAGTTACAGCAGGAGGCTTACTTGGAAAACCAGACTAGAAAATCCATTTGACTTGGAGCTACAGCAATAGTAGCTAGTGACAGATTTCAGTCTTGTTAGCTTGAATTTCAGGCACATTCAGTAAGCTCTTGTACACAAAATCAAAATACAAAACATTTCCAACAGTATTCTATGCGTTTGAATTTGTATAATCAGTACCTACTACGAACTTTAATCAAAACGTTCGTGTCTTTTTGCAATTTTCAACTGTCTGATTTCAAAACTGTTTTTATGTGATATTGGTACACATCTTGGTGACAGTTGTCTAAACGTTTAGCCCTATTTGATGCATAGTTGAGGTTTCACAACTAATTGAGTAAGTCGTCCTTAGGCATATTAGGAGATTTTCTTGTCATAATACAATGCAAGATTAAAGAACATGGATTAAATTTTGTGTAAACTATGAGATAAACTGTTATATTCTGGTAAACGTGTTCCAGAAGGCTTCTGGAGGCTTCTTTTGTACGTAAATAAACGGTTTACAAGCTGCAGAGACTATCGTAAATCTGTTGAAGATCATGGTGTTCAGTTAAAGATTGTTTTTTTTTTGTTCCACGAAATTTTATTGCTTCGCGAAATGATAAATAACGAGTACTATTCAGACATTTTGCTCAATTTATATGTAGCTATTGGTAGGAAACGGCTTTACTTACGGAAGAATAATTAATGAAAATTATACACCGATAATGCACCGGGACGCAAGTAGTTGTATCTTCAAGGATTTGCTAGCCTAGGCAAAAGAAAACACTATAATGACACGGCAACTCCCGTATTCGCCAGATGTGTCCAATGAAATCTATCATCTTCCCCATAATGAAAAGTACTACGAACGGACAACATTTCGCAACTGTTAAAGACGTAAAACAAAAATCGCAGTGCAAGCTGAAGGCTGTAACAAAAAGTGAATTCTTGAAATTTTGAAGACTAAAAAGAACGCTGGTATTATTGTTTGTCATTTGACTGAGACTAATTTAAAGGGGGCTATATTATTGCAACGACGGCCTACTGAACGTCGTATGGTACAGTGATAAACAAAATACAAGACGCTAATTAAGTCACTAATCACCAGCTTTAATTCTCACAATAAAACCGATTTTTTATCAACAAGATAGTCTCTTACAATAAATCAAATAAAAATTGTTCACACGCAACAAAATGTCAACTAATTTAAAACACGATTGTAATACAATTGTCCCGCACGAGTATAAAACACATAACACTTCGACACAATAATTACTTTTCAGTAAGAACCACTTGAACGCACTGTGTAATTGCCCGACAATAACTGAAAACTAAACAGCAGGTATGGGCTATTTATAGTCTTCCATAATATGCCACCTTAACAGGCCATCGAAAATTATAGAGAACACTTCAGCGCGACCTTCCCATAAACACGCACCGTTGGGCTAATTGAGAAAATTCTCGAACAACGCTATCGAATATACGAGATTTTTCCGACTACGTAACACTGCCTCGCGTGTTGAGCGTCACGTACGCATTACAGCTGCGGGAATAGCTGATAAAAGAGTAGAACAACGTTCTCCAATGTACCAAATCTTTTCATAATGGCGTAACACTTTTTTAACATTACGTAACAGACGAAGCAATGGATGATTTTTTAGATAATCAGAAACAAAACTGCATGAACTTTATTGTCAAACTTCGTATGTCAAACTTTTTAGTGCAGTATTAAAGCTTAAATACCTTACAGACTTTACATAATCAGAATAGGGATTACAAAACGAGACACAGTGATGAGTTACCTATAGCGGACACATTACGGACAAAGCAGTAACATTTGCGTCTACATGTAGGTTGGAATTACACAGTATAGTAGCGAATGTAAACCCCCCAGATGCAGCGTACAAACGTTGGCAGAGTTTTTGCTGATCGGTTGTAGCAGATAGTGGGTCAGCAGTAAATGTGCACCGGGGGTAGATTCAGAGATTATGTTGCTGTGTTTCATCCCTGTTACCGCTGCTACTGCCCCTGATAACAAGGCCATAAACGTACGCATGCATTTAAGATAAGCGCCATGTTTACTGTTTCCACTTAGTGTCACGCTGATAACAGACAAAAATCCTACTCTGTACAACTCTGTATACTTTGGAATATTAAAAAAAAAAAGAAGTAAAACAGATGACCGCAAAAATTGTCTTCTTTTAGACCTCACTCTTAAAAACTGTGAAAGATGTTAAACAGCGTACATACTCGTGTACCATCGTATCTGTTCCTGATATTATCTGTTGTTAAAATTCATAAGAGAAATTTTATTTAACGATTGGAATTTTTAAATTCAATTATTTGTGTATTAACGTGAATAAAATTTTACAAAACGTATCTGAAGCTCTTAATATGCAAATTATATATATATATATATATTCCAATGAAACATCGCAGAAAAGGGGCCTTGGAGCTATGACATGCTTTTATAGAATTTATGACGTTATAGATATGTTGAAAATTGATTTTGTTAAAATTTTGTAAAATACCTGTAAGTTTTGAAACAAGAAATGGGTAATCAAATGTTGTATGTAAAAATGCCCATAAATTTACGTTTTGTCAGGTGAAGTGCGAATTTAGTGCGCGTGTGCGCGTGTTATTCGTATTTATATGAATAACTATTAAGTAAATTAACGTATCGAGTTGAAATTCAGACAGCTCATACTTCTGAATTAGCGCTACATTTTTCATATGTCAGATACTCAAATCATATAATTTTAATATGTATTTTTTAACAGACTTCACTTTTCTAAAGAATCTGAAAGTCATAAAACGTTTAGATAAAATCTATACATGCTTTTGCAGTCTTCAGCAAAATTGAGCAGGACATATGTCTATCTATCTAACCCACGTATCAATTGCTATGGGTTTTTTAACCAATTAGAAACTCCAATTTTCATTCAGTTTTGTCCCTTGCCGAAAGGGTTAAGAGAGTCTTAGCAACGAGTTTCCGTTTGCTAGATCTATTGGGTATTAGAACTCACAATAAATTAATTATAAATTAAATAGTGCTATCTCGCGATAGTCAAGATTTTTTCCACATAGGAATCAGTGTATTTTCCGAAATACATCTGGGTGAACGCGAGGACACGTCAAGATACCGGAAGGTGTACGTAAAACACACCGAAATTGAATTCATAATAGTTAAACACATTATCGAGTCCTGAGATAAACTATATCGGTGGTAAACGGCGTGCGTGCGTGAGTCGCGAGTGTTCTACGTGTCATCATTGTAGCTGATCCACCAGGCGACGAATGCAGTAGTGGAGCAATTCAACGGTTCGTCAAGGAAATTCGTCGAACAAGTAAAATAGACTATAAGAAAGAAAAACATTCAAACCATCTTATAGACACTATTTAAATTTAAGAATAAATAATCTATGTTCAAATCACAGACAATATTTGTTTTAAAATAAATACCTAACTCCAGATAAAAACTCTGATATTATTTTGTTCTAATTTACTATACCTTCTATTTGTTAAGTTGCAATATATACCTGGAATTTCAATAATAATATATTCCAGCATATAAAAAAAAATATTGCATAGATATGCAATAATTTTTAATAATTAATAAATAATAATTTATTTGAAGATTGGAATTTGTGTAAACATTGACGACATGTTGAGAGCATGGAAATCCAGAGTGACACCGGGAATATAGCTTAACAAATCAATTTGTATGGGTTCCCTGCTATATGCAGATGACATAGTTATTATTCAAGAAAATGAGAATGTTACACAGAGCTATATTTAAATTACAAGAAGTGGCAAAAAAGTACTCACTTAAAATTTTTGTAAGAAAAACCAAAACCATGGCATTTAAAGGTAAATATCCTATGAGGACTATGAGAGTTATAAACAACAGCACTTTAGATCAAGTGAGCCGTTTCAAATATCTCGGCTGTGCAGTAAGCTATAAATCTGAATATGATATAGGAGATAAGATTTAGGAATATTTGTTGTACGATTCATAGAAGTCTTAGAAATAAAACAAGACACAGCACAAGTATTAAATTTTATAAGACATTTGCAATACTCACATTGATTTGTGCGAATGAGGGTATCTATCTTGACTACCGCGAAAAGCACTTAAATATAATAATAATTTTTATAGAGGTTGTTAACCTGCTTGGCTCTTTACGCAAAGCTCGCAAAGAGTTCCAAGTTTTATGATAATTTTGTATTTCTATAATTCTGTACGAGGAAAACACTCGTCGACGAACACAGCTTCACTCGGCAAACGCTATCGACCAACTGTGTCGATCCGTACCTCACACAGTACGAATAATAATGAAATTAGTGTCCTCCGATTGGTCCATCCGATGTCACATGGTTGATATTAGCAAAAGACATAAGAATTATATGCAAAACTTTGTATAAATCCGCAAGAGCTTGCATTGATTTTATCTATGAATTTTATTACTCTATCATTGATAAGGTCATGACAGAAAAGGAATGTGGCAATATTCAGAGTTTTAGAATGCAGTTTCTTATAATGACTTTAAATTAAAGATTACAATCAGAATGATCAATATTGCACACCACTATATAAAAATTATTCCGATTATTCCATATAGTGGTGTGCAATATTGATCATTCTGATTGTGATTTCAACCACTAACACAAATTTCTTCATTAAACGTCAATTAAAGATTAGCAAGATAGAATAAGGAATGAGGATATAGGAGCAGAACTCGAAGTATTGGACATAAATGAAATTATGTCCAGAAAAGTTTTATATAAACTAATCTTTCAAGAGGAGAAGAAGAAGAAGAAGATTAGCATTTGTAAATTCAATTATTTGTTTATTAACGTGAATAAAATTCTACAAAACGTACCTAAAACGTTAAACTTTCAGATTAAATTTATGATATATCGAGTTAATATCATGTTCATTAAATTTTGTGTGTAAAAAACAAATTGGGTGCGTCGTGATGCGCACGCCAAAAGTGACAATTTTGGAGTTGACTGGCGAGTAAAGTATTAGTACAAATATTTTTCTCAAATTTATTATATTTTTTACATAATTGTCTTTATTTACTTAAAATAAATATAATGTAGCGGGAACCGTATCGAACAGCGTGGAACATTCGCCACCCGTCCACCTGCCTAGTGTTGCAGGTGTTCCTCAGTCAAGGCCTCGTTAAAGTATGTTCCAGATTCCTCAAAAGAACATTTGAAATACTCATCAGCGTCAGCAATTAAGTTGAGGATGGAAATTTTCTAGAAGGCGTGCGGGAGATACTAAAAGCCATAGCAGCCGCCTTGTCACTCAGTTACGTAACCGATTTTCCTTAGCGCGGATCGAGTGTTTGTAGAAGTAAGGTAGCGAAGTGCTGGTGTGTTATAATGAGTGCGGAATTCTTTATAGTTGACATTATTATTACGTGTAGACACATTTAACTGATATTATTGTACTAGTCGATTACAAATTATTAATTGTGATTATTAAATCAGTTGATTATAAGTGACTTCATTGGTGTCTTGTATTTTGTTTTCCATTGTACCATACGACGATCAATAAGAACGTCTTAACAATAAATTAATTATATCGCCTGTGTTTGCAAAACATTTGACTATTTTTGAACCTAACTCAAATATTTTTATGAAATATGAGACATACATTATGCAGTTTCTATAAGTTAACTTTTTAACACTTATTTCAGAAAATGACTTTCATGATAATATTTGGCAATTAATTTCACAAAAAGCATTTGTTACGCTTGGGAATAATAATTATTTGAATAATTTAATAATTCATCTTGTATGCTAAAACAGATGATAACTGTCGATTTGAAATATAAGTTACTCAACGTTATTACCAGATGAATAATATAGTTAAATACTTTTTGCAGTATGGCGTGCCATCCCCTAATTGACAGAAAATTACGGGCCCTAATTATCGTAATTGGGAGACGACTACAGTACAAGTGTGTCAGGGAATATGAGAGGATGACGGAGACTATGGTGTGTTCGTGATCGCATACCCGGCCCGAGTCACGTAAACGTTATACGTCAGGCGAGCTCAGCAATATTTCGCGCCAATCAATACGAGAGCTGAGCAATATGTCCATCCTCTATGTGGGCTACCACCTACCTCGTGTACGGTACTTGACATGAGAATGATTTGTAGTCCTCTCCCGGAGAAAATATGTGAGCTATGTTTTGAATGTTGTAATTCAGTCAAAGTCACTTTAGAACGCCCATATGTTAAACCATTTTTATTTTTTTAAATCTTTTTTTTCCTATTTTTATCGGCCATCTGAGAACCACATGCCAATTTCAATTCTTTATTTCTTGTTTTTTCTTTTTCTCCAATATTCTTTTATCTTTGCACTATGTCGCTTCTTCCTGTCTTCAGTCCTTTTGAACCTGCGTTTTACCTCTCCTACCCTGGACTCCTTCCATTTTTAATGGCCGGGAAACGTCCTTTTAGTTGCTTCTTCTCCGTTTATATTATTTTTTCTAAATCCTTTTTGACTTCATTAATCCAACTTGATGTTGACTTCTTTCCCCAGAGATATCGTATTTGAATATCTGTTTTGTTAACCTATACTCGTCCATTCTATATAAATGTCAAAAAAAAAAATTAGTCTCCTTTTTCTCACAGTTTCTGTTATATTTTTTATCCTTTGATATATTTTATCATTACTTCCCAACTTCCAACCATCTGAAGTTTTTCGTGGGCCTAACAATTTCCTATTAATTCCTCTTTCCAATATTTCTCGTTTGTCTAAATTATAGTTCAATGCTGAACATTCACTTGCATATAGGCATTCACTAGCTTCACTACTGTACTGTAATGCCTTATTTTTGCATTATTAGATTTGCACTTTTTTTCTAAATATCTTTAGTTATAACATATGCTCTTTAAATTTTATGAATCCTTACTTCTATAGCAAATTTTTTTTCACCAATCTTTGTTATTTATGATTTCATAATATAATATACTTGGAAAATTGTAAACTTGGACGTTACATATTTATGTACACTTTCAGTAAAGGTGTTCGTAATGTGTATTTTTTACAAATCTGAATTGATTTTTTTTAAGTTGTAGTAAATTTGTAATTAATTCGTCAATTAAACAAATTGAATGACATTAACATACAATAATATGACAGGTCATCTTGTTATTGTCTTCAGATTAAACACATTCACAAATACTATAATCACTAAACAGTAAAATATGTAAACAAAAAAACAAAAAGTCGCTAATACTTGCTGTAGGTATAAACAGACTACATTACGTATTTCAATTACACACCCAGTCTGTAAGACAGAAATACCAGTTGACATTAACGCTTAATGTTGACATGAACATAAATTATACAGGTATTACAATACAAATAACACAGACATTACAACACAGATAATACAGACTACATGTTGTTCGTTGAACCTGAAGGGTGGGTCTAACAATTAATGTCTTTTTAGTCTGCAAATATCTTCACAATTATCCGAAAAATTAATTTCTATGGGCTTAGGACGGTATTCCAATTCAGATATTTGTTTCCTGCAGAGGCGCGAAACTTCTTTCTTTCTAGTTTAAGGGAACGTTCTAGAGAACCGAAAGACTACTCGCCGCCACTAAGGGCAGCAATGAGGTTGGGCCCTTGCCCTTTTGACGCCTAGAGAAATCGGACCTCCCATAAAATTCTTTTCTTACAGTAGGCAGTTTTAGGTTTCGGTGTGCACCATGTTAAATTTTCTTGTCTTTTTATTTGAACATAGTACAAATTAATTTAAAAATTCAAAAACACTATTGTTTCAAGAAGAGAGAATTTTGTAGACAATTGTTCAATCTTCAAGGTATTCGTCAGTCTAATATGTACGTCGAATGGAACATACATCAAATTATGTTATACATTACCGACCTGACAACAAGCTGAAATGGTCTGAAGCACTAATCGGGGATTGTGTATATAGTGGTGTTGATCAGTTGAATTTCTGTTTGTAAATATAACAATTAATCCAGTTTGTTTATTCTGACTATACTTAAATTTTTCAGGTTACTGTTCTGTTGTATTATCCTCAAATTTAAAGGAAACGGACACATCTGCAATATATCATACGAATACAACATTCATTATGGTTATTAAGCTAGATTTATCTCTAAAAACGTCCAAATAAGCCTACAAAATAAACCAGAACAAGGCGCGCATGATAATTTTAAAACAATTTATTCGTTCGATATACAAAGCCTGAGTTTTGATGATCATATACATTTAGGTGGTTTCAAAGTACTTTTTTGTGCTGATTTCAGATTTATTATTTATTTTTCTCTACGACCTACAATTTTTTGCAATTCAAGTGAGTGTAAATACGTAACATAATAAACCGGGTAATGCAGATTTTGCAAATCAAAGAATTTTTTATGACCAGAGAAATTATTTGCCAACTCTTGTTATCCCACAATAATTTTACTTAAAGTTGACGTATATCAACAATTTTAACAAGTAGTTTTCTAAAATTTAATTCATAAAATAATTAACATAATTATTTCTATTCACATATTAAAATTTATCAATGGTTTATTAGAAAATCCATTAAATATCATAGCAGTTTTAGCAACTGAAAGGGAGTAGCATAGATTGGATTCAAAACAAATCTCTTCAATTTTACGTATGACACCAATCATTAGTAACGTTTAAAATGTATGATCTAACTTTGCAAGCGTTCGTAAAAATGGTTATCTTCTAAAACGTAAAGTATGTATGTTATTAAGTTGTATAATCCGTTATTTCACAAAATAATTAGGTATTTTATGAATTTCCTAACTGAATCAGTTAAAGCGTATAAAATTATCGCATTCTACAATTTAACTAGTAGTTATTTTATAAACTAACAAATTCGATATTGATAAGTTTTAAATGGGAGTGTTTGTCGCCTTTACTTTTAAAGAACGCGATACTTTTGAACTGGACGGTACGTGAACGCTCTTTGAACCGGTTGTTCCTGGTTTGCAAGTAGTATGTGTACTGCATTTCTTGCCCCTCTTATCTTAGTCCATTGCTAACCGTCAGTCGGTGTCCGTGTTTTGTCGACAGTTAATTTATAAAGAATATTTTATATTCATGTTAACGGTGTCCAAGCCACTTATTTATATATTGACTGAATAAAGTATTTACCTTATTTTGTTTGTCCGTCTGGTGGCTTTATTTCTATCTTCGTAATATATTACTTTATAATTTATTTATATTATATTATATTATATATTTTTAATTATATTAAAAGATTTTTATAAATTAAAAAATTTATAAATTAGTGACTCATTAGTAGAACATTATAAATCATGTATTTTACTTTTGATGTAATTTGTGTTGAATAAAGTAGTAATTTTCTATATAATCCTAAATTGCAAAACTTAAAATTCAGTTAAATAAACACAAACTATTAAACTATTCTGTGTAATTGTTTATTACTGTTTAACTAATCTAGCCTTAATATTACTATTAATATAATTAAATTACCTTATTCGGTCCACCTTAGTGACACTAGCTTCTTTCGTTCAATTTACTAAGGTGGACTGAATAAGGTAATTTAATTATATTAACCATAAAGTGACTCGGTACGTAAAACATGAATAGACCTAATATTACATTAATTTATAAAGATTTTAACTACATATTATCAATTAATTTATCAAAAAAATAGTTATTTCATAGGATAAATAGATAACGTTTGAAATAGTATATTCATTTGACACTTTACCTAACATTGTCAGGTTATTTCATAAAATAACTGAATTATACACTTTAACGGTAACATTTATATCAAGATTAACATTTCTATGTATCACTAAAATTGATTACAATTTCAAGTTGTGTCCAAAAAACTAGGGTGTGTGGCACTCGGGAGTGACCGAGCAAAGCGAAGCTTTTATGGTATATAGAGAACTAATAAATTTAATGAACAAAAGTTGATATTAATTTTTAAATATGAAATTGAAAATTATTAAATATGAAGTAGTTCACTAATAGAAAGAACAATAAAACATTTGAAGTAGTTTACTAATGGAAAGAACAATAATTTATCAAAATATATTTGTTAATTAAAGTTTAACATCAGTAATAAATGCATACAAATTTAATCAAATATTTTTTAATTAATTATCAAAAATAGGAAAAATCTATTTGTACATTGTCAAACACATAATATATTATAAAAAATATATTAGTTTTATTATATACAAATTACAAATTTGCATGAAATATTATATTTTATTTACAATGATGTATATTATAACACTACGAATTGTTATCTAAACTATCATTACATTGTACAATAGATACTATTGGTTTATGGTAACTAAAATATGATACAAATGTCTGCGAATCGATTTCATTTAAAAACCTTGAACAAACTGCATCAATAGTTGTGCCATATTTTGTAGTCGATTCCGACGGATTAGAGTTCATTGTTAAATTGAATGAATTATGCAGAGCTTCTTTAAGTGGTTCTGATTCTTCACTTTTAAAGTTGACACTAAAGTCACCAGCTAATATAAGCGGTAGTTTATGCCGATTATGGCCCATCCATCTAGCAACATATTTGCTATATTCTCCAAGACCTGTCTTAATGAATGTTATTATGTCATTAATCCCTTTATTTGGCGAAATATATATTACCACCATTACTATCTCAACACCGTTCTCTAATTTACATATAGCTGAACAGACATCTCCAATTTCTTCACTTCGAACACATACAGACGTAGTATTTGAGATGGATACATTCAGATCTGGAGTAACAATATTGGCATTGTCGTTGATGTTATGGTAGATTGCAACTCCTACAGCACGTTCGCCTTCTCTTTTAAATTGAGCAATGCAATTAAAATTGGGAATGTCGAGTTGTTGATTGTTGTCCATCCATGTCACAGTGAGTAACAAAACATTAGTACTTTTTGTGACTGTATCAGTTAAATCTAGTTGGTGCCTTTGCAGACTTTGGCAATTGAAAGTTAATATTGAGACACCCTTTTTATTTGAAATAAAATAGAATAGCATTTTCGCTTTAGTTTGCAAAGGATTTAAGGATAACCGTTGAAATTCTTGTAGCAACGATAAAGTAGATGTAGCTTGTCGGCGGCCGTGGTGAAATCTGAATTCATTTCTATCATTAATTTTCGTTACGATGTATAAATTTTCTATGTTAGTAACTCGAGATAGGGCAACGTATACGAGTTGTAGTGAATGTGTCTTATCATATTCATAAACAACGTGAGAAAAAGTCCCACCTTGCGATTTGTGTATTGTCATAGCACAAGCCGCGATTAGAGGAAAATGTCTTCTCTTGGCAGTAACTTTTTGTTTCTAGTTAAAGGGATATTTGTAGTTCGTAGTTCAATCGGTCGGTACAGCAAGATGACTCAATTTATTTATCATTCGCTGTCGAGCAAATATTTCCTTATTTTTTGCCCAATTCTCTGTGCATCTGGAAATTCCATCCATACTCTGCAAACTTTGTTTTCTTCATTAAATTCTACATGCACCATTTTTCCAAAAGCGCCATTTGATAAACCATCAGAAAAGTCAATATTTGTTGTCACAATGTAGAACTTGCCTACCACAAAAGTAATTTCGTATGATAGACTACCAGTATCAATAACGGATAATTTATGTAATTTTTGCCTAAAAAGAGCTTCTTGTTGCCCAGCTTCTAGTCCAGAAATAACGTCTTCAGCTATAGAGATAAGTTTGTTTTCAATTTTTTGTAAAATGTAGTTATTATACTCAGCAACTGCCTGATTTGTCAAAAACAAACGAACTCCATTTGGACATAGTGTTTCAGCTTCTCCTTTTGTGAAAAATCTTGATTCAATTAGTTTTAGTTCATGAGGTTCTAGTACGTCCCCATTTCCTATCTTGGTAAGCGTTGAAGAAAATGTAGTATCATTCTGTCTCATAACTTTAGTTAATTCATAGAATTTTAGATTACGCCAAAGATTAGGTGCAACCATCCTTGTTCGTATCTGTTTATAGATTGGCGTTGCTCTTACTGGTGGCAATTGTCGCAAATCTCCAATCAAAATTACATCTATGCCGCCAAAATTACTATTTTTTCCAGTGATTTGTTTTAAACGCGAATCAATCTTGGACAAAAGTTCTGCATTAATCATGCTAATTTCGTCAGTAATACTTACTCTAATATAATTAAACAGTGATCTATACAAATACAACAATTCATTTGATAAAGGCAGTAGTTTTGAAAGTATAATTTTAAGTGCAGTGTGAACTGTTTTACCATCAATGGCCACTGCAGCTTTGCCGGTTGAAGCGCAATTTATGTATGCATTACAGTAGCCATCTGTATCTGTAAATCTATTATAAATGTCCATTATTAATTTAATGACAAAAGTCTTTCCACAACCAGCTGGACCAGTGAAGAATATTTGTAAGGGAGAGTCATCTGTATTTTGAAGATGGTAAATCATATGCATTAAAATATCCTTTTGTTCCGTATTCGCTAATCGCATCAAATCATAAAATTGCTGATAACCCGTTATGTTTTCCCTCCGTTTTGCAACAGCGCAAAGTTTACAAAGCGCTGCATGTTGCATATCAGCGTTTATGATCGATTCTGGATCATGAAGTAAGTGCTCGTATGGGTCGGATTCAAATACGACATTAACTTCATTTTGCATTTCTTCAGTTGCTTGCATTTCTTCAGTTTATACTTCAGTATCCCTGTATAATGTCTGCAAATCTCAAGAGTTTTTTCAATGTCCAAATGTGATTCAAATTCTTTCCTTCGTTGTAAAATGAGATCTTGATTATCTTCGTAAAGTTGAACAAATTGATTTTCAGCAAGAACGTCATTTTCTTCACTTATAAAAGGTATATACAGTAAAACCATTTCTCTTCTATAATCATTGAAATGTTCAGTCATATCGTAGTTACGATATCTAATTAATTTTGGCTCTTCCCTTTTGACGTATTCTCCTTTGTTATTTTTGTAATACATTGAAACGAACTGCGCTAAATTGACATCGCTTAATTCTTCAGGTCTTTTTTCATATTTATCAAACCAGTTTTCCTTCCAAACGTCCGTACAGCCGTCGTCCAGTACAATTCTTTCATTGTTTTACTTATTCTCTGACGCTCAACAGGCCATATAGTTGGTATATAAACAGTCGCTATTGTAGATTTAGCCATGGGCATCCGTAGCAAATACCACGCAGCTTCTTGTGATGACATTTCAACTGAATGAAGTACATCAACACTCATTTTTCTTGTTATTTCTACAATATCACACTGTGGATTTTCGTCCATAATTTCAATTACTTTTCGCTGCAAATTACTTATGCCTCTGTCTGATTTATTAACGTACTCAACTACGTAAGCCGCACAAGCGTATTCATCTTGGATAATTTGGAAATCCATGTTTAACTTTAAATGATGGAAAACAAATGGATTAAATGGATTATTCCACTTTTCTGATGGTAATTTTTGATAAAACAACTTTGGTCGATTAATGCCAGCACGTAGAATATTGTGATAGTGTTCATCTGGTTCAATGTTATTGTGAGTATAAAAGTGATTGAAATCTGTGTAATCAAAAATTTCCAAGTTATCTCGTAGAATCTTGAAATGTTGTTTGTATTTTTTATAATTTTCTTCTGAATAATCCTTATCAGTATCCTTCATTGGAAATATTGTAACAGTTTTTCGTGATGGCAAGAACGGAGCTGCGAATCTACAACTTTGCTTTTTATTGGGATCCATTTTTTTTTATAACAGGTGAAAGAGTGTTTATGAGTTTGTAACTTTATATTTCCAGAAGCTTCGGATGCTGATACAGACACTAAATCGTCAACCATTTTAATAACATCGGTATTGTTGCTTAATAAATTCGTTGGTGCATTTTCTAGCCACAACAGTATATGAGCATGAGGACCACCACGATGTTGAAACTCGATTCTTTGAAAATAATCAATTACTCGGTACTTGCCAAATGGGCTGTTTTTCTTTTATTGCAAAACATTTAGTAAACTGTTTACCAATTTATTGAAGTAAATGCCACAAGTTATAGCATCTTCATTAACTAGTTTAGCTTTAAGAACGTAGTTCGTTTCTGACAAAGATACATCAGAAATTTCTGTTCCATTATTTTTTAACCTATATAGCAATTTAAGTGAATCGTCACACCCAATTTCATTGTAAATGAGAGTCATGAAAGCTGTTGGTGGCCCTCCCTGCCTCATCATTGCAAAAAGATCTTTTTTTCGATCAGACCAATACCAAGCTGAATTTGGAATGCATCGAAGAAAAGGTAGATTAGTTTCTATGCAGCTATTGACATACCTAGTGTCTTGAATTTGCTCTTTTGTAATATTAGTGTTGGTGCCAATGTGTTTGTAAGCAACAGTAACGCTATCTCTAACTCTTAATCTCATTATTTTCGTTGCTAAGTATAAAAGATATTGTGGATCTGCACCTCGTCGATCTGTATGCCATAATTCACTAGTAGCTTGCATGAATGGAGTGACATTAACGCCCTCTTTATATTGTCTAAACTGGCCACCGTAAATAGTTGAAAACGAAAGTTCTTCGGCGTATTCATCGAACAGTATACTTATTGGGACGCTATTTTCTCCAGGTGCCATACATAAAAACGTATTATCGTTCCACATTAAAGTTTGTTGTTGTGCTGTGGAATTATCTTCTATTGGAACAAATTCACTAATATCGTCTATATTAATTTCTGGATCAACTTCATTACCATTAAAGAATGTTTCATCAATTGTAATATTGTGATGAACGTAAAGAGGCGTTTGCACTAAATACGTCAACCAATCCTTAATTTTTCGTTTATTGACAAGACCATGAATATGACTAGTTTTATGAATCAACTTCTTTTTAACGTGCACGTAAAAGCAATGGCCATCGTCAATATTTCTGGGTAATTAATTCACCATGGTGTTAACTGATACAGGTACATTAATTATTTGACCAAAAATTCCATATTGACCGTGAATATGCCTGAGTATATTTGCATAAACAGTATTCTTGGTGAAATCAGTCGCTGAGAAACGAGATCTAACGGTGGCAAATGTGGTGGAATAGTTGGATAATAAAAGCCATTGTATGTTGACAGTAATGGAATCTTTTGCTTGTCCAAAGCAGCTTTGCACGTTGAACAAATTTTTACAGTATTACCCATGACGTAATTCTGCAATAATAAAAATTATTATAAATGTTAACGTCAAGAATTTTGAAATTAAACTTAAAATTAAAAGTAAAACTCAAATACTCACTGGTAGTATGTTGTTTAAAATATTTTCATGATTTTGAGAATTATCTTTCAAATCATTTTTCCACCACAGTCTGTCGCAAACCGCACATGAATGTCCAAAACTGTCATGTTTAATTTTTTTTGAATCTCAAAATGGGCCTTTGCATGATTATTGTAAAATGAGTATAATGGTATTTGTTCATTAACACCATCCATTAAAATATCTTCTACAATATCAGCTTCATCATCGATTGCCTCGATAACGCTCTCTCGATCATCAGTAGTATTTGAGCTAGTGTTGACATTCCGTGGCGAATGATAAACCTCAATCAAGTCTTCTTGTATGGTTTGGCAGACATTGGCATGTTTCGATTTTTTTTCGTCTAAAAATAAAAACAAGAATAACCATATAAGTAACTGTACAAATTTGTATTAATTTTTTTCGTAAATTGAAATATTTACCTCGGAACTTCATCTCCTTGTATTAAAGATTGTGATTTACTATTCAATATGCTATTGTACTGCATTAATTCAACTTCTGCTTGGCTTAAATTTTTCCGATCACGGTATTCTTTGTTACGTTCAGCCGCTGTTTTTGGTATTGGTCTAATGAATAAAATATTATTGTTAAACAACAATTTTGGTTATAATAAGAAAAATAAAATTAAAAAAAAAGAGTGCCGATACCTAGTCAAATTATCAGCACTTGTTGATGCAATAGCTTCTGCTTGGCTTAATTTTTTCCGCTCACGGTATTCTTTGCTACGTTCAGCCTCTGTCTTTGGTACTGGTCTAATGAATAAAAAAATATATTATTGTTAAACAAAAATTTTGGTTATAATCAAAGAATTAAAAAAAATGAGTGCCGATACCTAGTCAAAGTATCAGCACTAGTTGATGCAATAGCTTCTGCTTGGCTTAATTTTTCCCGCGCACGCCATTCTTTGCTACGTTGAGCCTCTGTTTTTGGTACTGGTCTAATGAATAAAATATTCTGTCAGACAAAAATATTTATGATAAAAAAATTGAGAAATAATGTACGTATATGTACACAATACGTACATAAATATACACATATATATGTGTGTGTGTTCATATTATAAGTGAGAGATATACATATATATATATGTACATATGTATATAAATACTCCATATATGTGTGTGTGTATGTAAATAAATATATGTATATAAATGCATATATTAATTTATTTATTCACGTTATATAAACTCTACATATGTATGTATGTGTGTGTACATATATGTATATATTCACGTTTATTTATAACAAATTAACGTATATATACGATTACTATATAATTACATATGTATGTACATATACAAAACTCCACAAACACACTCAAACACAATATAAATATGTATATATTTATTTATGTGTGTGTGTGTGTGTATAAATATATGTATATAAATGCATATAATTAATTTATTTTTTCATTCACGTTATATAAATACTCCATATGTACATATAGAGTATATATATACATATATAAAACTATGTGTGTGTGTGCGTGTGCGTGTGTGTGTGTAAAATTTATAAGTCAGAGATATTCTTATACAAACAACACATATTATATGTATATATACATATATGTACATATTGTACATAGGTATATAAATACTCCATGCATGTGTGTGTGTGTGTGTGTGTGTGTGCATAAATATATGTATATAAATGCATATATTAATTTATTTATATATATTAATTTATTTATTCACGCACACTCAAACACAATATAAATATGTATATATTTATTTATTCATGTTTATGTACAATAAATTAATGTATATAAACGATTATTATATACTTATGTATGTATATATTTATTTATTTACCTCGTTATTTCATGATTCTCTGTTTCAACATTTTGAATTTGATGAATATCCGCTACAACAGTTATTACTTGTTTTGGTTCATCACTATCACTACTTGAATTATCCATTGTTAACACTACTTATAAACTAAGCAGGGTGTATTTAATACAACGTGGCACGTAAGGATGAGAGTAGCGAGAGAGAGAGAGAGAGAGAGAGAGAGAGAGAGAGAGAGAGAGAGAGAGAGAGAGAGAGAGAGAGAGAGACATAGAAAGAAATGTAGTAAGGATTTACAGAACCGTTGAGATCGGGCCCTCGGAGATCGTACTCTATACATCGTACTCTATATACGATGATGCGGCCACGAAAGCGGGAATCCCCGAACGCGCGTGACGATTCTCTCGTGACGCTTCTCTCGTAACGAATTTTTTCTGCTCACTCCTCTCCGTGCGGACCCCCGACATAAAAAGCTTCGCTTTAAGAATCTTTCCATAGAAATCTAATTACACTTATATGGCTAGAAAATGTGTTAATATGTAGATTTCTATTAGGAAGGAATTCGGCATCTTTTCCTCACTGTTTGATAATTACTTATTCTTAGATTTCGTCAGGTATTTGTAACTTGTATTATTATTTGCAGTATTAATATAATACTTGTTAAAAGTTTTACTGTAAAAGCTGGGTATGTGTGCACAAATTGTTGTCTCTAAATCGTTGAACATATTTGTAAATAAGCATTTGGCTGTCCTGTTTAATAATTTTGTTTACTAAAAACACATACAAGGAAACATAGTAACGTGCAGCGAAGGCTCAAACCATTGCACTCAGTACACAGAATGCAAAGATGAACAAAGCATTATGAGGTCAGCACGACAAGAAAATCCATCTGACCTAGTAAGTACAGCAGTGGAATTCTGTCGTCAGACTTTAGTACAGTTATTTTGTATTCCCCGGAGGAATCACGGGCGGGATCACTCGGTAAGGTTTTGTGCGGAGTAACAACACAGAACTGACGCATACGCGATAACACTGCACCCAGATTACAGACAACAAGACGTATTATAAAATACAAACAGAATTTCTTATAGAATTTTGAGGTTTTTTCAAATAAATACAACTGCAAGTAGGTTTGTTTTCACCTGACGCACGTTTTACAGAAATCATTTTGCACCTTCAGAGGTTTTTGAATATTGTAATTGAATGTTTCGTTACAATATAGTTAATTAAAATGAGCCTACTTGCAATTGTGTTTACTTTAAAATATTACATAAGAGGCCTGCAGGAAACTCAACGAGTTACTGACACAGGATTCTGGGGTTCTTCAACTTAGAACTTGGAACTGATGCAACGATTGCTAGTTCCTCCAGGACTAAAACTCAAAATATAACTGATACACCAGATAACGTTTACAAGGTTGTCGATGTTCCAGTGTATGTGCATGAATTAGGACTTTTATTGTTAGTTTTATCTAGTACCTAAAAATTTAATGCTTTCCTTTATCGTCACCAACATCATCAACTATAAGGATTAAACCAAAAGTAGTTTCAAAATGAATTAACACTGTTGCTCACCACTACAGAAAAATTATTTCGACCAGTGCTTTCAAGCTTTACAGTTCACCATCAGATCGGAAATAACATAATAATAAAAAGTAATTTCCAATCTGATGATGAGCTGTGAAGCTTGAAAGCGCTAATCGGAATAATTTTTCTATAGTGGTGTGCAACAATGTTAATTCTGTTTGTGATCATAACCACTAACACAACATTATTAATAAAAAATGGTTTGCTGCGGTCCCTTGCAGTTAGACAAGAGCTGGTTACTTCAGCACGTTTTTCGCCGCCCTACAACTTACCCTCACTTAACCTCATAATACAATAATTATTTGCTGATACGGCAGCCATTCATTTGATAACATGCCCCAATCGTTTTAGCCGATATTGAGCAATTATGCTGACGTGTACTCATAACATTCAATTTCTGATATGTACTAGGGGTAACCCAAAAGTAAGGTCTCCAAAGGACTAGAGCCGCAGGGAAATATTTTGGGCGGCAGTTGGCAGCACTGCTGTGTGCGGCCATCTCCCCTCTTTCAAACAAGCGGTCGCTGAGCTCGCTCGGTCGATCAGTCTTGGCTTGGCAGCCGTTAAGAATGGAGCTCCCAATCGCTGTTCCCTCCAAGTGCGGACTTCGCGAAGTCATTCGATTTCTTAACGCAAAAGGTGTCAAAAACGTCCGCAAGTGGTGTAGAGAGTTTAAAGCTGGTCGTACAGAAATTCATGATGACGAAAGAAGCGGGAGACCGTCAGTGTCAGATGAGACGATCAGGAAACTTGACGAAGTCGTGCGTGAAGATCGGATGATCACTATCCACGAGCTCTCTTGTTTCCTTCCTGACGTTTCGAAATCCACCATTCAGAGGATTGTGACTGAAAAGTTGAAATATCGGAAGGTGTGCGCAAGGTGGGTTCCGCGAATGCTCACAGAAGACCAAAAACGGCAACGCGTCGAAGCTGCCCGCGAATTTCTTGAGCGTTATGCAGACGAAAGAGACGACTTTTTGATTTCCATTGTCACAGGTGACGAAACGTGGGTTCACCACTTCACACCTGAATCCAAACGACATCACTTGAGTGGCGGCATCCAACTTCGCCAAGGCGGCGAAAATTCAAACAAACACAGTCTACCGGCAAGATCATGGCGACTGTGTTTTGAGATCGGAAAGGTGTATTGTTGATCGATTTCATGCCTACTGGGACCACAATAAACGCAGACGCATATTGTGAGACACTCAAAAAACTCAAACGGGCGATTCAGGACCGGAGAAGAGGAATGCTCACCAAGGGCGTGTCCATTCTTCACGACAATGCTCGCCCTCATGTCGCCCGTGCAACCGCCGATCTTCTGAACCAATTTGGATGGGACATAATCACCCCCCCCCCAATTGTCCGGACTTGGCACCTTGTGACTATCATTTGTTTACACATTTGAAAGAACATTTGGGTGGAATGCGATTCGACGACGATGACGAGGTCAAACGCTATCTCAATGACATGGGGGCGAGTTTCTATGACACTGGCATACTAAAACTGCCACAGCGGCTCGAAAAATGCATTGAACGTAACGGCGATTATGTTGAAAAATAGTGTGTTCTTATGCTTCACAACCATGTAAAAAGTTTTGATAATAAATTTTTTTTCCATTTTTAAAAAATATGGAGACCTTATTTTCGGGTTACTCCTCGATTCCCAATCGGGTAACCCCTCGGGTTATCTCAATTTGCTTTACAGCACTGGAGACTATACCCTGCCTTGTACCAGAGGAATCTCATTTTTTTTCCTTAATAATCATCCTTCCATATTTATTGCATACTACATTCAAATCTTGCATCATTTCATTCGTTGTCTCTTCCTGTTCTGCTAAAACAGCCATGTCATCAGCAAACCTTATACATTCAATTCTTGAAGAATATTAATTACTAAACTTTCACATGTGAAAGTTACTTTGTTTATTTTCCTCGTACGACTTTTCAGCGTGATGTTCGCCTTCGTCAGCGAGGTATGCTACTGAATGTCCGGAGTTTTTAACGTTTTTTTGTAGTTGGTAGGTTGTGTGGGGGGTGTGTGGTGGTGGAAGGAGGTTGGGGCGAGATTCCGAAGTATTGTATGTTTTGTTATTGTGTCAAAGAGTGCATGTGATTTAAAGTGTAATTGGTCGTTAAGTATGTTGTTTGGTTGTATTGTGTAGTGTTTGTATATTTCGTATTGTTCTGCGGTGTTAAGTTTTCGACTTTTAGGTAAGTAGTGTAGGATCTCAAGATTGTTTTTTATGTTGGTGTAGCTGTGGTTTTTTGTCTGTATGTGTGTGGCGAATGAGGAGTGTATGTTGTTATTGGATAAATCACATGCACTCTTTGACACAATAATACACAAAACATACAATACTTCGGAATCCCGCGCCAAACCCCTTCCACCGCCACCCCACCACACAACCTACCAACTAGAAAAAACCGTTACAAACTTCGGACATTCAGTATCATACCTCGCTGAGGAAGGCGAACATCACGCTGAAACGTCGTACGAGGAAAATAAACAAAGTAAGTTTCACATGTGAAAGTGTAGTAATTAATATTCATTAAGTGCTGTGAAAGAAGAGGGTGAGCATTCAAAATAACATTCAATTCTTCTTCCACCGGCATTCACACCTCTTGTTTTGTCAAAGCACTTCCTAATCAAGCCACCACGATATATGTGAAATAAATTTTAAATAAATGTAAAAATAATATATATAAAATAAATTTGTTAGTGTTTATATTATTTTGTCTGCAGTATAGATTTGTGACCGTCATTTAGAAGAAGAGTCTCTACTACAAGTAGCCACGATACACTTACAGTAAACAGTGTTACTGAACACCCAACAGGAAGTACGTCACACTGCCGGCTGTAAGCCAACTGTAAACAAAGGAAGTACGTGGGTGGTTGGGTCAAACTGGCGAAGTCCTAAAGTAAACAAGACTTCGCAACGTCTGTACTGTGCTGAAACTATTTTAACCGTTGTCCTTTGTTTGTACCAGACCGTAGGAAAAACGTCTCTTCAAGTGGAACGGAATCCTACATAAATACTCCGTTTTGAATAGAAACAGACAAAGCTAAAGCAGGCTACAAAATAATGGGCACACTAATTAGACGCTTATGTTACATAACAAACGAAAGTAATATTATTATTATTTACGGCTGTACAATGTTTACACATTTTCCGGAACCAAAGATTACAGAAGTGATTGAATTCTCATCTTCCACTGCTGCTTTCTCATCCAAAGATTTTCAATTTTTCGTTTCCCCAATATAGTCTGAATTCCTTCTATCCAGGTCTTCCTATTTTCCTTCTTCCTGGTGGGGTCCATTCTATAACTCGCCTTGACAATCTTTCCTGTGCCATTCTTTTCATGTGTCCACATTGGCAGAGGTATTACCTTGTATAATTTCAGGCGCGTTTCATTACTCGTTAATTTTAGAGTTCTTCTGATGGTCACATAAATACGGTTACCTTATGTTAAGCAACCTTATGTTGCTTAATCGCCACATCACAGTTTTTAATATAAGACACATTACAAGAAACGTATAAGTTACACTAAAAAACACGTATAATTTAAAATAAATTAAATTCTATTTCATCATCATCATCATCTTCAAGGAATAAACCAAGAATGGTTTGTTCCGGCCTCAAATAAGCGAAGATTAGAGCTGGTCACTCTACCGCTTCCTCGAACGTCCCACTCATCATCGTCCCCTCGGCTTATAGTTCCATAGTTGTTTGGGAATGCGGAGTCGTTCATTCGGCAAAGATGTTCCCACCAGTTCAGCTGATACCGGGTAATCCTGTCGAATAAACTATAATGTTCTGTTCCTGCCGTGTGTCTGTATTTCTTATATGATCATGGACAGTATACGCTGCCACGTGACTGAAAAATCTCATTTCAGTCGCTTGCATTCGACTGGCCTAGCCTTTCGTTAAAGTCCACTTCTAAGACCCATAAAGAAGTATGGGAAGGGCCATCGCCTTCTACACGTTTACGCGTGTTCCTTTACTTGCTGACTTAAGGGTTCGCCTAATGGTCCCACACATGGCCTATGTTTATTTGTTATTTGTTTACCTAATTAAATACTTTGAAATCAGCATCCAGTGAAACTACAATCGGTCAATGCGTCCTCACCACTTCGAGTGGCGGGTAATGTCACTCTCCGGTTTGACAAAAATCAAACACTTAACATCCTCTTTTTCACTGTCTTTTGAAAAGTCTTGGTCACCTTGACGCGCCTGATCATTCTAATGATCACAAGAAGCATTAACATTTTCAAAAAGTTAATTTCGTATATTCGCTCGGACATGTCTCATGTCAAAAAATAGCGAATCAGTCCGTTTTTTAAAATATATTTTATATGTTTGTACGATCATAAGTAGTGTGGCGTCCAAGATAGTTAAAATGTCTATGTTTATGCTTGTTCTACAGTTGAAATACTTGTTCTATGCATTTGTTGCCTATGCATATTTTAGTCGAGGCCGGTTCGTCTCCTATAAAGGCCATTTCACTTGTCTTTGATTCAGATACGTTACAGTTATATACTTTTCATATTTTATACTAGAAAGTAAAAAGAAAAAAATATAATACCGAAGATGGCGAACGATTACAACCCTAGAGACAGAAGAAAAGTTGGTAGGGCTAAGAAAAGGTGGACTGTGGAATAGGAACAGGCCGCTAAAGCCTAAAACCGTTAAGAAACTGATGATGATGGTAATATATTTGTACGAGATTTGGCTATTAGAAAAGCGGTATAGTGTCCGCCTGTGAGTCTGGCCATTAAACATTGGACTCTAGGTTTCGCTTAAAAAATTTCTTTTAATTAATACAATGAAAAGTTAAACGCGTATTCCAAGATTTTCCAAGCTCGTAAGCATTAGCAGTTTATTACTAGCCCAACCAAAGAAGTTTACTAGCTTCTTAAAGTAGTTTATCATCACGAAAACTGCCCAGCATTTCTAGCACTTTTGGTACACATTGGTGGCTGGAAATATTCATCTGTATTATTGTCTTCAAATTTTTAAAGACATAGGATTGTTTGGTTGTAATTGCCAATCCATAAACAAAAAATGCAGTCAAAAATTCAAATTTATAACAGCCAGCGCAGAGAAGAGAAAGTCTATTTACGGTACCTTTAGTTATTAATAATCTAATTTTATATATAACTGAAATATGTTAGAATAAAAAGAAAATAGTATTAATTTATTTCATTTACGTTAGACTCTAGTTATCATAGCTTTTTTTTTAAACAGTAGACACAGTATGTTTATTATTTAATTTAGAAAAAAGTAATGGTAAATGCTAAATGCTAAATGCTAACTTTTGTGACAATTAAAGGGATGAGGTGACAGGAATAACAACAATAGCAGTAGCGAAGGGGTTGTGGTGTTTATTGGTGTTCTACAGTCTAATTTAATATCAACACACACACACAGACACACACACACACACACACACAATGGTATTATATAAGTGTTTATAATATTTAAAAGTAGTGAAATATAATTACAAAGAAAAAAGTATTAAAATCATTTAGGGTTATTTTTATGTTACAAATGACTCAGTTTTTTGCTTTTCAACGAATTTTTTTGTTTGTTTTTCTAGTTAAAGTATTTATTAATGCTAAAATTTATCTTTACTTTGTAGGCAAACCTTCATTGTTTCTTCCAGGATTTCTATATAATAAATATATTTTCAAAGAATAAATATTTCTGCAAGTCATCATCATCATCTTTTAGAACACGGCATAGCCAAGGTGCTGGCTGTCGCGTCTTCAAAAATCTTCCAGCCACCTCTTCCTGGTTTTGCCCACTCACCTGTGTCCCACAGGTTTGTATTTCCAGTCTGGAATCTGACGTTCTTTTTACGTATTCTTTTCACCGTTGTTTGTAATCTTTTAACTTAACATTCAAGTTTAATTTTTCTCTTATAGCCTTACTTCTTTTACGGTCAAGTTTATAACACCCTTTAACTATTCTAAAGAATGCCATTTCCAAGGTCTGTATTTTACTGTCTTGTTTCTTGGTTGTCGTCCTTAATTCACGACTATAATACAATGTAGAGAGTGCCATGACTTTGTAAAATAATAATTTTGTATCTCAACGTATGTCTACTGCAAGTATGTTTTGTTAAATTATATGTTTGTATTTTTACGAGATATGAAAAAAATGTGTCCTCATCACTTCGAGTATGGCCATTAAACACTGAAAATTTTAAGTATGTGAAACAAACAATTTATGTAAATTTTCGATTTTTAAACTAAATTTAAAACCTTTTTTATTTTTTAGCTTTTAAACTTTACGATCTTTCCAATCGTCATATTACAGATTTCTCTGTGCCATGGCATTCCTAATGCCTTACATCCTGATGTTTTACGGAACAAATCTATATCTTCAAAGAGTTCCTTTTATAAATTATAAAAACTTATATTTATATTTATAAAATGTATAAAATTTCTGAATACATCAGGTTAAAATACAGTGACATAATTTAACAAAACGTATTTGCAGAAGTATTTATTATTTGTCAACATATTTAATGTTAAAATGTGTAAAATTTAAACCGACGTAAACACGCTTAGTTGTGTCAGTGAAAGACGCCGACAAAGTGGAAACAAAACACCCTTCAGTTACTGTTTGACGGGTTCAGTCACGGAAACTCACGGAGCTCGAAGTGTGTTGTAAGGAATTACAAAGCGCTAAAGTTTTGTGCTATGATTCCCCCTGTGTACTGCGAAATGACTGGAAAAAATCTCTCACTTCGCGTCCCCCGAGGGGTGTATTTTTCATGCGTTCGGATTCAGTAGACTAACCAGCGTACGTGACTGCCAACCCTAACGCGGGGCAGCGCTGAATACAATTTAAACTATTTTCAGGGTACTTTTCACAAACACTTCGGGAAGGTCGTGTATGCACTTTTTACATGGCGTCACAACTTCTCACGAACACTGGCTTCCCAAAATCGTTTTGAATTTATATTAAGAACAGGATCAATAATTGTATATTATAAAAAATATATTGAAATTAATTTTAATATTTTTAATTTGTTATTACTATATTGTTATAATAATAAAAATTTGTTATTGTGTATTATTATATTATTAATTTCAAATTGTATATTTATGTTTAAAATATATTTTTTAAAGTAATTTTAAACCTCTTCTTCTTCTTATTCTCCTCCTTCTCGTTCTTCTCCGTCTTCTCCTTCTCCTCCTCCTCCTCCTTCTTCTTCTTCTTCTTCTTCTTCTTCTTCTTCTTCTTCTTCTTCTTCTTCTTCTTCTTCTTCTTCTTCTTCTCCTTCTCCTTCTCCTTCTTCTTCTTCTCTTCAAGGATTAGGCACATATAAACCTGTTCCGTCACCCATTGTGACGATTTCATTAATAAAAAAGTATGTTAATTAATTAAGTTGATAATGTTTAAGCTGAGAAATTTTAAATTCTTAATAAAATCTCACATTTTTAAATTAAATCTTATTGCAATCATTAAATAATAATAATATTTAATATAAAGTCTAATAATAAAATAAAAGGGAATGGAATTGTACAGAAAGGGTAAAGCTTATTATTTAATCCTGCATAAACAGGAACTGACCAGAATTAACTTGTTTTCTGACCCCTAAATAAACTAAGTATTATTGTAAATTTGTTATTATTTAAATAATTAAATAAGACCCCTGTTACGTACTTTGATAACTTCTGTAACTAAGAATATCTCAAGTTAATAATTTAATCAAACTTTAGTCCTTTAATTAAATTAGAAACACGGAACTACTTTTATGTTGCCTAGTAATTGTCTTGAGATTACTACTCTCCCCCTTAACTATTTCTGCCACTTGCAATGGAGCGCTCACGCCGTAAGCAGCGTAAAGCGTTGTTTCGCTACGCATATATATAAAATGTGAAAGGCTTGTTTCAATGACTATTTCAATAAGTAAGGTTGTGTGGTGATGACATCTCTCTCTATTATAAAATAACAAACTATGTAATTTATACAGTATTACAAACAAGAAGGTGATAGTCAACTAATCTATAATCATGTGAAGTGTATAACAGTGAAACGAACTTTCTATTAACGTATTCTAACTACAAGAATTACTAAGAGTTACTACAGTCGCCTGAGATGAGTGTGCCACACCCGGAATGATTTGACTTACTCCAAGAACTTCACCGTCACAGTATGATAAGGTAACGACCGAACTTCAAGAAACACCCGGAGGACCGAAGAACCAATTCTGCAGCAACTTCAGGAAACACACAGGTGACATGGAGGCTTGTCTTCCATGGTTAAGAGTTACGAAAATTATAGTCCACAAAAGACAATTTAACTTATCATATTAAAGACTTTAAAACTTCTGTTTTAAATGTAATAACATTAAAGACTTTAAAAGACAGACATTCTATGTACCATGTAGTCTAAAATCTAATAACACTGGTTATAGCAAAAGAGTAAAAGTTTAAACTAAAAGTTTTGTTGTTTTAAAAGATTAATGAAAACCATTCTTCAAATGGTTAAATTTTCAGTATTGTATATGGCAAGGTGACCATTAGTCGTTTAATATAATAAATCCCGGATCCGTGGAATAAACAAAATAGATGTACATCATCTTTTGAGGGCCCTTTGTAAAGGAGTAATATCTAAATATAATCATATAGTAAACTATGTTGTTTGAGAACTTTCAATAGAGAACTTAATCACATAACAAATGTAATAAAGAGATGTCATCTGAATACCGAGTAAGCTGAGTGCATAAATCAACAGTCTCCCCTTCCTAATATCCTGCTATAAGAATTGTTTTATTTGTTGTGATTATTTTCAGCTCGTCACAACTAAGGCAGCCTGTATAATTGGCAAATCCAATTATTGCGGGTTCCCTAAGTTATAACTCAAGAGAAGAGGTTATAAATTGCGCCACTCTGCTAATTAATAATAAATGTGCTATGGTGTAAATAATAATTAATTGTGTATTGTGCTGTTGTCTAATTAAGAATAATTGTAAGCATCGTGACGCAAATAAATTGCGCCACTCATGAAGATATCCCACACACACACAAGCTGTTGATCTATTCACTCATGTATTTTAATATGTGTCGAAATTTTAAATAAGATAAAAATAATAATTAATATCATAGTAATATAGTATAGGTAACTTTATTTGTAAATATAATATGTGTAAAGAAATATTAACATATAATCCCATGTAAACAAACCATGTAGGTACTTGTTAAAAGTCTCATTCATCAACGTGTCATAATCACGACAAACTCGGACATGTAAGTTTCCTGTTGCCGATTGTTTAAAATTGTCATAGTTGGTCTCCCCTAAGTTGAGTTAGACAATAAGTCACCCTCCTTGTGTGGTCTATTGTTATAAGAAGCGTGTATTTTCCTGTGTTGAGTAACCGAAGATTCCCCCCTTTTGTCGTACGCATATTCATGCCTGTGTGAAATTTCTCTCTCTCGCTCTATGTAAAATGATAAAGGTTGTCATAACATTTTAAGTGTCTATTTGTAAAAAAAAAAAAGAAAATAGAGTAAGAATACGATTGATTTATATTTTTATATTTTTGTGTAAAAGAAAAAGGAAGCGTTTTATAGCATTTAATGCAAATAGTAGAATAATTAGTTATAGCCGCCCACGTTACGAAAATGGCTGAATTTAATCCTGATCTATTATTAAAAGATGAGCTGTGCTACGAAGCACTTTTACGAGGTCTAAAACACGTGAATGTAACCGTGTCGGAATTACGAAAATCATTACGCCAAACCGGATCAGATACACCCTCGCCGTTAGATAGATTGCGTGAACTCGATTATGACGGCGAACGAGAAACCTGTTATGCGAAATATAGGGAACTGATAGTATTATCGCAGAACCTCCAGGACAAAAAATCACCTACGGAAATTTTGCGCGTTACGCAACGTATAGAACATTTAACCCGCCGGTTAAATAATTTATTAAGCTGGCCCGACGTCACCGTAATCCCCGCCGATGTGCAGAAATTTGCGGATGAGGCATTAAGCCAATTACCCATGATTATCAACGACTTACGACGAAAATCAGACTCATCGAGAATGGAGGAAATTGAGCACTACTTGCAAAAATTCAATATCTCACCAGTTCAATCCCCTACTTTAGAACACCCTCTCTCCACCTCGAACCCCGAATCACCCACCGTATCGAAGATACCACAGAGTCATGAACAATTACCTAGTAGAGAATTAAAAACCCAAACTATGTTAGAACCCCCACCGCCAAATGTTCAGCATACTCGCACTAGTAAATATGCGATTACGAATCCTAATGCAAACACCAATCCTTCGAAAAGTATACCTAACGTATGTTTTAATGTAGACCTCTACGGAAAGATTTCCCACCCAGTAGAGAAAATAATTAATGAAATTCCTTACACCGATGGCTTAAGCATCACGACTCTATTGACTTTTATCAGACATCTACTGCAAATAAAAGATCTACAACAATTGAGCGATTGGCAAATACTGCAGGTCATCTTACCCAAATGTAAACCACCTTTACGAGATCGTGTGCTAGAAGCATTAAACTCGACTCTTCCGGTAGAAGAACTTCATACAAATATAATCAAATATTTTATCCCCACTGGAATATATGAGGAGATCAAAAGAAATACCGTACTTCGAGTACAAAGAGCTCAAGAAAGACTGGCCCACTATATCGCAGACATCAGAGAATCTTCACGTCTACTGGAAGTCGACTGGACCGAAAAACAATTGGTCGATACTATATTGGTAGGCTTATCTCCTGAAGAACGCTCCCGTTTAGCTCTAATAAGTAGACCCCTTACTTTCGCTGACCTTGAACAATGTAGTGTGCACTCTTCAAATGTGTGGTATGCAGATCAGCATCGACATGCACCGGTATCCACAACACCACATAGAAAGGAAACGCAAGCCCTATCCCCAGATACTAGAAGTCTACGAGAACGACGCCCATTTCGGCGACCAACCTATGTTCATGGCCACGGTAAGTCCAAAGAGGCACCACCTAGACACGAAACCAGTGAGACCCCGCGTAAAGAATATATATGCTATAACTGCGGAAAACCTGGACACCTCAGTAGAAACTGTAAACGGAAACAGTACCATCAGAAAACCCATTATCCAAAAAACATGTAAGGCAGGGAGATCCGAAACCCTGTGTCTTCCGCAGCATCGTAAAAACAGGTAAACCCCTGAGAGACCACAAATTAAAACAAAATACTAATAATAATAACAAAAGAAAATTAGACCCCTATGTTAGGAAATTTATCGATAAATGTAACTCTATTAGTAAATGTGATTACAATAGGTGTGAATTACCTTATATACAAGTTGACATTGGTGTTACATCCACACTCGGATTAATTGATTCCGGCTCCACGCGAAGTTTAATTAGTCAAGAGCTAGCAAATCAATTATTTAAACACAATTTAGTTAAACGCAGTCAATCAGTAAATATTAGATGCGCTACAGCTAATAAGCAAAACTTAATGATAAAACTTATCATCACTTTTAAAGTAAAAATTAAAAATCTAACGTGGTATTTTCCAATGTTGGTATGCGACGAATTAGGACCCGAATTAATATTGGGAGCTGATTTTATCAGTAAAACAGGAATAATTTTAGACATTCACGAGAAGATATTTTACTTTGGATTCGATCGTTCACGGAAATATAACTTGCATGATAATGCAAATAACAGAGAAAGTACTAGCACCACTTCTACACATATAAAGCATCACGAATCTGAATTAAGTCATCTGGAAAGTAAAGATAGACGGAACATACAGACTTTAATAAAACAATTCTCCAACGTCCTCACCCCAAAGTTAGGACTGACGGATCTGATAGAGTACAAAATAAATTTGAGCGACAACAAAGTAATACGTTTAGCCCCATACAAATTATCACCTCCTAAAATGGAAGTAATGAGGAATCAAATTAATAAATTGTTAGAACAAGGAGTCATCGAACCCTCTACGTCATCTTATTCATCACCCGCGTTTTTAGTACCCAAAAGTAACGACAAACATAGATTAGTTGTGGACTACAGACAACTAAATAAACGGATAGAATTTGAATCTATACCACTTCCCGACATCCACAGTGCATTTCATTATTTTACGAAAGCAAAAATCTTTACCATTATGGATTTAAATCAGGCATTTCATCAGATACCCATTTCGGAAGAATCAAAACGTCTTACCGCTTTTGCCGTCCCTTTCAACCTGTACCAATTTACAAGGGTACCTTTTGGTATATCCCAAGGTAGTTCTGTATGTAGCAGATTATTAGAAAAGTTATTTCATGACATATTATTTAAATATGTGTATCACTACTTAGATGATATTGTTATCTACAGCGAGTCAATTGAGCAACATCTTAATCACCTACGTGAAGTACTAACCCGATTGGAGAAAGCTGGATTAACCGTAAATCCCAGTACAGTAAATTTTGCTGTGACACAATTCTCATTTTTAGGTCACATCGTAAAAGCCAACGGAAAGGTAAGCATAGACCCAGAGCGAACCCGTGCAATCAGAGAATTTTTACCGCCGCGGGATGAGAAAGGAATAGCCCGATTTTTAGGAATGATAAATTATTTCCATAAGTATATCCCACATCTAGCCGAAATTGCAGCACCTCTAAATACCTTAAGAATGAAGGGAATTAAATTTGAATGGAATGAGCAACACCAAACCGCATTCGAGAAATTAAAAGAAAGCATAATATCACCCCCCGTACTACAATTAGCCGACTTTACAAAACCATTTGTAGTGCAGACAGACAGTTCTAGTGTCGCCCTAGGTGCAGTAATATATCAGGAAGTAGATAACTCAAGGTTACCTATTAGTTACGCTTCTCGCACCCTGACTGAGCAAGAAAAGAAATACTCCGCATACGAATTAGAATGTTTAGCTATAGTTTTCGCTTTTGAGAAGTTCAAACCATTTTTAGAACAGAAGGAATTTTTATTAGAAACAGATAAACAAGCGTTATCTTGGCTACTAAATCACCCAAAACAGTTAGGTCGTATCGGAAGATGGGTATTAAGATTAAATTGTATTAAATTCAAAGTACAACATATTAGAGGCACCCAAAACGTAGTTGCCGATACACTGTCACGTATGTTCCAGCCTAGTAGTAATACTTACGAAAACAAGAGTAGAGAAACGCCGATTATTAATACGTTAATTACCGAATTTCCTCTTGCATTTACGGATTTAGCCCAGTATCAACAACAAGACCCACGTTTGAGTCCAATTATTGAACAACTTGAAAAAGGAAATAAGTCAGAGAAATACATATTAAGTAGGAGAGTATTATGTTGTAGAATAGCGAACGGAAAATATCTACGAATAATCGCCCCTGATATTATTAAACCTATGCTGATGGAATATTATCACTCTTCCACCATTGGAGCACATATGGGAATAAATGAAACCATACACCGAATTCGTAAAGAATATCACTGGGAAAATATGAACAGTGAGATCGCCAATTTTGTAAAAAAGTGTAAGTTGTGTGCACTCAGCAAACCAGCGAGAAACAGCCAAATAAGTCAATTAATCTCAGAGATTCCTGCTACCCCGTTCTCCAAAATTTATTTAGACTTTTCAGGACCCTACCCGCGTTCTGAATCAGGAAATACAATGTTACTAATTTATGTAGACTCTTTTAGCAAATTCGTCTGGATGTACCCCATGCGGCGAGCCTTAGCTACAACCACAGTAAGTATTTTACAGCATAGATTATTTAAAGAATTCGGTATTCCTGTCCATCTAGTGTCGGATAACGGACCACAGTTTAAGTCCAAGGAATTCAGGAACATGTGTTTCAAACTAGGTATAGAACACATTACCACTACAGAGTATCGTCCGCAAGGTAATATCGCTGAGAGGTATTTGCGAAACCTAAAATCTGCTTTAATTGCCTACCATGCTAACGACCATACTGCTTGGGACCAGAACCTATCCTGGATACAGTTCGCCTTTAATTCTGCATATCATGAAGGACATAAGTCTACACCATTCGAATTATTGTTCAAGTATAAACCTAACCACCCATTATCCACTAAGTGGAAAATAAATGAATTGTTACCCCTTGAAATTAGGGATAAAAATATTAGGAAAATATGGAATGAAGCGCGCGCTAATTTACGAACAAACTTAGCGAAATCAAGGAAATATCACGTGCGAAATAATAATAATGAAGTAAAGTACCAAATCGGTAACTTAGTTATGTGTAAAACACACCCTACGAGTAGTGCAATCGATAAGACCACTTCCAAGCTATCATACCGATGGTGCGGTCCTTATCAAATTCACAAATATTTAACTCCAGTAACCGTAGCACTGTATGAACCCTCTACTCAAAAATATGTACGAAGGACACATATTTCGCAGATAAAACATTATCACGAAGAAGGAAATGGTAGAGTGCATGTTAAATAAATGTAAAAAAAAAAGAGAAAGGAATATGTTTTGTACCCTACTGCAAAGAAGTACTTGAGTAATATTTAGCTAGCTAATCGTATAAATAGGTACGAGGCCTGATCAACCTTGAATCCTATTCTTCGAAAGTAGAGCAAAGTAAGAAGTCAGCTGACAGCAAATATGAGGAATAATTAAGTAACAAATTACTTAATGAGTAATTCTATAACTAGAATAACTCCCAACTAAAGAAAAAACCGGTAGTTGTCATAAGTAGTAGTGTTAAGAAAATTTAGAATGTTAACAATATATTTTATAATGTGTGAATTTTATGTAGTATTAGAATTAATCTGTAAAGTATGATATGTAGATAGTAAGAATAAGCAAGTCGAGACTGACTTGTGCAACTCGTAATTATATACAGAGAAAAACGGGTGAGAGAAATTACACACGGAAATCCCCAAACATACTCCCGGTACATTCCTAAACAAATAAACCGGAGTCTGTGGCTTAAGCGGCGGAGTATGTGACGATTTCATTAATAAAAAAATATGTTAATTAATTAAGTTGATAATGTTTAAGCTGAGAAATTTTAAATTCTTAATAAAATCTCACATTTTTAAATTAAATCTTATTGCAATCATTAAATAATAATAATATTTAATATAAAGTCTAATAATAAAATAAAAGGGAATGGAATTGTACAGAAAGGGTAAAGCTTATTATTTAATCCTGCATAAACAGGAACTGACCAGAATTAACTTGTTTTCTGACCCCTAAATAAACTAAGTATTATTGTAAATTTGTTATTATTTAAATAATTAAATAAGACCCCTGTTACGTACTTTGATAACTTCTGTAACTAAGAATATCTCTAGTTAATAATTTAATCAAACTTTAGTCCTTTAATTAAATTAGAAACACGGAACTACTTTTATGTTGCCTAGTAATTGTCTTGAGATTACTACTCTCCCCCTTAACTATTTCTGCCACTTGCAATGGAGCGCTCACGCCGTAAGCAGCGTAAAGCGTTGTTTCGCTACGCATATATATAAAATGTGAAAGGCTTGTTTCAATGACTATTTCAATAAGTAAGGTTGTGTGGTGATGACATCTCTCTCTATTATAAAATAACAAACTATGTAATTTATACAGTATTACAAACAAGAAGGTGATAGTCAACTAATCTATAATCATGTGAAGTGTATAACAGTTAAACGAACTTTCTATTAACGTATTCTAACTACAAGAATTACTAAGAGTTACTACAGTCGCCTGAGATGAGTGTGCCACACCCGGAATGATTTGACTTACTCCAAGAACTTCACCGTCACAGTATGATAAGGTAACGACCGAACTTCAAGAAACACCCGGAGGACCGAAGAACCAATTCTGCAGCAACTTCAGGAAACACACAGGTGACATGGAGGCTTGTCTTCCATGGTTAAGAGTTACGAAAATTATAGTCCACAAAAGACAATTTAACTTATCATATTAAAGACTTTAAAACTTCTGTTTTAAATGTAATAACATTAAAGACTTTAAAAGACAGACATTCTATGTACCATGTAGTCTAAAATCTAATAACACTGGTTATAGCAAAAGAGTAAAAGTTTAAACAAAAAGTTTTGTTGTTTTAAAAGATTAATGAAAACCATTCTTCAAATGGTTAAATTTTCAGTATTGTATATGGCAAGGTGACCATTAGTCGTTTAATATAATAAATCCCGGATCCGTGGAATAAACAAAATAGATGTACATCACCTTTTGAGGGCCCTTTGTAAAGGAGTAATATCTAAATATAATCATATAGTAAACTATGTTGTTTGAGAACTTTCAATAGAGAACTTAATCACATAACAAATGTAATAAAGAGATGTCATCTGAATACCGAGTAAGCTGAGTGCATAAATCAACAGTCTCCCCTTCCTAATATCCTGCTATAAGAATTGTTTTATTTGTTGTGATTATTTTCAGCTCGTCACAACTAAGGCAGCCTGTATAATTGGCAAATCCAATTATTGCGGGTTCCCTAAGTTATAACTCAAGAGAAGAGGTTATAAATTGCGCCACTCTGCTAATTAATAATAAATGTGCTATGGTGTAAATAATAATTAATTGTGTATTGTGCTGTTGTCTAATTAAGAATAATTGTAAGCATCGTGACGCAAATAAATTGCGCCACTCATGAAGATATCCCACACACACAAGCTGTTGATCTATTCACTCATGTATTTTAATATGTGTCGAAATTTTAAATAAGATAAAAATAATAATTAATATCATAGTAATATAGTATAGGTAACTTTATTTGTAAATATAATATGTGTAAAGAAATATTAACATATAATCCCATGTAAACAAACCATGTAGGTACTTGTTAAAAGTCTCATTCATCAACGTGTCATAATCACGACAAACTCGGACATGTAAGTTTCCTGTTGCCGATTGTTTAAAATTGTCATAGTTGGTCTCCCCTAAGTTGAGTTAGACAATAAGTCACCCTCCTTGTGTGGTCTATTGTTATAAGAAGCGTGTATTTTCCTGTGTTGAGTAACCGAAGATTCCCCCCTTTTGTCGTACGCATATTCATGCCTGTGTGAAATTTCTCTCTCTCGCTCTATGTAAAATGATAAAGGTTGTCATAACATTTTAAGTGTCTATTTGTAAAAAAAAAAAGAAAATAGAGTAAGAATACGATTGATTTATATTTTTATATTTTTGTGTAAAAGAAAAAGGAAGCGTTTTATAGCATTTAATGCAAATAGTAGAATAATTAGTTATAGCCGCCCACGTTACGAAAATGGCTGAATTTAATCCTGATCTATTATTAAAAGATGAGCTGTGCTACGAAGCACTTTTACGAGGTCTAAAACACGTGAATGTAACCGTGTCGGAATTACGAAAATCATTACGCCAAACCGGATCAGATACACCCTCGCCGTTAGATAGATTGCGTGAACTCGATTATGACGGCGAACGAGAAACCTGTTATGCGAAATATAGGGAACTGATAGTATTATCGCAGAACCTCCAGGACAAAAAATCACCTACGGAAATTTTGCGCGTTACGCAACGTATAGAACATTTAACCCGCCGGTTAAATAATTTATTAAGCTGGCCCGACGTCACCGTAATCCCCGCCGATGTGCAGAAATTTGCGGATGAGGCATTAAGCCAATTACCCATGATTATCAACGACTTACGACGAAAATCAGACTCATCGAGAATGGAGGAAATTGAGCACTACTTGCAAAAATTCAATATCTCACCAGTTCAATCCCCTACTTTAGAACACCCTCTCTCCACCTCGAACCCCGAATCACCCACCGTATCGAAGATACCACAGAGTCATGAACAATTACCTAGTAGAGAATTAAAAACCCAAACTATGTTAGAACCCCCACCGCCAAATGTTCAGCATACTCGCACTAGTAAATATGCGATTACGAATCCTAATGCAAACACCAATCCTTCGAAAAGTATACCTAACGTATGTTTTAATGTAGACCTCTACGGAAAGATTTCCCACCCAGTAGAGAAAATAATTAATGAAATTCCTTACACCGATGGCTTAAGCATCACGACTCTATTGACTTTTATCAGACATCTACTGCAAATAAAAGATCTACAACAATTGAGCGATTGGCAAATACTGCAGGTCATCTTACCCAAATGTAAACCACCTTTACGAGATCGTGTGCTAGAAGCATTAAACTCGACTCTTCCGGTAGAAGAACTTCATACAAATATAATCAAATATTTTATCCCCACTGGAATATATGAGGAGATCAAAAGAAATACCGTACTTCGAGTACAAAGAGCTCAAGAAAGACTGGCCCACTATATCGCAGACATCAGAGAATCTTCACGTCTACTGGAAGTCGACTGGACCGAAAAACAATTGGTCGATACTATATTGGTAGGCTTATCTCCTGAAGAACGCTCCCGTTTAGCTCTAATAAGTAGACCCCTTACTTTCGCTGACCTTGAACAATGTAGTGTGCACTCTTCAAATGTGTGGTATGCAGATCAGCATCGACATGCACCGGTATCCACAACACCACATAGAAAGGAAACGCAAGCCCTATCCCCAGATACTAGAAGTCTACGAGAACGACGCCCATTTCGGCGACCAACCTATGTTCATGGCCACGGTAAGTCCAAAGAGGCACCACCTAGACACGAAACCAGTGAGACCCCGCGTAAAGAATATATATGCTATAACTGCGGAAAACCTGGACACCTCAGTAGAAACTGTAAACGGAAACAGTACCATCAGAAAACCCATTATCCAAAAAACATGTAAGGCAGGGAGATCCGAAACCCTGTGTCTTCCGCAGCATCGTAAAAACAGGTAAACCCCTGAGAGACCACAAATTAAAACAAAATACTAATAATAATAACAAAAGAAAATTAGACCCCTATGTTAGGAAATTTATCGATAAATGTAACTCTATTAGTAAATGTGATTACAATAGGTGTGAATTACCTTATATACAAGTTGACATTGGTGTTACATCCACACTCGGATTAATTGATTCCGGCTCCACGCGAAGTTTAATTAGTCAAGAGCTAGCAAATCAATTATTTAAACACAATTTAGTTAAACGCAGTCAATCAGTAAATATTAGATGCGCTACAGCTAATAAGCAAAACTTAATGATAAAACTTATCATCACTTTTAAAGTAAAAATTAAAAATCTAACGTGGTATTTTCCAATGTTGGTATGCGACGAATTAGGACCCGAATTAATATTGGGAGCTGATTTTATCAGTAAAACAGGAATAATTTTAGACATTCACGAGAAGATATTTTACTTTGGATTCGATCGTTCACGGAAATATAACTTGCATGATAATGCAAATAACAGAGAAAGTACTAGCACCACTTCTACACATATAAAGCATCACGAATCTGAATTAAGTCATCTGGAAAGTAAAGATAGACGGAACATACAGACTTTAATAAAACAATTCTCCAACGTCCTCACCCCAAAGTTAGGACTGACGGATCTGATAGAGTACAAAATAAATTTGAGCGACAACAAAGTAATACGTTTAGCCCCATACAAATTATCACCTCCTAAAATGGAAGTAATGAGGAATAAAATTAATAAATTGTTAGAACAAGGAGTCATCGAACCCTCTACGTCATCTTATTCATCACCCGCGTTTTTAGTACCCAAAAGTAACGACAAACATAGATTAGTTGTGGACTACAGACAACTAAATAAACGGATAGAATTTGAATCTATACCACTTCCCGACATCCACAGTGCATTTCATTATTTTACGAAAGCAAAAATCTTTACCATTATGGATTTAAATCAGGCATTTCATCAGATACGCATTTCGGAAGAATCAAAACGTCTTACCGCTTTTGCCGTCCCTTTCAACCTGTACCAATTTACAAGGGTACCTTTTGGTATATCCCAAGGTAGTTCTGTATGTAGCAGATTATTAGAAAAGTTATTTCATGACATATTATTTAAATATGTGTATCACTACTTAGATGATATTGTTATCTACAGCGAGTCAATTGAGCAACATCTTAATCATCTACGTGAAGTACTAACCCGATTGGAGAAAGCTGGATTAACCGTAAATCCCAGTAAAGTAAATTTTGCTGTGACACAATTCTCATTTTTAGGTCACATCGTAAAAGCCAACGGAAAGGTAAGCATAGACCCAGAGCGAACCCGTGCAATCAGAGAATTTTTACCGCCGCGGGATGCGAAAGGAATAGCCCGATTTTTAGGAATGATAAATTATTTCCATAAGTATATCCCACATCTAGCCGAAATTGCAGCACCTCTAAATACCTTAAGAATGAAGGGAATTAAATTTGAATGGAATGAGCAACACCAAACCGCATTCGAGAAATTAAAAGAAAGCATAATATCACCCCCCGTACTACAATTAGCCGACTTTACAAAACCATTTGTAGTGCAGACAGACAGTTCTAGTGTCGCCCTAGGTGCAGTAATATATCAGGAAGTAGATAACTCAAGGTTACCTATTAGTTACGCTTCTCGCACCCTGACTGAGCAAGAAAAGAAATACTCCGCATACGAATTAGAATGTTTAGCTATAGTTTTCGCTTTTGAGAAGTTCAAACCATTTTTAGAACATAAGGAATTTTTATTAGAAACAGATAATCAAGCGTTATCTTGGCTACTAAATCACCCAAAACAGTTAGGTCGTATCGGAAGATGGGTATTAAGATTAAATTGTTTTAAATTCAAAGTACAACATATTAGAGGCACCCAAAACGTAGTTGCCGATACACTGTCACGTATGTTCCAGCCTAGTAGTAATACTTACGAAAACAAGAGTAGAGAAACGCCGATTATTAATACGTTAATTACCGAATTTCCTCTTGCATTTACGGATTTAGCCCAGTATCAACAACAAGACCCACGTTTGAGTCCAATTATTGAACAACTTGAAAAAGGAAATAAGTCAGAGAAATACATATTAAGTAGGAGAGTATTATGTTGTAGAATAGCGAACGGAAAATATCTACGAATAATCGCCCCTGATATTATTAAACCTATGCTGATGGAATATTATCACTCTTCCACCATTGGAGCACATATGGGAATAAATGAAACCATACACCGAATTCGTAAAGAATATCACTGGGAAAATATGAACAGTGAGATCGCCAATTTTGTAAAAAAGTGTAAGTTGTGTGCACTCAGCAAACCAGCGAGAAACAGCCAAATAAGTCAATTAATCTCAGAGATTCCTGCTACCCCGTTCTCCAAAATTTATTTAGACTTTTCAGGACCCTACCCGCGTTCTGAATCAGGAAATACAATGTTACTAATTTATGTAGACTCTTTTAGCAAATTCGTCTGGATGTACCCCATGCGGCGAGCCTTAGCTACAACCACAGTAAGTATTTTACAGCATAGATTATTTAAAGAATTCGGTATTCCTGTCCATCTAGTGTCGGATAACGGACCACAGTTTAAGTCCAAGGAATTCAGGAACATGTGTTTCAAACTAGGTATAGAACACATTACCACTACAGAGTATCGTCCGCAAGGTAATATCGCTGAGAGGTATTTGCGAAACCTAAAATCTGCTTTAATTGCCTACCATGCTAACGACCATACTGCTTGGGACCAGAACCTATCCTGGATACAGTTCGCCTTTAATTCTGCATATCATGAAGGACATAAGTCTACACCATTCGAATTATTGTTCAAGTATAAACCTAACCACCCATTATCCACTAAGTGGAAAATAAATGAATTGTTACCCCCTGAAATTAGGGATAAAAATATTAGGAAAATATGGAATGAAGCGCGCGCTAATTTACGAACAAACTTAGCGAAATCAAGGAAATATCACGTGCGAAATAATAATAATGAAGTAAAGTACCAAATCGGTAACTTAGTTATGTGTAAAACACACCCTACGAGTAGTGCAATCGATAAGACCACTTCCAAGCTATCATACCGATGGTGCGGTCCTTATCAAATTCACAAATATTTAACTCCAGTAACCGTAGCACTGTATGAACCCTCTACTCAAAAATATGTACGAAGGACACATATTTCGCAGATAAAACATTATCACGAAGAAGGAAATGGTAGAGTGCATGTTAAATAAATGTAAAAAAAAAAGAGAAAGGAATATGTTTTGTACCCTACTGCAAAGAAGTACTTGAGTAATATTTAGCTAGCTAATCGTATAAATAGGTACGAGGCCTGATCAACCTTGAATCCTATTCTTCGAAAGTAGAGCAAAGTAAGAAGTCAGCTGACAGCAAATATGAGGAATAATTAAGTAACAAATTACTTAATGAGTAATTCTATAACTAGAATAACTCCCAACTAAAGAAAAAACCGGTAGTAGTCATAAGTAGTAGTGTTAAGAAAATTTAGAATGTTAACAATATATTTTATAATGTGTGAATTTTATGTAGTATTAGAATTAATCTGTAAAGTATGATATGTAGATAGTAAGAATAAGCAAGTCGAGACTGACTTGTGCAACTCGTAATTATATACAGAGAAAAACGGGTGAGAGAAATTACACACGGAAATCCCCAAACATACTCCCGGTACGTTCCTAAACAAATAAACCGGAGTCTGTGGCTTAAGCGGCGGAGTATGTGACGATTTCATTAATAAAAAAATATGTTAATTAATTAAGTTGATAATGTTTAAGCTGAGAAATTTTAAATTCTTAATAAAATCTCACATTTTTAAATTAAATCTTATTGCAATCATTAAATAATAATAATATTTAATATAAAGTCTAATAATAAAATAAAAGGGAATGGAATTGTACAGAAAGGGTAAAGCTTATTATTTAATCCTGCATAAACAGGAACTGACCAGAATTAACTTGTTTTCTGACCTCTAAATAAACTAAGTATTATTGTAAATTTGTTATTATTTAAATAATTAAATAAGACCCCTGTTACGTACTTTGATAACTTCTGTAACTAAGAATATCTCTAGTTAATAATTTAATCAAACTTTAGTCCTTTAATTAAATTAGAAACACGGAACTACTTTTATGTTGCCTAGTAATTGTCTTGAGATTACTACTCTCCCCCTTAACTATTTCTGCCACTTGCAATGGAGCGCTCACGCCGTAAGCAGCGTAAAGCGTTGTTTCGCTACGCATATATATAAAATGTGAAAGGCTTGTTTCAATGACTATTTAAATAAGTAAGGTTGTGTGGTGATGACATCTCTCTCTATTATAAAATAACAAACTATGTAATTTATACAGTATTACAAACAAGAAGGTGATAGTCAACTAATCTATAATCATGTGAAGTGTATAACAGTGAAACGAACTTTCTTAAAGTCATTGTATTGGTATCCGCGTCACAATTATTATAATTAAACTTTAAAGTTTTACTTTAATCCGTCTATGTGATCGCTTAACTTTTCTTCTTTTCTTCTAACGCGTTTCGGATTGTTAATCCATCATCAGAGGTTAAAATAATTCGTCGGTTAAGACTTCGTTAAACATTAAAAGTTGCGTAAAAGACATTTAAAAATTACACTAAAAGAACATTTAAAAAATATAGTCCACAAACACAGCGACGTAGCGGATGTGAGTGCGCACTCAATACCGGTAAGCGACGTACATAGGCAGTACGTCGCTGACCGGTATTGAGTGCGCACTCACATCCGCTACGTCGCTGTGTTTGTGAACTATATTTTTTAAATGTTCTTTTAGTGTAATTTTTAAATGTCTTTTACGGAACTTTTAATGTTTAACGAAGTCTTAACCGACGAATTATTTTAACCTCTGATGATGGATTAACAATCCGAAACGCGTTAGAAGAAAAGAAGAAAAGTTAAGCGATCACATAGACGGATTAAGGTAAAACTTTAAAGTTTAATTATAACGAACTTTCTATTAATGTATTCTAACTACAAGAATTACTAAGAGTTACTACAGTCGCCTGAGATGAGTGTACCACACCCGGAATGATTTGACTTACTCCAAGAACTTCACCGTCACAGTATGATAAGGTAACGACCGAACTTCAAGAAACACCCGGAGGACCGAAGAACCAATTCTGCAGCAACTTCAGGAAACACACAGGTGACATGGAGGCTTGTCTTCCATGGTTAAGAGTTACGAAAATTATAGTCCACAAAAGACAATTTAACTTATCATATTAAAGACTTTAAAACTTCTGTTTTAAATGTAATAACATTAAAGACTTTAAAAGACAGACATTCTATGTACCATGTAGTCTAAAATCTAATAACACTGGTTATAGCAAAAGAGTAAAAGTTTAAACTAAAAGTTTTGTTGTTTTAAAAGATTAATGAAAACCATTCTTCAAATGGTTAAATTTTCAGTATTGTATATGGCAAGGTGACCATTAGTCGTTTAATATAATAAATCCCGGATCCGTGGAATAAACAAAATAGATGTACATCATCTTTTGAGGGCCCTTTGTAAAGGAGTAATATCTAAATATAATCATATAGTAAACTATGTTGTTTGAGAACTTTCAATAGAGAACTTAATCACATAACAAATGTAATAAAGAGATGTCATCTGAATACCGAGTAAACTGAGTGCATAAATCAACAGTCTCCCCTTCCTAATATCCTGCTATAAGAATTGTTTTATTTGTTGTGATTATTTTCAGCTCGTCACAACTAAGGCAGCCTGTATAATTGGCAAATCCAATTATTGCGGGTTCCCTAAGTTATAACTCAAGAGAAGAGGTTATCCTCTTCCTCGGACGACCCACGTTCTTCTACCAATAGCTTTATAGTTCAGTGCTCTTTCGGCAATCGACAATCCTCTGTCATCCTTTGCAGATGATTCCACCATTGTCTTCTATAAATTCAAATAACTTCATTCATGTCCTTTACTTCGAGTTCTGCTCTGATATCCTCAGATGTTATTCTAATAATAAAAACGACTTGATTGTAATAACTTCAAGAATTTCCGGATTTTTGTTGTCCATGTCCATGACGTTTACGTCATATCAACTAACTGTATAGAGTAATACTAAAAGGGACACAAATTATTGGTGATGAAAATCATTAAATTTTTACCTTACTGTATACACTAGCTTTTGCTCGTTAGAGCTTTATCACAGGATGCCCAAAAGCTTCAGAATCTGCCTATAAGCTTTAAGAATTTTTATAGACATAGAGTTCAGTGAATTGCGTTTGTCAAGCAAACAATGTATACATAATTCCAATTGTTCAACTACATTTGAAACCCTTTGTTACATTTTAGCTTCCAAACTCCAATATTAGTAAGGTACATTTTTATGTCGTGAAATAAAACAACCACTTGCATTAATAAATTATTGCACAGTCAAGTATTGTGAGGTTAAAGGTACAAAAACTTGTATGCAAGAAACAAAACCTTTTACCATCAGCTGTTGCAGTCTACGCTTTACAGTATTGCCACTTCGTGGGAATAAAATTAGACGACATTTTGTTTTATGCAATCCTATATTTATGTTGAGAAACCGATATCATGACTGTAAGATTCCAATCAAAATAAAACGTAAAATAGTAATATGTATTTTATTCATTTAATATTCCTAACCATTTTACATCAAGATATATTATTTCCTTATTTAGAAAATGTTTCGGGAATCAAATATTTTCCATCCTCAGACCGATCTTAGTTTTGGACCTTGTTGAATATTTTTGTTCAGGTTGGTCGTTGCTGTGGCTAGCAACGTAATTAAAAATAGTTATAAATATTAAATAAATAATATGGTGTAACGAGAACCGTTTTGAACTGCCTAGAACAGCCGAGAGCGTCTGGCACCCATCCCCCCAGGTGTAGTCTCAGTCAAGGACGCGCTTAAGTACGTTCCAGACTGCTCTACAGAACATTTGCTTTATGCCTTAAGTGGCGTGCACATTGAGAATTGAAAATTTCTATAAAACGTGCGCTACTTATAAAAAAACCATGGGAGCCGTGTTGTCAGTTAGTTGACAGTGAGCGATTTTTTTAGTGCCGATCGAGTGTTTGTAGCGAAGTGTTTTTGTGCGGAATTCTTTATAGTTGACATTATTACTGCGTGTGCAAAAATTTTACTTGAGTTTTTGCAAGAGACTACCTTGTTGATTACAATTTATTAATTGTGATAATTAAAGCTGGTTATTAGTGACTACACCTGGTGTCTTGTATTTTGTTTTCCACTGTTCTATACGAAGATAAGTGAGACTGACATAACAATATGTATCAAGAAATTTACTACAGAAAAAAAGTGTTTCTATTAATACATATATATATTATATTGTGATAATATTTACCTGAGATTAGTATTGTCGTTGTTATCCGTGTCTTTAAAAATTATCCCTTAGATCTCTTGAGAAAAAATATAATCTGATTACGGTGTTTTGTAACTGGGCTTGTAAATAAAGTGATGTTTCATTTATTTTTCAAATGTCTCGACACTTTTAAACACTCTTTACATTTTACTAAAGCAACGGTTATTTATTTCTCTAACATTTATGTAACAAAAGCTATCTAAAGCAATTCCCTGTATTCATTAAATATTATAAATGACATCTAACTATAGAATGCTTTTGTTAAGTATTTTTTAAATATTTTTCACCGTCGCGATATTACAGAAATAGGTAAAATAAAACTAAGAAAGCTTTTGTAAAATAGTTTTTGCGCGCGTTAAGTAGAGTGGAAGTTGTACCGGTCGGGCGGGGCCATAAATTGAACGCAGCCGCGCGCGCTGGGCAGGGTAATAAAGCAAGCAGCCTTATCTCTCCATTAACAGAACAATGACTAGAGCTGAACAATTTATGGACGATTCCGCATATAGTACTGGATAATAACTGTGCAAATATTCATCAGTGGGAAATTAGTCACATTTGCAAAACAGTTCCACATAAATACATATACAGTGAACATATATAATAATATTGCATTTCTAGTGGTGTATTTTGGTATCCATAAATTAATGTATTAATACTACCTGAAATATAAACTCATTTACACAAACAAAATTTTATTTTAAATAAATATTATCTGGTACATGAATTTATTAACACATGATGTCTACTTCATTCCTGATGCGTATAGAATTCTATTCATTAAACAAATTTTTAATGCAAAACTATTAGTTTTGGTTTTTTATTGTATAATATACACATCATCATCATCATCATCATTATCTTCAAGGATTAAACCAAGGAATGTTTGTTCCGGTCTCAAATAAGCAAAGAATAGTGCTGGTCACTCCAGCGCTTCCTCGGGCATCCCACCTCTCCGTCCCCTCGGCTTATAGTTCCATAGTTGTTTTGGGGATGCAACAGTCATTCATTTGCCAAATACGTCCCCACCAATTCAGCCGATACTGGACTATTCTGTCGAGTATACTCATAGTATTCAGCTCCTGCCGTATATATGTGTTTCTTCTATGATCACGGAGATCGTTCCCAGCAACGTGCCTGAGAATACTATACACTTACGGTATATTTTGTAGGCAACTCTTCAATACTTGTTACAGATTTTGTTATAAAATAAATATGTTCTCAAATAAACATTATTTCTTCAAGCTGTTTTATTAAATTCTATTGTTGTATTTTCACTTGAGCCAGGTTTCACAAGATTTGTCAATAATCGTCAATGGTATATATATAAATGTCTTTATATTTCCCAAAATATTATTTACAAATAGAAGGCACGCAACGACTATGTGAAACGCGCGTCAGGCAAAAATAAATAATGTGATTTAATACAAACAAAATTGCAAAACTAATTCTTATTTTGAAAACACTTTTATTATACTTATAGTATAATATAGTATAAACAGGCTCGCTTATGTATGTGTGTGTGTGTATGTGTGTGATGGGTACTTATTTTGGATTAATTGGTGGTTTCTGCGTTGTGTTTGGTGGTTTTCCGCAATGTTTTATCAGATTGATCACTGTTTTCGTTTACATATCGATTACAGTGTTCACTGTTTTACTGTACACACACAAATGCTTTTTTCTACAGTCTCCTTCTTCAAACGAAAATTATTTAACATTTACTACCATTTCAGAATCACGCTTTATTGTTACCTTACTTGTCATATTTTTATGATGTATGATAAAAACTGTTCGCGTATGGTACAGTAGGAAACAAAATAAAAGAAACCAATGAAATCACCCAGTTTTAATTATCACAATTACCAGTTTGTAATCAACAATGTATTCAACAAGATTACACTTGTAAAATAATTTTAAGTTATCTGTCCAAACAAATAATAATGTCAACTATAAAGATGTCGGCACGGTAATCACTGTTTACAAATACACCACTGTGTAAATCGCCCGACACGTCTTCTACTTTATTCCATTCTACTGACTGGAATCCATGTTCTTGTGTTGAATCCATTTTCTTCTAATTCTTTAATCCTTTCATTATCTACAAAAATATCTAAATCACTATTTAATTCTTCATATCTTACTTTATCTCGTCTATTACACTTTTTAAGCGATCCAAGAAATTTCATTTCTGCTGTTTGCATCTTCTCTTCAGTTTTCTTCTTTATGACTCAAGTTTCAAAACCATACAGCAGTGTAGGTATTGCCATTGTTTATAAAATTTTATTTCAGATATATTTCTACATTTATTTTCCAACGTTCTCCAAATCGTTCCACACATTCTTGTGAAATTCGTCACTTTATTTTCTATATCCCTATCTTGATCATAAGTAATGTCACCTCTAAGATATTTGAAATGTCTTAATTTTTCTATGCATATTTTGCTCCGAAACGGTTCATCTCCTATAAAGTCTATTACTTTTGTCTTTGATTCAGACATGTTATAGTTATTATGTTTTCAAATAATTTCTTCCGGTATGGACCGCGTCAAAAATGTCTTGTCTTGTATTGTCTTGTTTCACTCACATAACAATGAGTATCCTCAGGTCTAAGTCACTTATACCTCAGATTGTAATATGAGCGAAACAAGAGAATACAAGACAAGACATTTTTGACACGGTCCATAACGGAAGAAGATTTTAAAAACATAATGGACACCGGCCGCCGAAGCCTACGGGAGAATAAGTTACAGTTATATTCTTTTCCTCTAAATAGTAAATATATATAATTAGTAAAATAGTTTACCTTTTTCTTGTCCGTCTGGTGCCCTTTTCTCTATATTTAATTCAACGCGTTTCGGGACAAATGCCCCATCATCAGGAATATCCCATGTTGAAGTTCGTCGATCGTTAAAATATTAAAAACACTGTATATACAATCTTACACATAACAATAAATATAATATAAACATAAAAAACACATATAAAATACCCAAACTTGAGACACACGCGATATCGGTGGTGCGCACCACGACATGCTATAGTCGACTGCAGTGTTCATGTTGTTATATGTCGTGCACTATGGACTTTGTTCTGTATTCTTATCGCTGTGTCGTATAATAGATTTGACTGGAAATTCAACTGATCGTTAAGGATGACTTCTTCTGTTTTTTTAATTTTTGTAAGCCTTATATATTTCGTATTCTTCGATAGCATTCATATAATTTCCTTTTCTGCATATATGGAGGGATTGAAAGTTCGCTGTGAAATCAGTATAACTATGGTTTTCGTCCATCAGATGGCGCGCGTAATTTGACACTGTTTTACTAAATTCTTTTTTAGGTAAATGTTCTCTGAATCGTTTTTTAAAAGGTCTACCAGTTTGGCCAATGTAAAAGCTGTCACAGTCATTGCATATTATCTTATAAACGCCCGTCCTGTCCTCAACCGATTTTGAATGTATAGGTAAGAGTATCTTATTAATGTTATTATTAGTTCGGTAAGCCATTTTTATATTTATCCCACTGAATACTTTGTTTAAAATTTTGGGTAGGGTGTTACTATATTCTGATGCTATATACCTAACTTTATTTCTATTATTTTCTTGTAATTCTATGTTGTTTTCCTTTTTTCTGTGTTTCTTGACTAAATTATCCACAATTGAGCTTTTATAACCATTGGCTTTAGCTATGTATTTGATCGTGTTCAGTTCTTCGTGAAAATCTTTGTCTTCTAATGGTACGGAAAGTAACCTATGTATTAAACTATGATAAGCTGCCATTTTCTGAGAAAAGGGGTGATGTGATTCAGCATTTATCGTGAGATCCGTGGTTGTCGGTTTTCGGTATATTTGATATTGACATTTTTCATCTAGTCTTGTAATTGTCAGGTCGAGGAAGTTAAGTTTATTATTTATCTCCGTCTCAAGTGTGAACTGTATGTTTTTATTGACACTATTCATGTATAATTTCATATTTTCTATTTGTCGTATTGTGCCATTAAAAATTATAAACGTATCATCAACATAACGTGTATATGATATTATTTTCTTGGAAAGTTTCTTGGAACATGGATCTAAAAGTAAATATATACCAATATTTAAAGTGAAACTAAAGATATTTTTTAAGTGTTGTAGAGTTTGTGACATTTAGTTGATCGACTGTGAGAAAGCTTAAACTGCACGAAAGAACATTTGTAAATACAAAATAAAATTCAAAAAAAAGTATTTGTTATTAGAACAGTTAGTACATAAGGAAAAAGTGTCATTAAGTACGGCGATTATTCGTTAGTTTTTCTTTTAAACTTTCATTTGTAAGTCCTAAAAATCCTTCTGAACAACACACACGCTCTGGCATTACTTGTATTCCTTAAACGAGTTTCAGCAAGAAAGCTGGAGACTAGAGACTAGAGAGAGAGAGAGAGAGAGAGAGAGAGAGAGAGAGAGAGAGAGTGAGTGAGAGAGGGGAGAATATCTTTCAGACGTGTAGAGAAACAACACTCTTATTTCTAATCCCGGGATAATGTTACGTTGCTTAAAATGATACACAGAACGTAAGAGACAGAGTAGGAGAGAAGAAAAGAGAGAGAGTTTGGATGCAATGTGTTTAAGAGATTACAAAAGTTTCCTCAAGTAATTCCACTTCTGTATTGGAAATAACTGTTGAAATCTCGCTAGCTCTCGCTCCGAGTTCCCCAGGGCTGTATTTTTCATGGCGTCGCTCGTAGAGGCTTACAAAACCGTACGTGATCCGTCCGTCCTTGTGCCCGCTTTTCCGTTGTGCCATCTCTCTCTCTTTCTCCTTGGCTACACGTGCTGAAGCCCCCGTATAAATTTTAAGAAGAAAATTTGCACTCGACTTCAAATTAAATTTTGTATTCTCGTGTTTCTCACTTGACCTAATTTTGCCCCCATATTCCATACGGAAATAGAAGTATGGCGACGGTGAACAAAATCGTGCTCGAGATAAGGGTTGATTTTGGTTTTACTACCCTCAAAACATGAAGAAAAATCATTTTTCGAAAAGTGTCTGCGTGTGCGTCTGTGTGTAGAATTTTTTCTATGGCGAACAATAACAGCCTCAAATTCAAACAGAATCAAATAATTTTCTGCATACATGCCTAAATTGTAGAGAGTTGAAGGCCTATTGATTTTGGTGAAGATTGGTTACGGAAAAGGGGTAGTTTACTTGCAACGATTTATGTTTTAACAAGAGTAAAGTAATTTATTTTGATAAATAAAGTATCCTGAAAAGAAGGTCATAATAATTCTGTAGAAAAGTAGATGAACTACCTATAAATGAAAGGGTAGTTAAATGCGGAGGGGGTAATATTCAATAAATGAAAATAATAGTTGAAGGGGAGGGGATAATTTTTGATATGTGTACTACGTTATCGGCAACAAAGAAATAGTATGTTGTTAAAATTTCTCCCCGGGCTGTTTGGCCGTAGTCCAAAGTTTTCTTCAAAGCAAGAGGTTTCGGCAGTGGCATCGACTCCCATCATCAGTGAATATCGAGTGCGGTTACGTGAGGTGGTATACGTTAGTGACCACAGTCCTGTGGTTAAGGCTGAAGCAAGAAGTAGAAAGAAGTAGTTTCTATGGAAATATTTCATTTCGTAAATGATTTTTTAAATATAAATCTTAGAACATGAAAGTCATGTATGGTTCTGCGTACCGATATTTGTGTACTGTCGCGACATTACAGAACTTTCTACGTTTTTTCCGGCTGTTCCTGTAGAACCAGCTGTAATATTGTATGCCTACCTGATTCTTAACAGGCGTTAACGAGATTCTTCCGGACTCAACGGTCGGTGCACGCTGTGTCCAAGGCCGCAAGCAATTACACTCTAGTGTTGACGCGTATTATGGACTACTCTGGAATCTCAGCGGCGTATAATTATGGGCTTTCAGTGGTGTTTAGTTTAGTTTAAGTGACGATTTATTCCACGGCGGTTCAAAGTATTGTGGCGAAATGTTACGTATTTTATAATTGTGCGAGACTCTTTATTCAGCAGTTGACATTATTATTGCATGTGAAAAATTTTTATTTGATTTGTTGTAAAAGACCATCTTGTTTATTACAAACTGTTAATTGTGATAATTAAAGATGCTTTTTAGTGAATTAATTGGTGTCTTCCATTTTGTCTTCCCCTGTACCTATCCAGTAGACCGTCGTAACAATATCTATTCCCTTCTACTTCTCTATAGCGTTAACTACTGTTTTTGTAAATGCACTGAATGTCATTACTACTAAAGTAAACTATTCTTAGCATACTTACGCTACGGTGCTTACACATTTATACATTGATACAAATTACAAAAATTATTAAATATTTCTTAACTGTTAAAGTCCTTTCAATCCAGCCAGTTTGTCAGAGAAAACATTAACATTGTAATGTTATTAGTAATTATTATTATGGGTTCCTTGCAAAAATACGAATGACACAGTTTTTTATTCAAGAAAATGTAGATGATTTACAAAGAGCTGTGTTTCAATTACAAGAAGTGACAGGAGAGTATTCACTGACAATTTCAGTAAGAAAGACCAAAACCATGGTCTTTAAAGGTAAAAATCCAGTGAGGACTAAGATAGTTATAAACAACAGCACTTTAGATCAATTGAGCCGTTTTAAATATCTCGGCTGTGCAGTAAGCTATGGATCTGAACATGATATATAAGATATAAGAGAGAAAATAAATAAATGTAGGAATACTTGCAGTACGCTTCATAGAAATTTTAGAAATAAAACAAGACGTAGCACAAGGATTAAATTTTATAAGACAATTGCAATACCCACGTTGATTTATACAAGTGAGGCGTGGGTAATGACAAAAAAAGGAAAGCGGCAAGATTCAGAGTGCTGAAATGCAGTTTCTTCCAAATACTTTAAATTATAGATTGCAAAATAGAATAAGGAATAAAGATATCTGAGCAGAACTCGCAGTAAAAGACATAAATGAAATTATTTCTATTCCAGAAGACAATAGTGGTATATCTGCAAAGAATGACAGAGGCTCGATTGCCGTAAGCGCACTGAACTATAAATGAATTGGTAGAAGAGACGTGGTTTGTCCGAGGTTGAGATGGGTGCCGGAACAGGATTATATATCCTAATCTTTGAAGAGGAGAAGAAAAAGTATGCCTTGCATGTACTAAAATCTCACACTTTCAGTATGTGATTTTAAGAAAATAACTACATAAGTTATAGTTTGTGTATCTGCTACGTACGTAATAAAGAAAATATTTTGACAACAAATTTACTTACTTAATAAGCTTCTTAATAAGTACATAAAGACACTAATTGATTAATGAGTACATATTCTGTCATACTGCGTATTCTTACGACACATTTATTTCACCTCGACCGCTATATATCTTACCTCAGCCTATTAAAGCATAGACCAGTTTATGGGCACTTGCATAAATTGGAACCAGTCTGGATTACTGGGTTTTATTCTTTTATTAAGAATACAAAGGCAGAACGTAAAAGAGTATGCAAATGAAATAAGCAAAAATTTTTACCAAATACTTTCCATTTTCTACAAACATTAGGTAACATTCATATTTTACTTTAGTTCTGCACCATATTTTTTTGTCCGCAATATATATTTTTGATCCTTCTTTACCTTATTTTATTTACAATCTTTTTAACTCCTTGTTTCTTTTCCTTTGATTTTTTAAAACTAAAATTACTGTTTCATTTTTATTTGTGTTTTCCTAATGCCATTACCCATATCCCGCCATATACTTCCCATTCTAATCCTGAGACATATTAGTCCTACGCCAAACAGATATTAATCACCCAATTTCAAATAGATACCGTTTTGTTTTGATAAACAGTAAATTACGTAAAATATAAAGTATTTTATAATACGTTTACTTATTCGTGTACTTACCTTCTTCTATTTAATATTTGAGTAGTGTCATTATTCCCTTTTCCGTAAGTGTTTCTGATAAAATTTGAAGACCTGAAACGAAACACGTTGTTCAGTAAATTTCAGTAATGTGTAATTAAATAATTGTTGCTTATTGTAAAAGTGCTTAAGACAAATGACAAAAGACTGTATTATGAGAATGAATGTGAAATATTTGTTAGAACAATTCAAAAAGCGTCTACTGTAAATGTAGTACACTAGTAAATCGTGATGTGTGTACTGTAATTGTCTTTCTTTAAACATATTTTTTTAACTCCATCATCATCATCATTTTCATTACCTCCGCCTTCATCAGTACCGGTACAACATCTTCTACCACCATAACGACAAACACATCCACCATCACCATTCCCATCACAACATAACTATAACCAGTACCACAATTATCATTACCACAGTATACTGTCAGCGATTAGGCAGTATACTAGCTTCAGCCTGAGATGTTTCTTGTGTCCACCTTGCTTTTACGTGTCCTGAATTCTCTTATCACTGTATAGTAAAACGATATTATCTTTGGGATGTTGTTTCTAGTTAGTGCTGAAGATTCTTAACTACCTACTTATTAAGAACATACTTCATTTTCTCTGACCTTTGCCCCCTATTTTACTGTGTTCTTATGTAAGGCGTCACTGGTCGTTAAACTGCATGTAACTGTTTTCCATTTCGCTACGTTTTCTAGGGTTCCACATCTTGTGGATACGGGTTTGGCAATCCCGATAAGCCCTATCTGGATTCTTACTTTGCTTGGGTGAGATCCCTTCCTTAAATGTCTTCTGTCTAGTCTCCCTTGACTGCCTCTTGTTCTTTTCTGACCCCGACGCTATTAAAGTAATCGAGGGCTAGGGTGTCTCTTATATTTCAATTAAAATTTCTTAATTTTGGATGGCTTAGGATCTTAGAGTGCTCACTCATGTCGATAAGTGAGCACTGGAAATACTAAGAAACTTTCAGTCTCAGAATAACTGATACAAAGCCACCAAATCCTCTCTCAGAAAGAGAAGGACGAGAGCGGCGAAACCCCTGAGCCCCAAAACAGGGACCGTTCGACTAAGGTATGGTAACACTGACAGGAAATCTCTCATCTTGCTGGCAGGGGGTTGTGCAACAGGCCAGTAACCTGTTCATGTAAAACTTTGAAATACTTGTAGCATCCAAAGCAGCCTCGGAGTAAGGACTGGAATCTGTTGCAATAGGATCCTAGCAAAGAATAAGGATTCGAATAACTGGATTGCGGAAAAATTAACGTTAGCTACATGGAATGTTAGAGGGATGGCGAGCAATACGAGGGACGTGAGAGAGACGGACAGACATGGTGACAAGGAAAGAGATATAGAGAGAGAGAGAAAGGAAGGAAACAAGTCTCAAACAAAGAATGGAATTGGGGTAAAATGTAAGAATCACTAGCCGGGCGACAATTCTGTAGTACCGAGTCGACAATGGAGTTCTTTAAGGTATATATATATATATATATATATATATATATATATATATATAATCATAACCATGTTTCTATAACTTTAAAATCTTAAGCTTTCAATCATTTTGCACTCTATTTATGATGTACTAAAGTACAAAATGAAAATTATTAGTAGGTTTTTGAGCTAGTCCACAGAAGGATCTTTAAATTTATAGAGATAAACATTAATGAATTAAAACTAAAGAGTAGACTATTCATTTACGACAAGGATTATATACGCTTCAAGGACGTCAGTACTAAAATGATGGATTGATTTCGTATGTAAATCATGAATTCTTTCTGCTGTAGAAAGCTATTGGCTTTTGTAGGTTTTGCATTACATATTACTTTAGGAATTAACGTTTAAAGCAGTGATCATTAGGCGGAATACACAAATCATGTTGATAATTTATTATTATGTAAGAAAAACTTGAAAAACTTTTTTGGCTCGATGTCCTGCACTGACTAATAAAGTCGGACAGATAAAGTGGCTGCAAGTCAATAATTTCTGGAAACGTTCCAGTATTATCATTTATTACCGTCGTATTTTGGAAGTGTGCCACGGCTCATTGTGGAAGCCGTGCGCAACTTTTACCACTGACAGTCAATCAAATAATAGGCTTTCTGGCAGACGCTTGAGTGTATCAAAAGTTTCTTGCAGCATATTTTCCTAGTATTTTTTTATAAAATATAGTCATCCACGTTATAAATGTTCCTGAACAACGCCAGATATAAAAAATGGATTGAGCGTAACAGAAATTTGTAGGAAGTGAGTTATTAGCTTTTAAACATATTATAAAGTATCTCACTAACTCTATCGTTAATTCAAAGTTACGATTCACAAGAATTTAGGTTATTATAAATCAACCAACGTCAACCAAAAAAATTACTTCTGAAGCGACAATGAGCAAGTAATATTTAATTAAAATTAATAACTTCAAATTTTATGTAAAGTGAAATTTGTACATAGTATTGTTGCAATAGTCTCCATGATCGACGTATGGTACAGTGGAAAACAAAATACAAGACACCAGTGAAACCACTAATCACCAGCTTTAATTATCGTCATCAACAATTTGTAGTCATCAAGATTGTATCTTACAAATAGAGTCAACAAATAGAGTCCCGCACACAGTTAAAACACAAAACACTTCGCCACAATACTTGGAATCTCACTGGAATAAATCGATACTTAACCTCAAACTAAGCGGCAGCTGTCATTGTTTAAATAGATAACACAGTCGTTCCAGAATAATTCACAATACGCGTCAACACTACTAGAAGAGACTAGAGCGTAATTGCTTGCGGCCTTGAACTAAGAGCGCGCGGACCGGTGAAGTCTGGAACAGGCTTGGTGGTTGACGGGTGATAAGAGTGACGCAATTGTTTTTCATCTCAAAGTAGCAGCAATACGTACGCACACACACATTACAACTGGGCTCTGCTGGGATAGCAGAGAAACATGTAGAATTTTTTGTAATGGCGTTACAGTATTGTTGATAAAAGTCGCGACATCGCAGCGGTGTTCGAATTCGGTTTGCATGTGTTATGCCTTGTTCTGGGTTCTGTTCAAGGTCGAGTTAATCCAACCTCGGTTACCACCTGTTGCGTCAATACAGCAGTGCAATGTAGGCGGGCCTCAATGTGTAACAAAACGGTATCTCCTGTGTCTCCAGTCAGCAGACCCGTACAGTGTTAGTTGCACTGTGTCTAGACTGTGCACCACGTCACCATCTAACGCTTAAACGTTCTAGACGACGACGACGACGATGATGATGATGATGATGATGATCTAGTTATCATTTTCCAGACAAATTGCAGTTTTGACAACGCCACTGTCGAAAATGAATGTTAAATATGTTGAGCCAGAAGACAGTCCCTAACCAGATAGTGGGAAAGCGATATGATGTCTATGGTGACTAAAACGACGATGAAGTTGTTGAAGAAGAAGGCAAAGAAGAAAATAAATGAGGAGAAGAAGATGAAGAAGAGAGGAAGGAGAAGAATAAGAGGAAGAATAAGAAGAGGAGGAGGAGGAGGAGGAGGAGGAGGAGGAGGAGGAGGAGAAGAAGAAGAAGAAGAAGAAGAAGAAGAACAAAAATTATAAAAGGAAAACCAAAAGAAGAAGAACAAGGAAAGGAAGAAGAAGAAGACAACAACAAGGACAAGAGAAACATGAACAAGAACACCAACAAGAAGAAAGTGACGATTATAAAGATGATGATAAACACGATAGAGATATTTGTGTGTAATAATAAGTCAATTTTTTTATCATCGTCTCTACTTTGCCTTTTAGCAACTCTTGCCTCTTACAGTTCCCACATTTCTCGGTATACTGTACCAACGTTTCTTCTTCATCTTGCTTTATATATTCTTATTTTTAAAGATAACCTATTTCTTCGGTCCTTTATAAATGTTCGTTCCATTTACATCTATTTTTATTCGTTTTTTATTAAATTAAATATTTGAAGTCTATTTCTGATTATCTCGTTGCCTATCATATCTCTCCGATTACAACCTTTAACTTTTCTTAGTAACTTCGTCAGTTAAGCTCATGTTTTTCTCTCTTCTGGTATTCTTGTAACCCAGATTTCAAAGCTGTATATAACCTGTTAGTGTCTTACAACATTTTGGCGTGGGCTCAATTTTTGTTTTTGGTGTTAGTTTTGATTTTAGTGCATAAGTTATTAAATATTATTAAATTTCAGCCCAGCGTCTTCAATTGATCATAAGTAATATTGCAGCTTACGAGCTGAAAATGGCTTATCTGCTGTAATATCTCTTGTCTTAGGCAATGTTTGCTGTTATGGTTCCACTCCCGAGAAAGACATAATTTTTTTAAAGGGGTTGATAATTTAAAGTGATTCTGTACCAAAGCTTTCACGGCCAGCGTGTGTTAGCGGAGTGTTGGAAACAATCTGACTAAACTCCGGACAATTGGGCCGTGGTCCACTCCTGTTTTTAATAACAAACGTTTCGGCCTCCCTTCTGGAGGTCATCTTCAGTGTCCAAACCGATTGGTATTCGTCAGTTAACCGGAGTACTGTGACAAAAGTCTCTGGTTAACTGACAAAGACCGTGCCAGTAAGCAAATCGTTTTGTACATTGAAGATAGCGTCCAGAGAAGAGGCGGAATCGTCTGTTAGTAACAACAGGAGTAGACCACGACTCAATAACCCGGGGCTCAGTCAGTTTGTTTCCAATTCTATTTTAAAATTAAATTTTATGTTTATTTGTTTTAGTTCGTATAAGTATTGTTCCAATTCGTATTCTGCCTTTCGATACTCCAGATTAGTGAATATTTATCTCTATATAGAAAGGTCTCTAAAAACGAACAAGCACTTGGTAAGTTTCACAGTTTATTCTTTATCTCTGACAACTGTTACAGCCTATTAAGCTATTCTCAATGAGCTGCTAAGAACAACTTCCCTACATTAGCCGTCAAGCGGCGACTTCCCTCTACCAGCTTCTCCGACATACACACCCCTCAAATGTTCACACACTCCGATATACACACCCTTAACACATGTCCACCACCCTACACTTTCTTGGTTTAGTTGTTCTGTAGCAGCCTTCTGAGAAAGCTTAATAGGCTGAAACAATTGTCAGAGGTAAAGATTAAACTGTAAAACATACCGTGTTGTAGGTTTATAAAAAACCTTTGTAGCAATATGTCTCACCAACTGTGCAATGAATCAGCAATCAGTATCGTCTTTCTATATGAATGTTATTTAAGTCGTAGTTAAATCATATAAAAAATTAACTTATAAATAATTTTCATCATCTTAGCCATATGTATTATTTTTTTTTTATAATTCTCCACCAGAGAACAAAATATCCGTTGGTGGTCTTATATCATTTCTGCGTTTTACTTCGTACTCGAAATGTTGAATAATAGACAACTTTTTTTAATTGTGCACGAACTGTATCATTATGAATTCATTTCATGTATTATTCAAAATGTGCCTAAGACTCGTTCTAAAGAGTTCATACACTAATCTACGTTTATAAACAGCTAATTTTAAGATAGCGTGAATTCACTTTGTAAGCCACGAGGAGCCACGTAATGCATTGTGTCTCGTTGTTGTTTCGTAATCATGAAGACCACGGAGAATAGCGTCTCCATTTGCACTATAGACTGTACGTAGCCTTCAGTATATACAGCGTACGACAAGTAAATCCTTCTGACCCAGTAAGTACACCGACAGGGTTGCAAGTACTGACAGACTTCAATGTTATTTTGTTTCTTATTCCCCGGGGGAATCACACACAGGAATACTCGGTAAGGTTTTGTGCAGAATACCCAACACAAACACAAAACTGTCACATCCCCCCGATAGCTGCTCCGTCCGGGATTACGGACGCTAAGCTCTTGTATACTGTTCTAAATGAGGGAAAGTCTTATTTACAGAATTAGCTGAAGAGAAAACTTTGTAAATAGAATATTCTGCGCAAAATTATGCAACTTAACAGATAGATTATGCATTTTGCATATACACGACGAATTTCCCTTTAAATGTTTTCAGTTTAATGATGAGTTCAACAGATGCATTTGAATTTTAAAATAATAAGTTAATATAATTTTAAATGAATTCAAATATTTGTTCTTTCTTGTGTCTACCGCCTACCTTAATTGCTTCATGGAAAAAGGAAGGTACCTCAATGGTAGAAAACAAAGGTATTGTAATTACTTATACTTAAAAATATTTAAAAAAATTATATTCTGTAATATCTTCTTCTCCTCTTCACGAATTAGGTTATATAAATCTGTTCCGGTACCCATCTCATTCTCGGACGACCCAAATATCTTCTACCGATGGCTTTACAGTTCAGTGCTTCTTTTGGGAATCGATACCACCATTGTTTTCTGTAAATTGAATTATTTTCATTTATGTTCCTTACTACGAGTTTTGCTCTGACATCCACATTTCTTATTCTACCTTGCAATGTATAATTTAAAGTATTTCGAAGAAACTGAATTTCAGGACTCTGAATCTTGCCGCATTCCTTTCTTTCTCGACCCACGCCTCACTTGTATAAATCAATGTGAATATTTCAATTGTCTTGTAAAATCTAATCCTTCTACTGTGTCTTGTCAAGTGTCTAAAATTTCTATGAATCGTACAACAAATATTCGTAAATTTATTTATCTTCCGTCTTATTTCATACTCAGCTTTATAGCTTCCTGCACAGCCGAGATATTTGAAACGGCTCACTTGTTTTGAAGTGCTGTTGTTTATAACTATCTTAGTCCTCACTGGATATTCAAGTTTATAATATTAAAACCAAAAATTCTTTTATTTTTGTATTATTAAAGAAAAACAATTTTGCATTGTATTATTTTTAATTTTGTCAAAAATTTGGGTAAGGTGGTAGCTGTTGTTCAATGTATATTTTATATTCTATTTTTTGATGGGCTATTAAACTTTTTAAATGTATTTAGATATTTTATAATATGGTGCCGTTTATTAGTTTATTGGGGGTCCAATTGTTTTCTTATATTTTGTGCAACTTAATTACACTGTTCAATTTAGTAAGATTTAATATGTATAAATTGTTTTTGTTATGTTATATATTTATTTTTAAAATATGTTATTAAGTTTTTGCATAATTTTACAAAATTAAAAACAATTTAAATTTTATTCTTCGTATTGTTTAAATTAGCAGCCATTCTTACTATTTCTTTTATGAATTTGCTAACTGCTATAATTTTTTATTGTTCGACTAAGCTTTTCGTCATTACTGACATCTTCAGGTCTTAAACATCTTGGTTGTTTAAGACCTGAAGATGTCAGTAATGACGAAAAGCTTAGTCGAACAATAAAAATTATAGCAGTTAGCAAATTCATAAAAGAAATAGTAATTTTAATTTTAATTTTAAATATTTGTATCTATAATAAGAGAAGTATTGCCTTATTTACGTGTTTGAATTAATATTTATTACAAGCAGAATTATCACTGTTGGACACCACTATATAAGAATTATTCCGGTTAGCGCTTTCAAGCTTCACAGCTCATCGTCAGATTGGAAATGAACAAACAACCTGAAAACAAACCCTTCACTCCCACCCCACCCCACCATGCTCACACACAACAAGCTATAATTCAAATGTCCCTTCCCCACCCTCTGAGCCCTGTCACCCATCTGGACATATTTTCTAGCAAATTCCTTGTTTTTCAGTGTTGTGTATGTGTGTGTGTGTGTGTACATTCCTTTTAAACCTAACCGTCTTTCTCATCCACACTTTTGGACCAGTCACACACCCTTATTTAAAAAAAATTCCAATTAGTCCTAAGCAATTTAATTCTTAATCTTATCTGTCTGTCCTCTATCATTTACTTCTTAATTATGTTATAAAATATTTCTTCATTATCAAATTTAATTTTAGTATGAATTATATTGTCTAACCCTTTTTCCCTTTCTTTCAATATTTCTAACTCCTCCCTAAGCTTCCTTTCAACTGTGTTATTTACTACTTTTACAATTTCGTAGTCTTCCAAAGGATTAACAAACTTATGGTTGTCTTCTATGAAATGTCTTGCATATAACGAATTCGTTGTTCTATTACCTTCTCCACGTTTGTGGTCAGACAACCTTCATACGAATTTTCGTCCTCTCTCACCTAGGTACACTTTGTTGCAGTCTTTACATTTTAATTTATAATTTTCGAATAATTTTTATATAGCGGTGTGCAACAGTGATAATTCTGCTTGTGATTTTAACCACTAACAAACTTTCTTCATTAATATTTATTAATTTATATGAAATATTGTTTCATATTTGTAAATGTGTTTTACTTTTATGTTGTTTTTTAGCCTTAATATTGATGTTATATTTAAATTTAGTAATAGCTACGTTTGATATTTTCCTCATTTTGTCTTGTATACGATTCTAAATAGTTAACAGCGTTGTCAGATACTATGATTAATTTTCCAATTGTACGTTTATTTGTTATTATATTATTGTTTTTTGGTTGACTTTTGTACAACAGGTATTTCATTTTGGTTAAAACTAATTTTTCAAATTAACTAAATTTGGATGAGACTTAAAATTAAAATTTATATTTTGGTTATTAAATTCGGGCATTAAACATGGGTTATGATCTTTCTTTCAAACCTTTATAGTGTCTCTTGTTCCTTTTTTACTAATGATTGTGTCTCGCCTCTATAAGTAACAGTCAGCCTGAAACTGTTTTTATATATATTTTTTTTTTACGTTACGACTAATGAGTTTCCTTTTCAGTAATCTGGTGTTGGCGTATTTTCTATTGGTATCTTGTCATGTATCATTGTGTATTTGGAAACTTCATTATTTATCATGTTACCCAGGTGTCTGAATTTATTAACTGCGTCAAATAAATTACCTTTTTGCATAAATTACATAGATTTGTTCTATTTTCTGATGCAAAAATCAGCAAGTATTTTAATTTTGCTAATTTTTAAAATGAGTCCTACTCTTCAAGCAGACTGTTTATTCAGCTATTTGTACACTTTAACTAGCTGTTAAAACAAAGTTGTATATGCATTAAATCGCACTTAATAGATTAACATGACTCTTATAGAAGAGTCATAAAGACTCATAACAGTTGGAAAAGTAGCTTTTAAAGTTGCAAGAGGGAAAGGGCCTAATGAATTGCGGTGTAGAAAAACAAGATTCTTCCCAATGAAATCAACGTTGACAAGATGATGAAATCATAGCATAACATCAGTATAACGATACGTCTCTCTGGCTATTCACCTTCAACGGAGTAAAGGTAAGGAAGATTTATCAAACTGGTATAGAGACGTTTCCCTCTTACACCTATACAAAGCATGTGAAATGAATGTAAAAGTTTTGCTTATAAAAACATTCACGTAACTACTCGCATTCAAATAAACGTAGGTAGAATTAACTAACGGTTGCTAGTGAATACGTGAATACGGCCGCGTTTATTAACCAAACCTTTTATTCTTAATTAACGAAGAACGCGGGAAACGGAACAGCGTCACTCGGTAAGAAATCTCAGAGAGTATTGCAGTGGAGCAGTAGCAGTCGTATTCAGCAGAGTGTGTAAACGCTCGGTGAATTATTAATGGGCACCGCTTTGCTATCTCAAGCGTCTTTTCACGCTCGTTTAATATTGAGCGCTGCAGATGTCTGTCTGAAATTGTAGATTTAAAACCTGCCACTAACTAAGATTTACAGTATTTTCCTTTCAATTGGCGGCTTACTATCCTGTTGATTAAAAAATACCGATTAAAAGAATTGGAGAAAATTATTTAACTGTTTACTCAAACGATCTAAAAGCGTGACATGAATAACACCAGAGAGAAATATATTTTATATGTTAGATTACACAATATAAATAAATATTATATACATATTTAGTACTTACACCTTTTTAACTTGAGTGGTTTCAAACGTCTTGAAATACGGTTTCAAAGTAATATAAACACATATATTTTCAAATAAAATGACATCGTAAATACATGATGACAGAAAAAAATACTGTTGAGACATTGTACTAATACATATTCTTCAGTAAAACACTAATTACTAATAATTCCAAATATATTTTATATTATATTAATAATATTAGTTTTTACAAGAATATATTTTTTATTTTATAAATTACATATATCCTTTGATAGTATATCGACTACCATCATCAAATACAAATTAATAAATTAAAATTTTTTTAAATCAATTTTTTTGATTCAATAAACTTAATAAATTTTATTTTTAATAAGTAACACAAATGTTATAAGTGATTTGTGCATTTACGTAATTTTTAATTGTGGATTTGTGCATTTGTTTTTAATTTTATATTTGTACTAAATAATTCTATTCGTTTTGCCATATTCTAACGCAGATGATGTTTTTTTTAGTATTCTGTCGTGTTCCTTCCTATATTCTGTGCTAGCCTGTCACATGCTCTCTCTCTTTGCCTCTTATCGTAACAAGTAATTGCTCACAACATTGTCACATTCTGTTCTATTCTGCCATAGTCTATGAAACACTTACATCTTCACTTTATACTATACCGGTTACTGAGTGGCATTTTAGATATGAAAATCTGTGAATCCTCTTTACTTACTGCTGTGTCCTGCTGCGCTGTCTAGTTTTGATAGTACAAAATCTGGCTTCCACTGAATAAAATTGATCTACTTTGAATAGTCCCGTATGTGGATTCCAGTGAATAAAGTTGATCTAATTTTGATAGAACCAGATCTGCTATCGAGTGAATAAAGTTGATTAAATGGTAGCACTGAAGAACTTTACCTTTGTTTCCTTCGCAAACATTTTCCTCACTGTTACAAAAATTCTTGTTAGACCTACAAAATAAACTTTTTTAAATCTGTGGTTTTATATACTTTTAATGTAGTTATAAACGCGATACTGGCGGTGGAGTTCAACATTTTACTCTATGAGCCTTCATTTGTGATTTACGCACGCTACATGAGCAATTATGTCGTATCAGCACTAAGAAATAGCTATAACGTATAGACGAATTGTTGCCGCTTACTGACAAGTGATTATTGTGTTAATTTGTGCATACGTTTAATAAGGCGAGAGTCATTTATTGGACAAATTTATGTTGAATTATTCTATAAGAGTGCATTTTGTTAATTTACAATTTATTTTGGTGTCCAATTTCAGTTGGTAATTTGTGACGTCATTGGCTTCAGTCATTCTGTTTCCAATGTACCCATGGTGATCCAGTGTGACCGTTTTAACAATATTAATACAAGTGTAATATGCAACTACTTGAAGAGTTTATGAATAGCTCTATTTGTTACATTTTTAATATAATTTATATCCTATATAAATTAATTTAATAAAGTTATATAATATAACTTAATTTATATATTATAGTTTTTCAAGAATTAAAAACACCTAAGTCAATGTTAACATTTTATATGATGGAGAATACATGTACAGTCATCTCTTTCCAGTTCGGATTTAAATTGCTACATATGGTTTTAATACTTTAAATAAGATTATTGTCAGTTGTAGAAGTTTATTAAACACATGAGCAAATGGTAACGAAAGAACATTCCTCAAATTTAATTTTTGGCTATTATTGTACTTAATTCAATTAAAATTTTTAATTTAATTGTTGGCCTTGATATATTCGAATTTATAATTTCTTTATACATGTACAAATCATCATCATCTTCACTTTCAGGCATTAGGTCATAGACCTGTTGCGCCCTCCGGCCGTGATAGAACTCACGCCCCACCCCAGCCAGAGAGATACTAGCCAACCATTAACCCACGCCCGGGGGCAAGCCGTACGGTGGGGGGGGAGAGTGTTGTTTATGTGTGTAGTATATATTGTGTGCCCTTGTTACTTATCTGGCCCGGGTATTGGAGAGAAGACGTACGTATTATTTGTCCGCGTACGTGCGGGTGGACGAGCAAATCTAGCCGTGACCTTGACTCGATCTCACCACATCGGCTGCACAGCAACGCTCTGATTGTGAATCAGAGACGCTACCACTCTGCCGGCTCGCCTACTCGTGTACGAATACACATAATTTCACATACATAAAGACGTGTACAAATTTAAACATACATTATGTGTATATATGTATAAACAGTTAAGTTTTATTAGTGCTCTTTCTTTTTTTAACGTAGGTATACTGTTACAGTTATATAAAATGTAAGGTTTGAAATTTCTTATAATTATTGTAACGAGAACCCTATCAAAGCCTGAGTCTTGACAAAAAATGAAAGGGGCAAGACTCAGAGTGCTGGAATGCAGTTCCTTAGAAATAATTTATATATTGTAAGATAGCATAATTAATGATGATGTCAGAGCAGAACTCGGGGTAAAGGACATAAATGAAATTATTACAATTTGCAGAAGACAATGGTGGTATCATCTGCAAAGGATGACAGAGGATCGATTGCCCAAAGCGGCACTGAACTATAAAGTCATTGGTAGAAGAGACGTGGGTCGTCCTAGGATGAGATGGGTGCCGGAGCAGGTTTATATAACCTAATCCTTGAAGAGTAGAAGAAGAAGAAGAAGAACCTTACCAAACAGCCTAGAATGTCCTCCACCCGTCCCTCCCGGTAGTCGATGTAGTGTAGCCTCAGTCAAGGCCACACACAAGTACGGTCCAGGGTACTCTGGAGAAGACATGAAGTACGCATTAGCTGGCACAACGCATTAAGGATAGTAAGCTCACTCTAGAACACTTGCGCTACGTATAAAGGACAGAGGCTGGCTTCTTCAGATGAGTTCGTTGAGCAATTTTCTTTAGTGCGGATCGAGTGTTGGTTGCAATATTGTAACGAAGTGTTATTGTGTTATAATTAGTGTGGAACTCTAATATTTGATATTATTATTGCGTGTGGAAAAATGAAACTGAAACTATCGTACGAGTTGATTAAAAATTGTTATTTGTGATTAATTAAAGGGTTGTTAGTGTCTTCATTGGTGTCGGTAATTTGTTTCCACTGTACCGTACTATTATATAATAAAAGTATTCGAAAAAATAAGACTTAAGTTAAAAAAAAAAAGGTTACTTTTCATTGAACATACTTCCGCCTGCCACAAAACGGAGTGCATACTGTGGGTTGTCTACAAATGTTAAACTATTTTACGGAATCTATTAGTGTAGTTCAGATAATCTTGTTATACACAACTAAACGTAATTAAAAAAAAAAAAAAACAGAAGAAATGTGGGTCACCTGTCTCAGTAGCAGATAATTTTATCCCCATCTCTTCATTTTTTTGTACTATTCCCTGGAATACTAGATTAATAATTACCTCAGTAGACATCTCCCTCGATCTAACTCTGTCACTCATTATATGCAAAACTCTTTTTACTGCAGGACCAGAGAGAGAGAGAGAAAGAGAGAGAGAGAGTGAGAGGGGGGGGACGGAGTGTTATTGGCTTATTGAGCTAGACACAGTAACAAAAAATGCAGCTACCAATTAACGTAGCCACCGATGTGAGACTGGGGGAGAGGGTGAATTTAACGAGTCGGACGCTTTGAACGGCGAAATATAATTAAAAATTCTCCTACTTCATGGTAATTACGGTACACTAAGTTAGCGGTTTATGGATCACTGTGACGTCACATAGAGTGTTTACCATATTAACGGATCTACTAACAGCGTTTAGTGTGCGCAACATTAGCTTACAATTGTTTACGAAATATTTACTGAATCTTATATAGTGTAAAGGTACTGTCAAATTATTTTTAAATATTACATACTGGACAATCTGATTCTTCACCCATTGAAGAGCGCAGTGTTTTTTTCTTTCACAAACAGGTCAGCTGTGGACCACGCAAATATCATTTTCTTTTCTTCTCCTTTTCTTCTTTGCACACTACGCGCCGCCTTCGTTTCCACTGTCCCCCCTTTCTCGTCTTCTTCTCACCGGAGAGAACCTAAAGGTTTTGAATTTTGTTTCTGTATGTATTTCTATCCACACAGTCGTTCAAAGAGGTACCAAATTTCATCATTTCCTTCTTGAGATGTTTGGTGTTACCATTTAGACTGGAAAGTTGTCAAATATACTTGAAAATTTGTTTATTTAATCTGGACCGATCCATCCAAACCATGTGTCCAATGACTCTCAGTCTGTTTTTTTTGGAAAGCCGTTTCCAGATCTTCCAGATACTTGTAGAGTTCTTCTTTGGGTCTATGCCTGTACCCATCTTTTGTTTTCCTGGGGCCATAAATTTTTCGAAGAATTCTTCGTTTAATTTTAAGAAGAGGTTTCAAATTTTGAAACTACATTGTTTCCACTCCATACATGATCACCGGCCTGATCACAGTGCTATAATGGCGGACTTTCGCACTTCTGGAAAGGTTTTTCTTTTCGTAGAGTTCTCGGGTTAGAGTAGAGTCTTTTGATAATTTGAGATTCCTTATCTTGTCTGAGGCAATGATTTTTTGTTTGAGGCGTTTCGGGATATGTTTTCTCCCGAAACTTTGAAGTCCAGTGGTTTATCATTGGAAATATAATTTTTCTTGTTATCAGTTTTATTAGCTGTTTACTTAGCATTAAAAATAGAAAATAATTAAAAACAAAATTTTTTGTGAAAATTTGATCGTGGTACCACCATGGAACCACATTCCCATAAGGTAATCTTCCTCTGAAAACAATGCTTGTCTTTTGTCTATACTAATATATGGAAGTTTATGGAAATTGTTATTTCAGACGCATGTACAACTCACAGTTTCAATTTAATGAAATATTTTTATTTAAATAAAAATGAACAAAAAATTTTCATGTGTGTGTGTGTCTTGAGTATACACAGACAATGAAATTGTAATAAATATGATAGCATTACGTATAAAACAGTGCAACAAAATGAAAGAAGTTGTTCATTACAAAACTGAAGAAAACATTAGAATGTAGAATGTACATTCTTTGTTATTCTGAGTGACAATCGTAAAAACTTGTGTATGCGCATACCGCAGTAAAATTATTTTACCTACCATAGTATTACACATGAAACAATGCAACAAAATGAAATAAATACAATGTACTAGTAGAACCTGAACATTGCAGAACCTGACCGAACATTAGGTTATTATTATTACATATTCGGGTTAAGACGTCCTGCGAAGTTGTCCGATGCCTAATTGCCAATATCTCCTGCTGTTGCAGTTTTCTTCGGTTAGACATCGTACACTCATTGATCTCCTTACACCCTGTATCCGTGTTACTTCTGGCCTTCCCCTTTTTCTGTTTTCCTGTGGTATCCATTTCATTACTCTCTTTGGCAACCTCAACTCCCCCATTCACTGCACCTGCCCGTACCAAATAAATTGTTTTTTCCTCAGTGCCTTCTAAAGCAGTTTCTTTTATATTCTTTATATAATATTGGAAAGTTCTCTTGTGAAAACTTACTTGTCTTTTTCGTCGAACGCGTTTCGGCGTCGTATTCGCCTTCGTCAGCTTAGAAACAGACTTATAGTACTTAGTAACGGTTGTTGCTTGGAAGGTATAGTGGGGGTGGTGTGTAGAGGAAGGGTATTGGCGCGGGGTTCCAAGCAACAACCGTTACTAAGTACTGGCAGTGTGTTCCTAAGCTGACGGAGGCGAATACGATGCTGAAACGCGTTCGACGAAAAAGACAAGTAAGTTTTCACAAGAGAACGTTTCAATATTATATAAAGTGTAGTGCTGTGAAAGAAGATGATGAACAAACAAGACAAATTTTATATTCATTTGTTGCTTAATTGTTTCGTTTCTGACCCAGTCTAATTTTGATGTTCTACACATTCTTCTTAAGGCGTCCATTTCTGTGGCTTTTATCTTTCTTTTCAGATGTTCTTTCATTCTCCATGTCTCAGACCCATACACTAAGGTGCTCTTAATCACTGAGTTGTATATTCTCATTTTCCTTTGTTTCCTTATTTCGGTGCTCCACAGTATTTTATTTAGAGACTTAATTATTGTTCTTGCTTTGTTTACTCTACACTTTATTTCTCTATCGTCTGTGCCTTCCTTGTTAAAATTTATCCCCAAATATTTGTGATTCTCACATTTTGCTACAATTTCACCGCTTTCCAATACTATGTCCGTCGTGTCAAATGTTTGACAAACATTAGGTGTGAAACTAAAATCTCTTTGTTATTTTGAGTGATTGAGTATTAAAAACCGTTTTCACTAATGATACCGTTTCCAGAGGTGAGACAAAAACGACTGAGAACAACATCTTTCACAATGATAACTACCGTAGATCACGACACAAAAGCTCGGATCTTACCTTCATCACGTTTACAGATCCCTCCCTCACCTAATTGTTCACATCGTAATACTTGAATTGAGTTACCTGAATCGTCTCTGAAATTTTGAAACATCCGTCTTACTTATTATTTTACTTATTTATATTTATTTTTACTTATAAAGAGAAAACCGGTTTAGGCTGTAAGGTAAAACTTTATGCTTTTACTTATAAAAAACTTAATGTTCCGAGTCGTTAATGCAATAGTGATATTTAGTTAAGTAACGGACACGTCATGGACAACGAAATCCAAGAATTTATTATTTTTATTAAATAATTCGGGGTCAAAACAACGTTTTACGACGTTGGACGTAACGTTGGACGTTGGAGATGGAGGCCTAATCTCCACTGTTGTCTGTCGTTTAAGTTTTCATCGTTTAGTCCTCTGTCGCACATTCATCTTCTTATGCTATCAATCCATGTTTTCTTGCGTCTTTCTTTCGTTCTGTGCTCTCTAGCTATCCGTCTCTTTGTTTTCTTTGGTACTCTTTGTACGTGTCCGTAACAGATTAGTTGTTTTTCTTCAATAGAGTTGATAATTTTCTTTTCTACGCAAATTTCATCTTTGATTGTTTCATTTCGTATTCGCTCTAGCCTTGAAGTTCTAGCAGCTCGTTTCAAAGCACCAATTTCTGTAGCATCTAACTTTTTTTACCTGTTCTTTTATTTTCCATGTTACTTAAATTCTAAAAATTACTATTATTCATGCGTCTTACTTTTTTGTAACGATTCATTGTCCGTCGTAGGCTACTGTCCGTTATAGAATATTTCTCCAAACAAGTTAAAATTCTATAAGCCAATACTGTTAAATAAGCAAATTGTTTATTTATTTATCTAGTTGGTGTAACCAATTATTTAAAAACGTATTGTAAATAGTACTTGTTGAATTGAAACGGTCCGAAAGATAAGTAATTACACTACTACAGTTCTTTATGGTGTTTATTATTTATGTAAAAAAAATTGGTAAAATATTTAACTTGGACTAAAAAATCGTTATATTATTTAAATTGTTTCTAGTTTATTGTGCCCGCACCTGTTCGTATTAAACTGGTTGAAAAATGTTGTTTGTCTGGTACCCACGTCAACAAATTTCGTTAATTAAAACATCGTAACTCTTTCAACTTTAACATTTTTTTTTAGCCCATTTCTGTAATTTTACCATCAGGCGTTTCTATTTTTTTTTAATTTCTATTAAATTAAAATGTAATCAACATATAGTGTTTACATATCGCTTATATTGTTACATCAACCGTTATCGTTTGCATATTTACATTGCTTTCAAATATTTTATAACTAAACTACATCGAACAGCTTTAGGTAAATCAAATAATTGAATTAATTCATGTGTATATATTTTTTGCAACGACGTGCGGCAGTAAAGGATTAGCACATTTATTCAAAACAATTGTTCAAAATCAGCAAACGTTATAACACCCTTTACACTAAATTCGATTGCATGTTTGTATAGTATGTCATTTGACCACCATTAGTCTTCAACTCAACACGACGGGATATGAATCACTTCAAGGGACCTGCCTTATTTTTAAAATCAGGTTATAAGTACTCAAATAACTCTCAAAATAGACATTGTTCAAATGACCGTCAATATTGTTGCATAGAGAATTGAGAAAATGTAAGAAGATGATGGTTAGTTTATTCAGTAAGCAGTGATCCGTGTCGGCCTTTCCAATGTAACACCGAAGCGTGTCTGCAAATATATAGGCGTCACGCTTGACCCCAAACTAACTTGACGCCACGTACTAAACAAACCACCAACCTAGTCTGTCAAAGTATCCGGACCCTTCGAGTTCACAGCAACAATGATCCTTGCTCCAGAGTGATACTCGACTGAATCTACATTGCTTGCCTTTGCCCCATCATGACTTATGCGCATTCCATCCTGCTAATTTCTGACTCTGCCCAGCTGAAACCTTACAAGATAACATAACGGCAAGTCCTCCGCTTAATTTACCATCGTCCTCTCATAAAGAAAACCAGTAATACCGATCTGTACGCCCTCAATAAACACTTCCCAGCTCTAGAATCCTTCCTGCATAAACTACACTGGAAACACGCCCCGACTGCCAAACAGCGTGCCTGCTTCCAGTCCATTGCAGCCTCTATCATCAGAGTCACAAGGAAAACTCACAGACACTATCCTCATTAACCGCTTAACACAACAGATACACTACAAACACTAGTCACAACAGGTACTCTACCAGTAATCAACAGCAATCGCTTAATTTCTAATATTCTCCCTTAATTCACACTTAAATATATGCCATCCTAATTCAGTCTCCCGCCTATCCCTTGACTCCGCATTGACGCTAACCTCCAAATTTAGCGTCCTGCGCTCCCCAAACCCTGCCGTGGCCGTTTTCTAGTTTGGCACTCCCATATCAACCCCCTCCCCCTATGCCTCACACACACACAAATGCACACATTTTCTCTTTCTTTTGGGTGCCTCCATCTTTTCTGCCTCTGACCCACGCTGGATAGCGTACGGTTCTACATTCTAAATACCATACCGGCTAAAGAGGGTTCGTCTCCAAAACGGAGATTCTTTCAAATTTCATTTTAAATTTTATATGAATATTTTTACTGAATATATAGATATACCACGTAATCTTTGCCTAATAAGCAGCTTCCCTTTGAACTGGTTAGCAGAGGTTTGTTTGTAGGTGGTGAATAAACGATTGTCTAAACATCCAGTGTTGAAACGCTTGTTTTAAAGTTCTTTGAAAATCAACTGTTTACTTCGGTTGTCATTTGTAATTGAATCTCTAATTTCTCACATCTTTTTGTTTCTTACATTTTTCCGTCTAAACCTTTCCGTTGCTTCTGTCAGCAAATTGTATTATTAGAAATTTTAAATAAATTTCTTTGTTATATTCCAACAACTCTTTATCTGTATTTTATTTTAAATATAATTTAGTCTAATTTTGTAAAATAGATAGATATTGTCTTATTGTATATTTTTTAAACTCAATTTAAATTTATAAGCCTTTTTTTTCTTTTCCTCTTTAAGATTAGGTTATATAAACCCGTTCCGGCACCCATCTCATCCCCGGACGACCCACGTCTCTTCTTGGTCAAGCATCAAAGAACACAAAAAAACGCCATTTGTACAATAAATATTTATACGAAAATAAAGGTATTATTAATATTAAAAAGATGCAAGCAATATCTGGAACCTACGTTATGTTGATAAAAATTAATATTTACATGACGGTAACAAGAATAAACTGACCTACGCTACCAATGGCTGTATAGTGTAAATTATCAATATAATAAAATATAATTAATATTTTATAAATATTATATTATTATTATTTGGTGTTCAGTTCTAAGGCAGGTCTTAACACCCTCTGAATTTAATGCTATCTATTAACTTCATTCTTCTACGCCCTCTCCTTTTTTCTCCTTCTATGATACCCTCCATGGCAGTTGAAAGCAAGCAGTCTCTTCTTAGACAATGACCTAACCAATTCCTTTTCCTATTTTCTATTACCTTCAGGATTCTTCTATCTTCCCCTATTCTTCTTAAAACTTGAACATTCCTTAATTTATCAACCCACCTCACCTTTTTCCATTGCTCGCCAAACCTACATCTCAAATTGTAAATTTATATAAGTATAAATACCTTATAATCCGTCTTGCGGTCTTGTAGTTTTTCATATCACTACATGTTTGGAAAGTAAACTTTCATCATCAGGTATATTGTAAACTTCCTCCTATTTTCTAGGGCTCGTCAGTGAAAGTAAAAAAAAACAATAAATAAGTGAACAATATAACACAAATGTACTAGTCAATACGATTAACGTTGATATAATATCTCGTAGCAGTGCGCACTGTACTATTGTCAACACACAACTGAGTGAGCCTCAGAGTTCATTATTTATCTTCATTACTGTGTCGTATAATATATTGGATTTAAAAAGGAGTTGGTCATTGAGTAAACACTTGTTATTCATTTTGGAAGCTGTGTAAATTTCGAATTCTTCTAGAGCATCCATAAGTCTGCCTTTGCTACATATGTGTAAGGGTACTAAATTATCTGTGAAACTAGTGTAACTATGGTTTTCACTAGAAGATAAATAATGAACTTTGAGGGTCACTCAGTTGTGTGTTGACAATAGTACAGTGCGCACCGCTACGAGATATTATGTCAACGTTAATCGTATTGACTAGTATATTTGTGTTATATTGTTCACTTATTTATTGTTTTTTTTTTTTACTTTCACTGACGAGCCCTAGAAAATTGGAGGAAGTTTACAATATACCTGATGATGAAAGTTTACTTTCGAAACATGTAGTGATACACATTGAAAAACTACAAGACCGCAAGACGGATTATAAGGTATTTATACTTTTATAAATTTACAATTATTAATGCGGTCTGGAGACTATACATACACAATGAATCTATATCTCAAATCCTTCTAATTTTTCTCATCCTCTTTCCTCAGTGTCCATGTCTCAGCACTGTATAGAACAACGCTCTACACATAACATTTGGCCAACTTTTGTCTTAAATTCTTATTAATTGTGCCACACAGCAGTCTTTTCTTTCCGTTCAATGCCTCTTTTGCTATAGCATTTTTTGATGTAATTTCACGAGTGCAAGGCATATCCTCACATGTCAAGTTTCCAAGATATTTAAGCAACTGCAATTGTAATTTATCTTTCCCTATTTTTATGTTTGCCCTTTATCCTCCTCTGCTAATTATTATACACTTATTTTTTTCCGTATTAATCTTCGTTCCATATATATTGCATACTACATTCAAATCTTGTATCATTTCATTCGTTGTCTCTTCCTGTTCTGCTAAAACAGCCATGTCATCAGTAAACCTTATACATTCAATTCTTCTTCCACCGGCATTCGTACCTCTTGTTTTGTCAAAGCACTTCCTAATCAGGTCATCAAGATATATGTTGAATTTTAAGTAAATATAAAAATAAAATATAAAATACAACATAATATAAAATTTATTAGTGTTTATGTTATTTTGTCTGCAGTATAGATTTGTGACCGTCATTTAGAAGAAGAGTCTCTGCAAGCAGCCACGATACACTTACTGTAAACAGTGTTACTGAACAGCCTGTAGCAAGTACGGTACACTACCGGTTGTAAGCCAACTGTAAACAAAGGAAGTACGTGGGTGGTTGGGTCAAGCTGGCTAAGTCCTAAAGTAAACAAGACCTTCGCTACGTCTGTACTGTGCTGAAACTATTTTAACCGTTGTCTTTTGTTTGTACACAAACGGTAGGTAGAACTTCTCTTCAAGTGGAACGGAATCCTAATTAAATAATCCGTTTTAAATAGAAACAGACAAAGTTAAAACAGCCTTCAAAACAATGGACACACTAACTAGACACACACATTATATAACAGACGAAAATAATATTTTCTAATAAAATTTTGACCTCTATTTTACATTACGTAATGAATTATTGGTTAAGTGTATAACGTTGTTGAATCAAGCTTAAGAAACATTAGTGTTATTGTGTTTAATAGCGTTGTATTACTCGTGTTTGAATTCTATTCCAAACTTATGGTAATCCAACATTGTCTGTCGCATGTAATACTGTCACCACGACTCAGTAAACTAAACAATTTATAACCCAGAGAGTTTGGTGTGTATGTGTGTATAACAATACAATATGAAAATCTCTACTATAAATCAAAGGTAATGGCACTTTGAGGCAAGGTGCCAATCAGAACAAACATCAAAGATAATAATTAGTGATCAAATTCTACAATAGGTAAGCGACTTTAATTATTTGGGTAATTTTATTAGGTATGATAGAAATTGTGATATTGATGCTAAGTTGGGTAATTTTGCAAGACGGTTTGTAGAACAACAAACCGCATTTTTAGAAAAAAGTTACGTCAAGATACAAAATTAAAGTTTTACAAAGTTATAGCAGTCCAAATGTACTGTCCCTTTGGCGTGAATTATAGACAACAACCAGAAAACAAAACAGTAAAATACAAGTTTTGGAAATAATATCACCTTTAGTATTTTAAATTTTTGTTAGTGATATGCAGGGCAATAAAGGTATTCAACTGACCTTCTATTCGTAGACCAAGATTACGTATGTCTGAGAAAAATTTTTTTTTTATGTCGGTAGGCAGACGACTATAGAGTCTAGGCTACATAACGTAAATAAATTTATAAAAATTTATTCACCTTTAACATATATTTCCTATCTCGTTAAAGGTGTTAAAAATATCAAACTACTGCCTAAACTAATGCTACTGTTGGACATTGTATAGAGTAAATGGAATAGTGCTTAATTAGCTATGGATAGTCAGTTTGAAATCACTGTCAAAAACATTCCTTGTTGTTCTTCTTCTTCTTCTTCTTCTTCATTTTACTGCAGTACTCCATGAACTTGACTTTCTCCGATCACTTGTTTCTCCTGCAACGCGCCTCCAAAATTCCTGGATACCCTTCCTTCTCATCTCTGCTTTTAACTCTCACAACAATCGCCTTCTAAGTCATCCCATCCGCTTCACTCTTCCGACTTCGTATACAGGGTTCTCTTTACTTCCCTGTATAATCGCATTTCTCTTTATCCCCTTACTTATTTTATACGTTAAATTTCGTGTTGCTGTTTCTGTTAAAATAACGTTTTGTTCTTTGTTTTTATTGTTATTCTGTTTCGAAAATTGTGTATACACATTAAATGTCATACTTTTCTTAACAATGGTTTTTATTCATTTTACAGTAAGCTACAAACCACAAACCATTATTATCTAACCTCACAAATAAAAACGACACGTATTCTTGCTTCACATTAAGAGATTACAAATATTATACTTCTTCTTCTTTACAACGTGGTATATTGACACAATCGCATATTCAAGACATCGAAAATTTAGTGTAGATACGTATATTGGAAAAGTGCTTTTTTGAATGTTTACCTCGGCTGTGGCTTAGTATGTGACAACAATGATCTGGGCCCTGGTAGAATTATTGACCATACTCTGGAAAGCGCGGCTAGAAAAACCGAACATGTGTCTGAACGTCGGATAATAAATCTCAGACTAAGTAAAATGTGCGCGTGTTTCATCACATTATTTTGAAATAATACAATATTTAAATTTCGACTATAAATTAACGGTAATGACATTCCGAGGCAAGGAGACAACAAAAACAAACATGAAACATAGTAATAAGCGTTTTTTATGAAATTAAATTTAGGTATGATAGAAATTGTGATATTGATGTTAAATTAGGTAATTTCCAGATGATCCAGACGATCTGCAGGACAATAAACCGCATATTTAGAAACAAGATACGTTGAGATACAAAAAAGAAGTTTTACAAAGTTATAGCAGTCCATGTGCTGTTATATTGGTGTGAATTATAAACAACAACAACAACAAAAACAAGACAGTAAACTACAGGCTTTGGAAGTGGCGTTCTTAAGAGTAGTAAAACTGTGTTGTAGACTTGAGCGTATAAGGAATGAAACATACGAGAAGAATTACTTCTTTTCAACTTGAATGAAAAGTTAAACGATTACAATCAACGGTAGGAAGAACACTTAGAAAGAATTCCAGACTCCCTAAACAAGTCTGGCAATACAAACCTATAGGTGTTCTTGACCGTATAAAGAATGGGGACATAAGAGAAAAATTACAAGTTTTTAACTTGTATTGTTCTATGGGTGTGAAGTAATGAAGTGTGAACAAGAACCAAAAATAGAAGTCAATAATCTATCTTATTATTCTGACACTTCCAACCGTTTCGGATGTTGGATATCATACAGACTGTTTTAACTTTCTGTACTGCTGCACGGAATAAGTCAGTTGTATTCATGCCAGACCAGGTACTTAAATTTCCCAGCCATGAGATTCTCGGTTGTCCAACTCTTCTCTTTCCAAGTACTTTTCCCTGTAGTAGGCTATGGACTGCAATAAGTAAAATCTCTTTTCGTTTCTCATGAAATGTCCCAGATACCGAAGCTTTCTTACCTTCACTGTGTTAATAACTTCCCTTTTTTTCTTCATCTTTCTAAGAACTTCAGCATTAGTTATATGTGCTGTCCATGAAATGCTGAGTATTCTACGGTAAAGCCGCATTTTGAAAGTTTCCAATTTTTTAGTCGTGGCTTTAGTCAAAGTCCAAGATTCTACACAGTAGAAGAGGACCGAGAATATGTAGCAGCGTAAAAGTCTCATCTTTGTGTTTTCTATAATAAACTATAAGCGTTAAAAATGGCGTTTTTAAGAGGAGTTGAAAAGTGTTATAGACTTGACCGCATAAGGAATAAGGCAATAAGAGAGGAGATTTTAACTTGAATGAAAACTTAAAAAAGTACAAATTACTGTAGAAAGTACACTTGGAAAAGTTTTCAGATTCCAGACTGACCAAATAACACAAGGAAATACAAAAATGTAGGACAAAAGTGTGTGTGTGTGTGTGTGTGTGTGTGTGTGTGTGTGAGAGCGTGTGAGTGTGTGTGTGTGTGTGTGTGTGTGTGTGTGTGTGTGTGTGTGTGTGTGTGTGTGTGTGTGTGTGTGTGTGTGTGTGTGTGTGTGTGTGTGTGTGTGTGTGTGTGTGTGTGTGTGTGTGTGTGTGTGTGTGTGTGTGTGTGTGTGTGTGTGTGTGTGTGTGTGTGTGTGTGTGTGTGTGTGTGTGCCCACGAAGAGATAGGTGTAGGATTTTTGAAGGCGGAACTACCCTGCCCCTGCCGTGTTGTGAATATGATGATGATGAAGTGGAATGCCTTGTGAAATCAAAAACACTTAAGTAAACTGTAAGGGAACAAGTTAGCAGTTTTAAATACCTGGGCTACAGTGTGTCTTATAATACAAGCAACGACTTTGTGAATAAGTTGCATAAGTTCAACCTTATGTGCGGAACCATTAGGTGAACCCTTCAGTCAGCATGTAAAGGAAGCGCCTAAAATTCTACAAGGTGATGGCCCTTCCCACACATTTTTATGGGTCTGTGAACTGGACTTTAACGAAGGGCCAGGTCAGTCGCATCGAAGCGGCTGAAATGAGATTTCTCAGGCACGTGGCAAGGTATAATCTCCATGATCATAGAAGAAGAAACACAGATATACGGCAGGAACTGAATATTATGAGTTTAAGTTGACAGCATTGCTCAGTGGGGACATCTTTGCCGAATGGATGACTGCCGCATCCCCAAACAACTCTGGAAACATAAGCTGAGGGGACGGAGAGGTGTGGGACGTCCGATGAAGCGCTGGAGTGGCTAACTCTAATGTTTGCTTATTTGAGACTGGAATAAACTACCCATGGTTTAATCCGTGAAGGTGATGATGATGATGGTAAAATGCGAGGGATTTTGTACAAAAGACCGCTGTCTAACTAAATACAATGATATGCCACAGTTAAAAGGTACAACAAATTACAAAATGTACAGTAGTTAAAAGTCTAAATAGAATTGCAGCTGTCGGGGAGAGGTGTTTTCGCAAATCCAGTAGAACAGAGAGCGCAAATTGTTTGGATCAAAGTGTTGGACTAAAGTGTAAATAAATAAATGCGGAGTTCGCGCGCGTTGATGTGATTAGTCGCAGCGAGCTGGAGGCGATTTATTAAAAACTGACGTTACACATGAGTGATCTTTTTAATTAAAAAATTGGTTTTTCGCCGCCCGCCTCCATTTATGTTTAACAACACTATACAGTGAACCGGGCGAAAGTCAATACATTTTGTATTCAATTCGTTCTCAGTTCATTAAACACATTTTTTAAATCAGTTTTCTGATAACAGTTTTTCTAATATTAACGCGATAACTGTGAACGTAATCACCAGTATACGCGATGAATATTAAATACAGAAATAAAGACGAAATTGTTATTTATCGATTACAAGAAGTGGCAAGAGAGTACTCACTATTTCAGTAAGAAAGGCCGAAACCGTGGCTATTCCAGGTAAATATCCAACGAGGACTAAGATAGTTACAAATAACACAACTTTATAATAAGTGAGCAGTTTCAAATATCTTGGCTGTGCAGTAAACTATGAATCTGAATATGATGTAAGAGAGAGAATAAAAATTTTTAGGAATATCTGTGGTACGATTCATAGGAATCTTAGAAATAAAACAAGACACAGCACAAGGATTAAATTTTTAAATTTTATAACACAATCGCAATACCCACGTTGATTTATGCGAGTGAGGCGTAGGTCATGACAAAAAAAAGGAAAGCTGCAAGATTCAGAGAGCTGAAATAAAGTTCCTTCGAAATACATTAAATTATACATTTTAACATAGAATAAGAAATAAAAATATCAGAGCAGAAGTCGAAGTAACACACATTTATGTGTGTTAACATAAATGAAAGTATTTCAATGTACAGAAGAAAATGGTGGGATCATCTGCGAAGGATGACAGAGGATCGATTGCAGAATGCGGCATTAGTAGAAGAGACGTAGGTCGTCCGACGATGAGATGGGTGCCGGAACAGGTTTATATAACCTAATCCCTGAAAAGAAGAAGAAGAAGAAGAACTCCAAATAAGTTTTCAAATAATTTACACCCAGCACGAGCATTTGTATAAGGCGATATACATTAGTTCAAGTTTTGTATTTACTTGACTTGTGTATTGCGGCTTGTTATTTGTGTATTTCTACATTCAATGTAGAAATACAGAAATGACAATGTGGAAGGACACAAATACACAAACAATGTAGAAATACCTTACAGTGGCGAGGCGTGGGAACATAACACCTGTTGCCGGTTGTGATAGACCTAACACAGCCTAAAAATTAATTTAAATTGTTCCTAGTAACAAGTGTTCTTTTTAGAGCCAAAATAATCTTTTTAGAGTATTTTCTATCTTTCAGAAGAAGGAGGTCCCGGTTCAACAAAATCTGACTCCATTATACTTTTGTAGAATAAATGTCGACACAAATAATCGAATTAATAATAATAAAGACAAACAGAGAAACACATAACTAAACGAACAAAACACACATAGGTAGGTAGTAAGTGCTGCACTTTGGTTCCGAAACGTACGTAGCTCCTAACTGAACATTTTGCCGGTTTATACAGCGGCAACGCATACTTGAGTCTGCAGACTGACAGCGTGAAGCCACTCGGGCAACTTCGGCAACCTTCGTTCTCATCTATGCCCGCCTATATTTGTTGTCAAATGTGAGTTAGGTAAACGTTTGGTTAAAGTTTGTGTATTTATTTTAGCACAATAATTTTATTAAGTTCACGGCTTCAAATACGTAAACTCAAGAGTAAATTTTTCGTGTATTCAAGTGTCTGTGTGTATTCGTGTAAAGTTTTATTCGTGTATAACCTACCTATACATGTCCTGTAAGCATTTTGATGTTTCATTTTAAAGTTTTGTCATTTTATTTTTAGTGTAACAGTTTTTATTAGGTACACGCGCTGTAAGTATTCTCGAAGATAAATAATAAACACAATTGAGAATAAATTCATATATCATTTCTTACATTTATAACCTTAATTGTATTTAGTTAAGTAACGGACACATCATGGACAACGAAATCCTAGAACTTCATTGTATATTTTGTTTCAGCGTTTACCACTCCAGAAACAAAAATAATTGATTAAATTGACTCCAGATAAATACGAAACCAACCTGCGAAGTTGGTGCATAGGTAAAAAGCAGTTTTACCACAACTGATTACAGCAATATAATATCAAAACCAACATTGTGAGTACAAAAACTGAACTTAAAAAAACGGCAAAACAGTAGGCCTATAAAATAAGTTTTCTTAATAAACGTATATTTCATACACTAATGCGACGATGTAGTCAAAAGTTTCATATTTATCTGGGGAGCCAGTGAAATTGTGTTTGTTTCTGGAGGAAACAAAGGTTAAAACAAAAACTACAATTCAGGGTAATAATTGGAATACAACGACATTGTTAACTTAATTCTATATTATGTTTTAATATTTAACTGTGACCACAATCAATATTCATTTTAATGTTCAATTCATCCGCTATCCACACAGGAAAACCCCGATTTGGATAAAAATACGTGGATTTCTTTATACACGTAAGTGTGGAGTGTGGGTTGACGAGAGAGTAGACAATAGCTGCGGACGAACAGTAACGAAGTCACCCGAGTGGCTTCACGCTGTCAGTCTGCAGACTCAAGTGCAACGCATTGGGTGGTCGAACGTATCCCCCTCACGTTAGTACAGTGACAACTACTACGAGGTCAATGACTGTACTCAGTAAAACATTGCCAATATCTGAGCCGGCAACACAAGACGGTGCAAGTGCCCAGCAGTTTTAAAGCAAACCTATGCTTTTCTGCAAGTTTTCCTACTAATATTTTTGGACTTAAAATTATTCAATAACTAAACTATTTATTCTTAAATATAAGTAATATTATTTTCTTTAATTTCCAGGATTTTTTCCGCCGGCAACAGCGGTTAGATGGTTGCCACGCTACTTTTGCTACATTAGTCTTGTTGTTTATAAACCACGGACATGGTCAGACGTTGCACTAATCTTTTGAATGTTCTTTATAACTGTTTCACTTAGCACTTGTCGCACAAACTATTGATTTATATCTTCAGGTGAAAATGCTAAAATCATTACTTTTAAATATAAATATTTAGTAAGCACTGAACAAGTTTTAGATGACAACAAGTCTAGGAAAGGAAGATACTTTTAATTTTAGAGCCATGCTTTTCGGTATCCAGGCCACTTATATGTATATAAATATTAAAATAGTTTTACGTTTTTCTTTTAAGTCTGGTGGCCTCTTGGTGAAGTTCGTCAATTATTAAAATATTAAAAACAACTTTATATTCAATTTTACACACATCACAATAAATATAAATATAAACACAAAAAATATATAAAAACGCCAAACGCGAGAACACACGCGATATCGCTGGTGCGCACAACAAAATACTATAGTCGTCGAATGCTGTGCTCATGTTGTTATAGGTCGCGCACAATGGACCTTGTTTTGTATTCTTATCGCTGTGTCGTACAGTGGATTTGATTGGAAATTCATTTTTTCGTTAAGAAGGACCTCTTTTTTGCTTTTATTTTTATAATCTTTATATATTTCGAATTCTTCGACAGCATTCATATAAATTCCTTTTCTGCATACGTGGAGGGGTTGAAAGTTCATCGTGAAATCGGTATAACTACGGTTTTTGTCCATCAGATGGCGCGCGTAATTTGACACAGTTTTATTAAATTCTTTTTTGGGTAAATGTTCTTTAAAGCATTTACATGTTCTTTAAAGTCACATTGATATTCCTGATGACGGGACATATGTCCCGAAACGCGTAGATATTCATAAAGGATAAAGGCCAGCAGACGGAAAGAAAAAGGTAAAACAATTTTACTATTTATACTACTTTTAATGTTTGGAAAATGATACTACCTGTAAAGTTGATAATGTAATAAGCAATAAAGTTAACAGAAATATTTGTGATGTCACAGATATGGCATAAGGAGTTATGTGTATAACATTGTAAGGCCCAGCTGCTACATGTCACTGAAATATGGATAGTGATCGTCGTAAGATTTATCGCAAACGATGAAAAGTGATTCCTTTGGAATCCTTTAAACTCTGCCTTGAAGGCAGATGAAGACAAAAGATAGAACGAATAAATTTGCAGTGCAAGGAGGAACCCGTGCCATCACATCAGTCATTTGGCCTACAGAAGATATCAGCACTTGGAACGGATAGCAGGAAATAGATTGCATTAACAAATTATCTGCTACAAAACAACTAAACTGGGGGTGGGGTTTTCAGCCTTCCAACATGACTCTATGTAAAATATATACACCTTGAGATGAAAACACGACTTAAAATGTACTTCTGTCTTTTCAATAAGAGGTTTTATTTAGTTTTTTGATTTGTCAGCCGCGTCAGAGTTTTTTGATGTTTCATAAAAAAGAAAATGTTAGTTTGCAGCGCATATATAGGCCTACTGTCACAAGTCAAATGGTGCCAGTCGTACATCGTATCATGTTTGTGGCCCTCAAAAGGGCCGTTGTGCGAGTTTGCTAGTTACTGCGGTTCCTAGTCGCACTCCTTTTAATCCTCATTAATCCTCACAGGTTGGTGTCGTAGCATGGCTGTCAATTCCTGACTGGCTCACTTTTAGCTCTCCCGGTTTCCGCCAGGTGTTTGCGGCGAACAAATCAGATGGCACCCTGCGATTAATTCAGCCTGGCAAGGGAAGCGTATGTCTGTCGCTGCCATCACTACACACACACACACACACACACACACAGATATATTATATATAATTTATGTTATGACCTTTTTAATTTGAAGAAATTAAAGTATCTTATGAACGATATTAATAATCAAACAAATTATAAAAGAGATTTTTACTTATAAGAAAGTGTGGGAATCAGAAATTTTCTTTTTAGTTATTCTCTTATACCCGTCGTGTGCTGATTTTCCAGAAAACTCTCTATCTCGTCCTGTCCAATGCTAAAACCCTGGCCCAAACTGATCTTCTGCCTTCTACACACTTATTGATGTTATACTCCCATTTCGTTCTTGGCTGTCCTCTTCCTCTTCTGCTTCTGGTTTTGCCTCCAATGCTCGTCTCGGGAACGTTTCTTCATTCATCCTACAGACGTGGCCAAACCAATGCAGTTGCGAACATTCAATTTTATAATTTAAAGAGAATATCTTCAAATTTATTTTGATTTTAACGATGTTTCTCACTCTATCTCTAAAAGTTTTCTTCTCAGTTCCCCTCAGGAATCTAATCTCCATTGTTTGTATTTTATATTTTGTCTCTGTCGTTCAGAGTCTATGACTCATAACTGTACGTCAATGTTGGAGCGTATACAGAGTTGTGTACTGGAAGTTTTCTTTTCTGTGACACTTCGATTTTTCCCAGAAACAATCACAAAGAACCAGTCAAAAAAATTCTACCGAATGCAAGGCACTTTTTTGCAATACGTTCTATTAAAATACCAAGGAACCTAACTCGTATAATTGAAAGACACTGGTGTTTTCAATAGAAATTAACTGTAACGCAACCCACGCATAAACTTGCATACAACACGTCAAAATAGGAAATATAAGAAAATTTGTAAATAAGGTGGTAGAAAAAAGTCCACTCTCACCTACACGTTGGTGGGCCCTGTTACGCCGAGTTGGTACGCGCGAGGTGGGCCTGTTACGCACCAAGGTTGTGGTAGCCAATCCCTTCTGCGGTGGATCGGTAAGCAAACGAGAGCGGGTTGTTCTGTCGGTGCCTCCTGGAGGTATCCTGGGTCCTGCCTTGGCAGCAGGGTGTTCAATCTAGTGTGGAGGCGGAGGAGCCTACAATATTGCAACGACTCCATCCATGGGCTGAGTTAGTCTACTGTAATCGACCAGAGGGAGGTCATCAGCTGAGGTGAAAGCAACTCTGTAGGGGTAGAGGAGCCAGAAATAACAGTTCCTGGTCCTCTAGGTTTAGGGTTTTACACCAGGCCAGTGACCTGATCAAGTAAAATTATATGTAGTTACAGAACTCATTCGAGCCTCAGAAATCGGATGGGAAACACGGCAAAACGACCTAAGCTAACGCAAATGGACAAATGCAGATGGACTGAAGACAACAGGAGGAGATGGTGTGAATATTTAAATCGCATTCCTGGTATTCGACTACTTGTGGCTGCCTAGGGTTATCACCCTGCTGCAAAGAGATATGTCGGTAGACCGAAGAGGAGATGGTTTAAGAAACAGGTCTA